>JABFEA020019730.1:0-18510 GCA_019775915.2 Cyphomyrus plagiostoma | reverse complement strand
TGGAACTGCCTGGGATACAAACATCATGCGTGTAACTAAACTCTTCAGCCAATAAGGGCAAAGGTGTGTCGTCACGGGTTGTCCCCTGACTTGCGCCTGTAGCTTGTGGGATAGGCTCCGGACCCCCCGCAACCCAGAAGGATAAGCAGATTGGAAAATGGATGGAGATGCGTGTGTGTATGTATGTACTGTGCAGAACTGCTAAATTCTGTGCCATTTGGAAAATGGATTGATATGTGTGTGTGTCTGTGTGTATGTACTGTGCACAACTGCTAAATATATACACATGCATACAAATGGTTTGATTTGATGTGTGATGGCTTGATTTACTTATGACCTCTGTCAAACCATTCTGCCTGGCTCTGTGTTTCAGCCATCAGAGTACATATTGGTGTTTGCTCCCTTTTTCTGTAGGTGTATTATACAAAGAAAAAGCGACGTGCCCAGCAGGTTCCCCCTGAGGATTCCAGCACTAAAAAAGAGCGCAAGGTGTACAATGACGGTTATGATGATGACAATTATGACTACATTGTCAAGAATGGGGAGAAGTGGTTGGACCGTTACGAGATTGACTCACTCATTGGCAAGGGGTCCTTTGGACAGGTAAGAGCAAGGATTGGGGCACTTTTTTCTGGCATAAAAGGAATAATATTAGGTGATTAATGCATCTCAATGAAAGGTAAATTGTCTTCCATCTAAGGATTTTAAAAGGTTTTTCTGTGGCTCTTTACAATGTTCTATGACTGTTGTCAAGTGTACAGTATTAGTGACGGTATTATTATGATGCTGGGGCATGCTGTTGTGCAGATGGACAGGTGATTTTCTGTCCATATGGAGGTTGGAGAGTTAGTTGGGGGACAATAGGTTACAGGAATAGAGATTATTAAGTGGAGAGGAAGGCTCACATGATTTGCTGTAAATGTGGTGCATTGCATGCCTAACTCCTATGTGTTTTTTTTGCGTGTGTGTTATTGGTTCAGGTGGTAAAAGCCTATGACCACCATGAGCAGGAATGGGTAGCCATCAAGATCATCAAAAACAAAAAAGCCTTCCTGAACCAAGCTCAAATTGAGCTGCGCTTGCTGGAGCTCATGAACAAACATGACACAGAGATGAAGTACTACATTGGTCAGTTTCCTGCTCATGTTTCTGTCCTGAGCTGGCATTTCACTGATGGGGGAGCATATAAAATCTTCATTTTTTAATGCCTTATATTCTGAGAATGCAAATTGTTGTGAGAACTTATTGAATTAATCTTCTGGTATGGCTACAAAATGGTGCCTATACATTATGTTCTTAAGAACATGCTTTTCATAATGTCACTTCAGACGTAGATCTTGTGCTTCGTACCATTAAAAAGTTTCTGTTTTTCAACAGTGCACCTGAAGAGACACTTCATGTTTCGGAACCACCTTTGCCTGGTGTTTGAGCTTCTGTCCTACAATCTGTACGACCTCCTGCGAAACACCAATTTCCGTGGTGTTTCGCTCAATCTGACACGCAAGTTTGCTCAGCAGTTGTGCACAGCCTTGCTGTTCTTGGCCACACCAGAGCTTAGCATCATACACTGCGACCTAAAACCTGAGAACATTCTCCTCTGCAATCCTAAAAGGAGTGCCATCAAAATTGTGGACTTTGGAAGCTCCTGCCAGCTGGGTCAACGGGTGAGCTTGCTCGGAACAACACTGAAGGCATGAGGTCAAGCCCCAACAAGATGGCAAATCCTAAAGAAGGACAGTATAGCTAAATTTAATAAGGCTGTATAGTGATTCGTTAAAGACAAATAATTGCCTGGTAGATAAGTAACTATAGGGAGGGAATATAGCAGGAATCTTAACTAAGGGATTAATGCAATTCACTAAATTGTATATCTAAACAAGCTAAATGAGTTATGTTGGTTACTGATTCTTTATTTGTCATTTGCATAGAAATATAGAAATTCTTTTGTTTTCACATTTCCCATCTTGTAGACATACAGGGTCAGCCATTTATTGAGTATGCCTGGAGTATTTTTCATTCATTATTATTTTTTTATGCGTTGAGTTGCTCAGTGAACCAGCAGTAATAGTTATGCTGTCTACCATGGGATTTGAGCCAGCGACCTTCTGATCAGAGGTGTCCTAACCCACAAAACTACATTTTGTTTGTTCAGAACACTGGTAAACAAATGAATAAGAAGAGGACATGCGAAAAGTTTTTTTTTTTTTTTTTTTGTAGCTGGATATAGAAAAGGGGCTAGTGTGGATTTTTTCTGCTCTTGCATGTCTTGTACACTTCATTAGAAATGAGCTTTGCGATAGAACATGTGATATAGAGAATACAAGACTTTCAGCTGTGCAACTCTACTTACTATTAGATACAGTCATTGCTGCCATCTAGTGAGTAATAGATGCATATATACACCACTGATATTTAGCACTGTTCTTACATCCTACATCTTCATATGTAATCAGCTAACCCTTCTGTTTCCTCAGATCTACCAGTACATCCAAAGTAGGTTCTACCGGTCTCCGGAGGTACTGCTTGGCATGCCTTATGATCTGGCCATTGACATGTGGTCCCTAGGCTGCATTTTGGTTGAGATGCACACAGGGGAGCCTCTCTTCAGTGGTTCCAATGAGGTACACCGAAGACACTATGCTAGTCAGTTCATAGTTTTAGAATAGAAAGATTCTTTGGCTAAAGGTTTGGCATTGGCTAAAGGTTATGCCCATTTGTTGTTATTGCATTGGTAATGTTGTGATATCAATGACTGTTCAGTCAGCACGCTAAAAAATAACCATTGATTGATGAAGCTTTTCATTGGCACCTTTACTATTTGGTTACCACAGCTTAACAAACTCCCTTTGCTCCCTTCCCACAACAGGTGGATCAGATGAATAAAATAGTTGAGGTCCTGGGTGTCCCCCCCAACCACATGCTAGACCAGGCCCCCAAAGCACGGAAATATTTTGACAAGCTGTCTGACGGCCTCTGGACCGTCAAGAAGAACAAGGACATAAAGAAGGTACTTTATCCTTCGGCTTGCGTGAGTAAATCTCTGCCTTCTTTTTTAGCATTGCCCTTGATTATCACAATTAATTCTCGAATTTTGTCATCCCTGATAGTAGGGAGAGTGCAAATTTGCCAACAGCACAGTTTCATCATAAGCAATGACCTTAGCACCTTAAATTCTGCGTTTAACATTTGTAATGGCACGCTGCTCTAT
This sequence comes from Cyphomyrus plagiostoma, assembly GCA_019775915.2. Lineage (NCBI taxonomy): Eukaryota > Metazoa > Chordata > Actinopteri > Osteoglossiformes > Mormyridae > Cyphomyrus > Cyphomyrus plagiostoma. The sequence continues at coordinate 15,302 of JABFEA020019730.1, read as the reverse complement.
TTTTGAGTTTTACCTTTTAACCCGTTATTAAGTAGTTAACCAGTAACAAAACCTGTACAGTATAGTATACTGGAATAGCCTCTCTAACACAGGCTGTATATACAGTAAAATCCCGTTATAACAGACTTCAAGGGACCTAGCAAAACAGTCCATTATATCCAAAGTCCGTTATATCCAGAGATGCTGTATGCCCAGAACACAACCACTGGACACCATTTACTCTTGCCACACCCCCAGCAGACACACTTGTGGTATAGATTATTATATTGTACATGTAGTAATTCAGCTTTACCTGACCATATGCGTGACTAATAGTAATCACGATTGTCTATTATGGATATCACCGGCATGCCACGTGCCTTGTAGGCAGAGCCTGCATGTCTGTTATAGCCGAATAAATCTACAGCTAAAAGCGGCTTTGGGGACTAAATTGTTTGTCCTAAATTCTGTTATATGTGAGTCTGCTATCTGATGCTTTCTCTGCATATTCGTACAGGCGCACATTTGGGACCAGCGGACCTTGTCCGTTATAGACGATATTCCGTTAAGCGAGTCCCCTATAATGGGATTTTACTGTATATTTAAACATAAGTTCAGTGATACCTATGGTAGTTGCTGTTCTTCTGTAAGACTACATTAGTGCACTAGTTGAAACAAACAAGATGGTAAACCATTAGCATTAGTCATTCTGCCTCTTTATCTATGAGCAGCATTTGTCCTTTCAAATGTGTTTGACCTTAAGAATGACTCTGTAACCCAACACTTCCCTGTATGCCTGTACTATTTCTATGGTAATATCAACAAAAAGGTAATTGAATAAGCAACACTTTCTTGGAAAGAGGAGATATTATGGGAAAAATGAGAAAATAATCTGAAGTAGAAGGCTTTGTCATATGGAGATTGTGCCCAAGTAGACTAATAAAGCTGGGATGGTGACTTTGTAACACAGTATGACTGGTTAGTATCAGTGGCTGGGTACCAGTAGCCTGGTCTTGCATTGTCAGTTTCAAATTAAGTTGCTAATTGTACATTTTATCTAAATGTTAAAATAACACACATAGAGAAAAGCATATTTACTAGATGATACCAACCTCTGCATTTAAGAATGGCCTGATTAAGGTATGTAGGTACATGATGGTAGATGCCAATTCGGTCCACTTGGTTCAAAGTTTATGAACTTGAAATCTTGTTTGCTGAAACTTTCTGACAAAAATCTGTGGTGCCAGATATTGCAAGGAATGGCCATTGTTTTCACGTAATATGGGAAAATAACCGATTACATTTGAATTGAACTTTGGATAAAGTGATTCTAAATAAAAGATACATATAAAGAAATGTGATCTTTATTGTTTAACAGACTAAACCGGCTCATTTATACTCAGATATACTAATGTAAAAAAAATATGAACACTTTCAATCAATAACCTAGTAGTGCTGACTTGTTAAAGTGTCATTCTTGCACATTCCTTCTTAAAGAACTTTGCCAACTTAGTGAGGTTTGAAGGTTATTTGACAAACTTACCAAATCTTATGAGAGGATCTTAATTGGATTTAGGTTGTTAACCAACTAATGTGCCAGTCTGATATTCAGATTGGTATCGGCGCTGATCCAGACCTATTTGACGGATCGGGTATCATCCATGCGTGACCGATCCACGTCTTATACTTCTTTAGTTTTTGGCTAAATCTCTAAAAAGACAGTTTCTATTTAAATCTATTTCTACAATCAATTGCATGACAGTTCTTTCCCCACTTTACATGTGTATTTTGCAGCAGTCTTTTTTGCTACTCAGTGGGTGTCAGTACAGTGACTACCGCCTGCTGTGACATCATGTGCATACCCTTCGCAGTACGAGGAGCGTAAGATAAGACGTGATGATCTGGGAGTATTTTACGCTTTTAACAGAAAGCAGTAACACAGCGATTTGCTATCTTTGTTAAGTGGGATTGTCCATGAAACGCTATTCCCACCTCTCAAAAGCTTATTTTACAAAGTGCACACAACTGCGAGACAAAAAAAGCAATGGGAGTCGCTAACCTGGACTGACTTGCGAACTCGCTGAAGCTTGTGATACAAGGGGGGCTGCCATCGCAGTAAAGTGTAACTGAGCTGACACCAATGGGAGAAAAATTGTGTTAATTTTAAGCATTCACCACTTGTGTATACTTGTTTTGAAGATATTTATATAACTGCAAATGCCTCAAACGCTTAAAACAAGGTGTACAAACCAGGTGGAACAGTAGGCTATGTATGTTTGTAGTAGCCTAATTAAATATTTTTTGTCATACATTTTTCCATCTGTATTTTCTAGTGTGAAAAAAATTGATATGTATCTGTATCGGATCGAAACAGAAAAAATGTGGATCGGCCCACCGCTATTGTTAACCCTGAGTTCGCCAAGTCTAAACACAAAGTTTCTTCCTGGGACTGGTAGATCTGCTTGCATTTTTCAGATTCATTATTGTTGGCATGCCTTATGATCTGGCCATTCACATGTGGATTCACTTTTGGTCCAACTTTATCTCTGATGGCCAGATGTTGTATTAATTCTGGTTGACATCCTGATTTTTTTAATATGGTTGAAGCCAAGGGCATTTTTGCCTTTTTTGTTTTTTTTATTATTGAATTGTGACCTTAAAGATAATTTCTGGACCCTCTTATTCAGAGCTGACCTGGCTATCTGGCTTACTGAGCATTTTCTTGGTAGGCTGATAAATTCTATTGCTTAGCAATAGTTAGCATGCCTATCCCCAGCTTGCCAAAATATATTCACCCCAAAGTACAAGGCTTATTTTTATTTATTTATTTTTAAATCCCAGTGCCGCCCTACCTTTATTGAGAAAAAAAATTCAGGTAATACAGATGGTTTCCACTAGCTGATGAACGATTACTGTATTTGTGTTAAGTCTTCTTCATATCTATCCTTGCTCTTATGCAAATTAAGATCCCTGTTCCATATCAGAATGGAGGTTTGTATCTTTGTAACATTATCTAGGTTGCTTTTTACTTGATTTGTTTTTTCTTATGACGCCTGGTGTTATTTGTCCACTTACTGCCAGGATTGGTGCTTCCCCAGACAGATGTACAGATGTTGCGCTCTTTCTGAGTTCCTCTAACATTTCCTTAAGTATTTGTATCTTTTATCTTATTCTGTATGGGTAACACCAAACTAATGGTTTTTTCCCTGTATCTGGAGAGTCACCCACATGCTCCTGTGTATCAGACCGTTGATTTGAACTTGGTGCCGATTAGTTTGCTCATCTGATTCTGCTTACCTTGATTTAAATAAGATGCAGAGAGGTTCAATTGTTTTTGCACTTTCACTAATTTCTGCCACATTTTTGTTCTAGTAAATGCATAACTTAGTTTAAAAACACAGGATAATACATGTACTGTTTGACTCTCTCTCCCCCATTTAACTCCTGAATGTTGGATAAGTGCTTATGGAAAAAGTGACTGCTGTCTCTCGTCGTCCATAGTAGTATTTGAGAATGTCGTCTTCTCTTGTCACCTTCTCACACTCTCAATTATTCTTCCTCTTGTCGCCTCTTTTCAGGAGTATAAGCCCCCTGCCACAAGACGGCTCCATGAGATTCTTGGGGTAGAAACAGGGGGGCCTGGGGGCCGGCGGGCCGGAGAGCAGGGCCACGCCCCCTGCGACTACCTGAAGTTCAAAGACCTGATCCTCCGCATGCTGGACTATGACCCTAAGACCCGCATCACACCCTTCTATGCTCTGCAGCACAATTTCTTCAAGAAGACCACTGACGAGGGCACGAACACCAGCAGCTCCACCTCTACTAGCCCTGCCATGGATCACAGCCACTCCACCTCCACTACAAGCTCAGTCTCCAGCTCTGGTAACCGTACAGCCTACTGATTTGCAGTGCTTTTCTTTCAGTAGCTTGTGCATTAGAAAAGCTCTATACAACTTCTGCACCAGCTCTGAATAACCTTTGCTGACAATTGAATGACTTAGAATTTTGAGGCACAAATATGAGACTCTTTCTTCCCAGGGCAAATGACTGTGAACTTCCTTTAATGAATCTATGTTAGCAGACACAGTAAGATGACAAATTAAATGGGATGTGGAAAATAGACTGCATAAATCGGGGATACGGTAGTGGTTGTTTCCTGACATTCCATTCTGGCATACTCCTGTAATAGTCTACACTGCCAGTAAAACGTTTTTGCACTCACTGAGATTTTCTACATTTGTATGTTACTTAACATTTACTAAAACTACACTCGGTAGTTTTTGCTAATAAATAAATTTACAACACGTTCACCATTTGAGTACCTTTTTAGCAAGAAAATGTCACATCTTTGATTCATTAAAGTAACCCCCTCTAGCAGTTATAACAGCAAAGAAAATTCAAGGCATTCTTTCTACAAGAGACATTAAATGTTCTGTTTCATGGGATGACTGGTAACTGGTGCATTTATAATAATATAATTTATAATAAATCTGCATTTTTTTAATAAATGAGGATGGGGTAAAAACCTGTTCACTGGTAGTGTATAAGGAAGTTGGGTTTTTTAATTTCCTCGGCTACTGAAAAACGGGGAACAGTGAATGCCATTGCATTATTAAAATCGGGATGCACACGAATAATCAAATGGGGAGTAACAAGCGAAACATGCCTTCCTTCTGAGATTCAGGCACCTGCATTTCATCAAATGTTACTTGTATACCAAATGAAATTTTGGATACACTTTAATCTCATACATGCACAATTAAAACCACGTCCAATAAATAGGTTGCATGGCTTGTTTATTTTAAGTAAAGTAGCCCTAATGCAACTCTTGTTCTACCCCCTAGGTGGGTCTAGCGGTTCTTCCAATGACAACAGAAATTACCGGTACAGCAACCGATACTACAACAGTGCAGTTACTCATACTGACTATGAAATGCAGAGTCCACAGGTGAGAACCCTTTCCTCAGTGTCAGGTGTATGATCCATATGTGCTGCATATAATTCCCACAGTCTGTCCTTATTCTGTAACTGAATGCATAAAACCTGCAAGAAGATTGAGTTGGAGATTTATCCATTCCTGTCATGGGGTTAAATTCCAGAATAGTTCTGGGCATACATAATGCAAGATGATATTACAAGCATTTCTTACCTGTTTTAGCAGCATCATTAACATTATACCCCCCCACCTCCCCACAAGGCTCCATCTCAGCAGCAGCTGCGCATCTGGCCCGGAGGAGAGGGGGGTCCTCTGTCCAACAGTGGAGACCCTCCTTACCCCCAGCTGCTGCTGCACAAGCCAGCTGCAAGCCAGCACTCCCGCCACTTCCTGTCTGGGGTCGGCATGGGAGGCATGATGGAGCCGCACCATCCCCATCCCATCTATGGGAGTCACCACAGCAATGGCCGGCAGCTCCGTCAGCAGCAGCAGCAGCAGAACCAGCCACAGAACCAGTCACAGCCCTGCCAGTCGGCACAGTCACTGATGCCTGTCTCCTCCCCACAGATGCAGGACAGCATTGAGCTGAGCCTCAGCCACCACCATCACCTGGGTCAGTCTTCCATCATGCCACCCCAGAGCTTGGACTCCAGTCAGTACGGCTCCTCCAATCTCCACCTGGGCCTTTCTGCTTTTCGGACTAGGACAGTCATGGCCCCCCAGCCCCCACCCCCACCACCCCCCACAGCCTCTCAGCAACAGTTGGCCCAGCCTCCTCCCTCTCAGGACAGCATGGTAGCTGCCTCTGGGCTTGGGTACATTCCCCCATGTTACCTTGGCAGTAACAACAATAACAACCCACCCCAGGGAAGTGTTGGGGTGGGAGGCAGCATGTTAACCGGGGGTCCTCCGCCAAGGGGAATAGGTGGTGGGGGACGGCCCGATTCCGAGGAGTCGGCCATGATGAGTGTGTGTGGTAGTGGAGGAGGGGGCGGTCCCAATGTGGCCAACTCTTGATAAATCTTGAACAAATTCCAAAAGCCATACAATTTTAATGAAACATAATGAAAATCCGTGCAGATAAATACACCCACAAACACAAAAAGATGGTCAAACATACAGAGCCCAGTATACAGACAAAGTTGTGAAATATCAAAGGAAGTTTTTGTTTTGCATGTGAGATTCGGAGGATGGTGAAAAGGTTCTTGGAAAAAATGGTTCTTTTTCAGTTTTTTTTTCCATTTTATTGAAGCAGACGTAAGGGGGTTTACACAGATGGAATCAAAAGTTTTGGAAAGTATGTTTTTATCATTATTATTATTCAATTTTATGTGATTTCAGGACAGGATTGCAGCGAGATTTGTTTTTGGGTTGTTTTTGGAATATGGAAACCATGAAGGGAGAGGAATAGTTTAAGAATTGGAATGGGTTGTGAAGAATGAATGGAGAGAAGTGTGATTAATACCCCTGCGCTATATTTTATGTCAGTTTTTTTCTGAATTCTAGGCGTAAATTGTAAATTGTTAATTTATTAAAATTCACTACATGAGGAGGGAAAATGTGGGAGAGAACAGAAATAAGTGCAGGGTTTGGTTTTCGTGGGTTATTTATTTAACAATTCATGTAATTTATTTTTCTGTCCTAAAGTGGGGAAGTGTACTCACACACACACGCACACACAGAAAAAATATTTCCCCGCACTCTGGTAATCATCCCCCTCACACACACACATACATATGTTTTCCTTTCTCTCTGTCTTTTTTCACCTGCCATACTGGTTTACATACTAATTATTTGAATAAATTAAATGACAAATGTCAATACATTGGGGGGGACACCAAAAAAGATGCTATTTCAAAAAAAATTGCAGAAGTTAGGAGTACAATATGACTGGGGGTTATGAAAAACAAAACATTTTGCTTGAAGGAAAACCAAAATGCTTCCCTGTTTTTTTTTTTTTTTTTTTTTTCCTCCTTTTTTTCTTCATCTCGACACCTGACTCAACAACAAAAAGATACATGAAAGATATACTGTGGGTTGGATTATCGATGGCTATTCTCAGCCAGGTCTCGCTCACTGTCTGTTTCTCTCATCCCCTGTTTCTGTTAGAGTGAAGAGAAGTTGTGGAGACAGGATTGAGCTGGAGGAGAGGGCTTAAATATTACAGGACATGTTAATGCCCCTGACTCCTCCTCACCCTCTACACTCTCTGACTTAACACCCCCTTCTCCCTCTCTTTTGTTTTTTTTTTTTTTACTTTTTTTTTTTTTTTTTTACCCCACCCCCACCTCAAAACCCCCTGTGAGTGCAGTTTGCCATCAAGTCAAAAAAAGAAACTTCTCTCTTGGCTGCTATCTCCACTTTCAACCATGTTCGGATTGCTGCTAAAGAAAACGGATAAATACATAAATAAAAATAAATTAATAAACTTTTTAACCCTCCTGCTTAAGAAAAAAAGGAAAAAAATAAGCTACCGCATCTCATGTATTTATTAATATTTAAAGAAATATTGTTTTGCTGTTTCTTGTTTTTGCAGGTAAGCTGGGCATAAAATATAGTTTATAATAGGAATGCAGTCTTGTTTTAAATTATTTGTAAACAGAACTTAAGGGGAGAAATAAACTGGGAGAGGAATATAATGACAAAGTGGCCACCAAAGTACAGTCACCGTCAAACTGCATTCAACAATAATGCTTCCTGGGGAAGGGATGGGTGTTCATTGGTTAAACACTAGAATCCTTCGAGGATTTCTGTGAGTTATTAGACTGACTATGCCAGAATTCAAGGTGAGGTTCCAGTTCTGGGTTTTACTGTTGCTGGATATATTTGCATGTGTTCCTAACTGAAGGTCTTGTGCAGCTGTAGGGAGACTTCCCCCACCCCCACATGTCTTGGACAGCTGACGGCAAGCAGTGAACAACCCTTCTGGTGTGAGTCCATTATATTACGTTAGACTTGGTGAAATTATGGTCCTTGTGATAATAATGTTACTACCAGTTGGGGAAAAAACTTCTTTTTCGGAGAATTGAAGTTGGTATTGTTTTATGGAATTAATACAGCTGGAGTGCACACCTGTTTATTAGCATTTACTTCTGTTAAAGAAACGTAGCTAAATGAGTTAAATCATGGTAGTATCAGGTAAGATGGGGGGAAATTTTAGCAATTCTATAGTTCAGGGTATATGCTGAGTGTGAACAGTCCAAAGTAGTGGAAAGCAGTGACTGAAGACCATCCGATATTACTATGTCAAAGCACTACAACTTTTGTCTAAAATGTGAAAACTATTTTTATATATAACAAGGTGGCTTGGTTTACGTGGCTACTGCTTTGAAAAGAAATGGGACCAACTGTGTCTTTCATCTCTCATTAGGAGGCTTTTTTGAATCTGGTACTCACAGTATATCTTAAACTCAGGAACATTTATGTTCTTAGGCAGTGATTATGGTTTTGCACACTTTGGGGAAACTTGGTATCGGGGATTTTCTTGTATGTATCAGATTGATTTTCGATCCTATAGATATTCCTGTATGCCCGTGAACAACACGTTTAAGCATCATGACACCAGCATGAGGAAGTGTTTTATTGGTCATCGAGTTGCGTTTAGCAGTTTCACAGAAGTCGTCGTCCAAGGTGTTCATCGACAATATTTTTTCAGGTATTGTTACTTTCACATATGGTTAAATGGGGAAAACACACTGGAGGGGACGGTCAATGCACGGTAAGTGATTGAATGAATCACATTATTATTAATAGTACTTATTCACGGGAAACTTGGGAAAGAATGTTTTACTTCTTACAGATAAGTAAATATTTTGGGAGGACTTGGTATTTTAATGTGAAGTAGGTATATAAAGACTTTAGCCTTCAATCTTATTTAGACACTGAATAGTGGCTGGTATTTGTCTTCCAGCAGTTTTGGGCAGTTTGACGGCTTAGCTTACCTAAAAATGTATACCTTTTCAATACGTCAGAATAACCAATTGAACCACTTGACGTAGCTGTGTGTATGTATATATATATAATGTATATGTATGTATGTATGTATATAAATAAGACTGAAATTTAAGCAGCTTATTGTACATTTATCATAAATACCTTAACGTCTACAAAGTGTTCTAAAACCTATAGCTATAAATAAAATTGGCATATTAGTTTTCTACATTCAGGTGATTGTCAAGTATATTGTCTTTCTTACTGACATACAAGACAATTTCCTAAATGCTACTACAGTCTGCGTCTGTACGTGTAAAAGCTTTCATTTTATTCAAACAGCCTGACAACGATTAATACTGCTGTGGGCGATAGTCCGGAGTTGAATGTCATCTCTTTTGGTGGGCAATCATTCCCTTTGACAGTATATTTTAGTTTTAAGGTACCTGTGTCGGTTGCACAAAAATAGGAATGTATTGCAGTAAAACGGGCAGACGGGGACAGTTAAATTGTTCACTTACGTCAGCTAGATGGTTCTTATATTCAGATAAGAGAGATGTACAGCTACACCGGTTTTACAAATTGTTACGTTGAATGGGGCAGAGAATCGATCTATTTATGGCATGTCAAATATGTACGATGAATATATTTGCCATCCTACCATATGGTTCCTAACAAATATTTCGTTTTCCTGTTAAAACGTGAGAACGTGCTTCCGAAGTGGGGTTTTTTGAGGTTAGGACACTAGTATGACAAGATACCCACGGGCCAAATATTAAACGGTACAATTAAAAAATTAATTTGTAACCTGTGGCCTTCGACGTTTATGCAAGATTAAACGCCGCAATGCAATGAATTGCCTGAAATGTTCATGAAGAAAGAACACTGAGTGCAAGCACTGCTATGTGATTTACAAATGCTTGGAGTCTTTCGCCGCGGGGACAGCGATAATCCGATATACCCGACAGTTTTAGAATAAAAAATACATTAATTGATTACTCATCTTGCGTGACACTTTGTCTGATTTGATTTCAGACTGTTGTGCAATTGAAATAACATTACGTTTATCGAGAAATGCAGTAAACACGTACTACAGTTGCGGCTCCAGATTACTTTCTGAGAGGTGGTACGGTGGAAACAGTAATATGGTGGTGGGGGTATCGGAAGAGAGAAAAATGTCACGATTTCTTAGACTACGTGCTAGGGTTGCCACCTCACTACTGTAGAATTCCTGGACACCCAGTCATTGATCAAAATATTGCACAAAGCGATACAGTTCTAACAGTTTGTTTATAGGTTTGTTTTAAATTATAATGCACATAAGTGTAATATCCCATATTTTGAATACATTGCTAATTGATTTGCTCAATAATGTAACTCATTCGATTAGTTATGACCCCATTCATTACACCTTTAAATTTTACGTAATAGTTTTAAAATGTATCAAGCAACATGTACTGTATGAAGTCACCTTAGTTAATGCAACAACCACGAATCAATCACTCTTTTCACAATATAATTCGGTTCATGTTCTATGTTGTGTAAGACGTTATTTTTTTGGCTGGATTTTTATTTCGTCCTCGTTTGTTTCTCTATCCATTTATATTATAACTTGTTTTACTAAGGCAGCTTTGAACATGCCGGCAATGCGATAAGATGCAATCCTCGTTGACTACGTAGTGTGTCGAGACGTGACTTTTCTTGAAATCGGATGGCTAAAGATATAGTACATTCTTTGATCGTATTTCATTGTCCAAAAAGACAGTATAGTTTCTTTCTGTTGATCGGCTATACCTCTGACGGAATATGAGTGTTGTTAGCGCACACAGACAAAAGGTAAAGATTCCGGGTCATTCCTTGTCCCGGAATGAAATTCGTTTTTCCAGCACGGACGAACAAAATCCGGGATGGTCTCGGAAAATCCTGGACAGGTGGCAACACTACTACGTGCACAAAATCAACTACGATAAATGCAATGCTATGAACTACGCCATATGAAAGGTACTTGAAGTTATGTCCCCATTATTGTACATCACTTACTTTGCGTCCAGATAATCTTGCAAGTCAGACTCTGATGATTAAATTTCTTCCTGAAATACTCATCATTCTGGGCATCATCGAATCTTCGTATCTTTGTCACCTTAAGTCTGGTTCATACAATGGAAGACCATTAGGGAAAAAACTTATTGAACTTTTCACCTAGAGCCAGCGTCCACGCGTAAAGATGGCAATAATTAACACTTTAATATTATAGTTTCACACTTTTAAATAGTAGTACTTTAACCTATGCGCAATTTCCATTCCAAGACAAATCTTCTATAGATGAATATTCAATTTTGTTTGTAACCAAGTTCATGTTAACTTTATGACCGATCAGAAAATGTTAAATGCTAAGGCACCAAAGAACTAATTACACACAGTAAGTATTTTGTACTGAATTCTTAAACGCTAACAAAATCAAGGGTGTATACACTGTGCAATGTAGTGGAGGTTGTCAGTCAATTTAGAGAAATTGTGGAATAGGTCAGGATTAAACAAAATATACGCTAAGATATAGCTGCAGCTTCACTAAGCACATCAAAGTCCAGGCAAACGCACAGTTCTCCGTTACTGTGGAAGGTATACGAAAGAATTTACAAACTACCATGGAAGTGTGTCTATGCAGTAATGATCTTATTGTGTTGGTTTCTTTCTGACGTAGTTTACGTATAAAAAAGACACACAAGATAATAAGAAAACAGCGAAGAATTCGACTTTATGTGGTCTTTGTCATAAGACGTTAATGGTGCTTTTATTTTGAAAGATCATTTTGTTTACATCGACACGTTGCAAAATACCCCTGTACGTTTAGTTACATAGCTGTCTGTAGAGGTGAAAATGTATCGTCTGAAGGCAAGAAAGATTAACGTAGGAAATATTGCCAACTTTATATAGGCATGTGAAAAAAAAATCAAAGTGCTTAAAACCTCTTTTTTATTCGTTCATTATATAGAGCATCAAAATACCTTCAAAATGACACCAAGTTTGTTGAAATATCTTTAAAAATAAGGAAGTTATGGCAATTTTAGGTCCGAGAAATTAGGACTTTCATTGTCTTTAAGAGAACAAGGCACTTAAGACAACGTGTGATCTGCGTTGTCCAAAATAAACATTCAAACTGGCTTAACTTTCTTGTTAGTAGAGATATTTACTTGAAACGTTCAGGAAATACAGATCTAGATGTGTGCTATAGGAAGAAATAGCCGTTTTAAACTTTCCCTGAATATTTTGGTTTAAGTAATCAATAATTATTCAGTAAATCAAATTTAATTACTCGTTAGCTGAATGTCAGCACACCACACTATCAAAAGTACCAAACAAAATCTTCAAGAAAACTTGAGTCACTGTGCTCTGATTTGTAGGACATAAAGTAATGAATAACAATGATAAATTATTCATTTAAAACATATATTGCCTTAAATAAATCGATTGATTCATTTTCAAAGTTCTGTTGTTATTGTCAAGAGCGCAGCAGATTTTCAAGCAAAGCAAACCTCCCAGGGAATCAGATTAGGCACCATCAGACATGTCAGAAGTTACTGAAATGAAGAGAAACAGTTACATTTTAAAAGATTACCATTAAATGATGATCATCTTCAGAATTGATGAAAATCTTTCACTTCCAGCAGGCTAGTCCATTGACCCACAGTGTAGTTCTAATATACATCTATATAATCCACAGTCAGTTGAAAATTGTCCACTAAATATCACATGAAACTTAGATCCAGTGTATTTCTAATATATGTAATCCACAGTCAATTGAAAATCAAAATTGTCCACATAAACCTCTTAAACTGACTTAAGTGTAGATCACCACAAATTGTTCGAACAAACCAGGTTTTGGTCAGGTCATTATAAAGAAAATCAGCAGCCAGTGCATAAACTGACAGTAGCATCTCAGTAGTCCTCATCTTGGGACCAGTACCCTACCCTATAAACTGATTTCCTTGCTTTGATCCTTTTTATCCGTCCATTGTATAGTACAAGTTCACCATCTTCAGCCCAAACATGACAAATTGTCCTTCCCATCCCTCCAGTATGTCTAGCAATTGTTCCTTCTTTGTCAAGTTGATTTCAGGAAAATCTTTCAATATACTCATAATAGACTCATGGTTCTTCAGTTTCTTTTCCAGCCGTTTTCGTTGGGCAGTGTCCCTGGCATGCCTCTTCTCCTCTTGTCTTCGGATCAGTTTTTCCAACCCAAGATCGATGGTTCAAGGTTGACTTCTAAGATCTACTGCATGGACACACACTTTTGTTTAACCATACAAATCGGTACGTGACCACCAATTTCCGCAATTTTAAGTACATTGACGCAAAAGTATATGATCTAAAACTGCTATAGGTTTTCAAAAACTTTCGTACTCGCCCTTCGTGGTAATCGGATGACTTTGACAGACGTTTTCTTCAGGAAAAATGTAGACTAACTTCCACTTGACAAAATCGAAAAATTTGAGCTCGAGAACATGGCGGAATAAGTGTACTACATCATTTCATGTCTATTCCAAGAAATGTTAAAACAGAAGCGTGAATAATGTCAGCAGTTACTGCCGCCGCAGAACCCGCTGATCACCTGCACCTGGAGACTTCCTCGCGAGGCCGCTCGCGGGTGATTATCACGTACCTACTTTATAGGCATGAAATGTTAATGTGTGAATTATTGCCGTCTTTACGCATGTATTTTTTCAGTCTAAGTGTGAAATAATTCTGCCTCTATGCGAAAAGATGTTTCAAAATCTAAAGGTCTTCCGTATCATATACTTCTCCATACGTGTACTACCGAACCTGTTTGACATCATTGTGGCAGTGTACATGCAGCTCTGGACAAACTGAGCATGATCGATTCATTAGCGTCCAAGTTAAATACCAACATTTGTCTGAGCATTGGGGTAGTTTGCAAATCCTACATACGATTTACATGGTAATAAAACTGTTACATGTAGATGCGTGTGTATGTGCAGGGAATATGAAAATAATAATTTGTTATTGTTAATAAAAACATAAATGCAACACGTGCTCATGTGCAAAACATGTGGCTTGACCGGAAAACTATGAACGTTTTCATGTACGCAAGCGTATCCATTTTGAGTCTACATGAAGTGGTATGGCCTGTTGAATATTCAACCTAGGAATCCATATTTCAGAGGGCCTGACATGGGCCCAGAAACGAAGACTGTAAAAAATTCAATTAAAAAATACTTTATCCCCGAGGGGCAATATTACGGAGCCCCTAAGGCAGGGGTGGGCAATCTTATCCGCAAAGGGCCGGTGTATATGCAGGTTTTCGGTGCAACTCCCTAATTAGATTACTAATTAGAGGACTGATTGGCTGAAGAGTCCTCACACCTGGGTTTGAACAGCTGACCTACAGGTTATCCCAAAAACTTGTATACGCACCGGCCCTTTGCGGATAGGATTGCCCACCTCTGCCCTAAGGGGACAAAGGAGGAGAAAAAAAACGGTGTCATGTTTTGCGATATAACCCAAAACTGTTGTAAAATTGAACTGGAAATATGTTCCTTGCACTGTCTGATTACTCATAATTGATAGAAAAACATGGAGCGTTTAATCGAATTTTAACTTGGTGTACAATATAAGGACATTCAGTTTGTTCTCGGATCTAGGCATGATATTAACATAAATCTAAATCAGATTAAGAGGATTTTAGGCGAAAGGGGATTATTCTGACAGAAAAACTACTCTGACTTGGGTGATGTAATTAACTTTATTCGTGAGCAGCTTTTGCACTTTGGACCGCTTTGTGGCTATCGATGGATGTACGCAAAACGCAGAATAAATGGACTTCATGTGAGAAAAGAGGATGTGCGTTTGATTTATATTAATTTATTATAAACATGAAACAATTAGTACTATTACTGAAACTTTACCAAGGCTTGCTTTACAAATTATGAATTAATCAAATTTTACCACACTGAACTCTGAAGTTTTTTTTACCGTTAAATTAGATTAATAGATTATATGAACCACATCATGCAAACAGCGGCTTTGGAAAGTTGCACTTGAATGACCAAGCAGCAGGGAATGACCAAGTTAGTCACCTGATTTTATTGTTCCATTACTACGGAAAGCTTTTGGGTTATATCGCAAAACATGACACTTTTTTTTTTTTTTTTTTTTTCCTTCTGCCATTTTTTTTCAATTTCTGCAATCCGGCAGAAGGTTCTGCACCATTATGGGCAAAACGGAGAGACTCGCGAGGAGTCTTTATCCTCAGGCCATTCAGTTTCTCAATTGAGACATGGCCAACCCCTCCTCTTAGTAGTACAGTGGTACCTCGGTTCTCGAACTTAATCTGTTCCAGCCTCCGGATTGAATCCTAAAAAGTTCGAGTTCTGATCGAATTTCTCCCATAAGAAATAATGGAAAACCAATTAAGTGGTTCCCAGACCCTCTCTCC
>JABFEA020019548.1:0-18536 GCA_019775915.2 Cyphomyrus plagiostoma | reverse complement strand
AATAACTGAAAACATGTTTTATATTCTAGTTTCTTCAAAATAGCCACCCTTTGCTCTGATTATACACTCAACAACAATAACAAGTGCTAAACACCTCTGGGAACTCCTTTAAGACTGTTGGAAAACCATTTCAGGTGACGACCTCTTGAAGCTCATCGAGAGAATGCCAAGAGTGTGCAAAGCAGTAATCCGAGCAAAGGGTGGCTAGTTTGAAGAAACTAGAATATAAAAAATGTTTTCAGTTATTTCACCTTTTTTTGTTAAGTACGTAACTCCACATGTGTTCATTCATAGCTTTGATGCCTTCAGTGAGAATCTACCAATGGTCATAAAAGTAAAGAAAACACATTGAATGAGAAGGTGTGTCCAAAGTTTTGGCCTGTACTGTATATAAAATATCCCTGTAACAATCTATAAAATATTCAAGTACTTACATTAATCAATGATTTAAAGCTGTCATTTCTTAAACCCATCAACTTTATGTATCTAAATGCCGTTCCATACCTCGATTTAGATTGATTGTAAATACTTCAGTGCAAAATACAATTTTTGATTTTGCATTTGCTTAATCGATATCTGAGTCAGGGGGGTACAGGTTTGCTATACTGATGCTTATATGCAAGGAAAACAAGCTTGTCCGGCCCAGAGAGAGAGGCGGCTGGTGTCGGGCCAGACCCACGTTCCCACAGAGTCCTGACCAGCTGACCGGGTGCTGCTTTGCTGCTTTAGCAGCTGTGCCTGAGTAGGCATCTGTCTGCCAGACTCAGGATTATTTATACTCAAACAGGACACAAAAGAACTTGGTCGCCACCTGCTGGATTGGATGATTATGACACTTTATTCATTTGTACATAGGAAGTCTTTCATTTTCACATATTCCATCTTACTCTCCATGAGGGGCACAGACACATGTATATACAGCTGATAGCAAGATTTTGGGTCAAAAGACAGGGCCAGCCAGGAAATTCAAACTCGCAACCTTCAGAAAACAGATCCAACCCTTAGTTGACAGCTAACCCTTAGTTGATATAATAGCCTGTACTCTTCTGGGAAGGCTTTCCATTAGATGTTGGAACAGTGCTGGTGGGATTTGCTGTTATTGATATTGGGTGATCTTTCTGTGAGCTTGTGTGGCGGCCACTTCCCAGTTGAACTTGCAACCAGATGTTTCCACTTCACTTGCGGTTGACCGGGGCAGCTCTGGTAGGACAGAAATGTGCAGAACCGACCTGCTGGAAAGGTCTCCAGTGGTGTCCAATGGCGGTGCTTGGTTGACCTCTTCTGCATGACCAACTATTCTGCTGCCAGACACTGGAGATCTCATGGCTGTGTGCTTAATTATACACTTGTATGTCAGCAATGGGGGTGGCTTAGGCAGCCGATTCCTGTAATTACTACAGGTGTCCCAATACTTTCGACCATGTAGTACAGGGTTCTTCAACTCTGGACCTCAATTCCAAATCCAGGCCGTGTTTTCAGTTCTCCAAGGTAGTTGTTTAATAATTACTGATTCTGATTGGTCAGAGGCTTCACACCTGACTGACAAGTAAAGGAAGGCTGGAAAACCAGCAGTGCTTGTACCTGGAGGACCGTGAGTTGAATAACCTTGATGTAGTATAACATCCAAGTGCCAAAAGATGAGATAAGTATTTAGCAAGAAAATCGCATGTGTAACACTTGTGGTGCCTATAGAAAGCCCCAGATCTCCTAGTAGGTGGGGAGAGCAGAGTATGCTGTGTAAACATATTATAGTCGAGGGGAGTGTTTACTATTGCAGTCCTATGGGAGCAGGAGTGCTGTCTGGGAAGAGAGCATAAGACAAGGTGCTTGGGGCTATTTTGACTGCACGGCCTCTCTGATGGCACAGGGAGCTGTTTTGTTGAGGTCCATCTGGTAATGTTCCTTTGAAGGCAGCGCGAATGGCAGTGGGGCATTTGATTCTTTAACTCAATAAAAAATATTGTATATGATGCTGTTATGCATCTAGCTTCATAACATGGGTTATAGCTATTCATTTGATTCATCGTATAAAAGGTGACATTTTCCTCATACAAAGCATTGCTTTCGTCACATGTCTTCTTTTCCTCCTTAACCCTCCGATGACCCTACAGAGATTCAGTTCTTGCAGGGAACTTACTTCTCTGATGATCAATGATTAGCTATTACATACATGATTTAATCACACAGGCCTGTACCTAGTCATACTCTTGTTTTAAAATTATATTTAATATTTTTCATATTTCTTATTGGTACTGCAACTGCAGTTGGCAGCACACCCACACTGTTTGCTATAAACTATTTAAACTTATTTTAATGTGTTTGTTATTTTGTGGAAAAACAGACTTTCAGGCAGGGTTCACGTGCGATGTGGGTGCTTTTTGCGGTTGGATTTGGCCGACACCTGCGGGCAGTATGGAAATTATAACATCAACGAATAGAATTCCAATCCCTAAATGTATAGAAATTCAGCGCAAGATAGAGTATAGTTGTGCTAATACAGACGAAGTTCAGGTTTTAATTTCTAAAGTGAACACGGAAAAAAGCTAGTTTAACACAAACTTTACGTACTGTTTTACTGTTACCTGTGGTTCCATGCCCTTCTTATATGCTGACTTGAGTGCATTATTCATATCGCCCCTAACTTATTACCTGATTGTGGAGAGAACTCTCGTTATTGAATATTATGCGACATGCTTAAAGTAATTTTACTTTTATCAAAATAATAAATGAATGGAACTGTTCGAATTATCCGTGCTCGTCTAGCTGTGCCTGTTTGATTTTCTCCAGTTCGATCAAGTTGGCTTACTTCAAAATGGCGTCGGGCATGGAAGAGTGGTAATGCGGTAATGTGCAGAAGTCTCATGTCAACATGTCGCTGTTGAGACTGTGTGCCTTTTCCAAGTCTTTGACTGGCCGCATCTCTCTGGAAAGATTCGCCGGCCATTTGCTACAGTGTAATGCTTGTCTCAGAGCGCGAAATAACATTCAGAGACGAATAGCAGGTATACTTTTGTCGCGATTAGTTGCATGGTTTGACCCAGACATTGTCAAAGAAATGTATCTGCAGGTTGTCACTTTAAACAACATGCACGTGATCCGGTGCATAGATGCATGTCTTGATAGGTGATATGTAGGTGAAACTGTTATGTCATGTGTGTAATATCGTGTAATATTTAAGTAATGCAGTAAAATGTGGTTGTTTCAGCTTCCCGACAAATTTATATGAAATTAGATTTAACTGGTATGTCATAAAATTATACAATCTAACAGTAACGTTCCTGTGAATAAATTGTCGTGGTGCATGCATATTATTATGTCACAAAGTATAGCTTCGGACACTCCATGTTTTTGATAGCGTGTTCTAGACAACGTTTCTTCATTCAATGGTCATTTAAGTCTAGATACGGTTTAATCATCAGATATTGCGTATTGCGCAGGAATGTATCGAGACAAACGGGTGAAAATTAATCTTAAACACATTATCTCTGAACAGAGAAACCCTGGACAGTTTTCCAGAGAAATTATTGCCCTCTAATCCCGAAGAAGGATGATGACAAGACAAGAGTTTGGAAGCAATATCAGCTCCTGGACGGTAAATATGAAAGTAAACTTCTTACTTGACTTCGGGTTTTAAGAATATATAGTGTATAGTATTGAATAAGAGTTAATGTGTACAATATTCATAAGTACCAGTCATTAAATGTTTAGGTTAGTGGTGGTTTAGATACATATATTCTCAAGGAAGTTACTGTAGTTTTTTTACAGTGAATTTTATGTTTATATGTCATGAACAATGCAGAATAAAAGGAGCATGTTTAAATGCGATGATAAATTCTCCTTCCTCTGTTGTCAGTGCTGGAAGCACGGATTCAGCAGCTTCAATCTGATGCTGTCATGGACGTGAATCAGTCAGAGGTGCAACTTCTCAAAGTCCCCTCTGGTGGGAAGAGGGCTTCCGCTGGGACAGGACAGAAACGGGTGCCTAAAGAGGGGGTGGATGCTTGCAAGGAGGGTCTGGCCAAGAGAAAGACAGGAGCTGCCAATATACCAGTCGTTAAGACGTACCCAAGCCGCTGGATCGAGAAATTAAAGAGAGAGAAGAAGAATAAGACGACTCAACGGCAGCAACAAGAAGCCCCGGTTAAGCAAGTGAAGACCGTAACAAATGTAGAGAAACAAAAGCTTCCTGGCACCACTTTTAAAACAATTTCCAAATTAAAAAAATGCCCGGCGGGCACAAAATCTGAGCCTTCTGGGTCTGTGGTCTCTCCGGCAAAAGCCATGCCACAGAAGTTAGCCAAATGTGCTCTTTCTGAGGAGGCTGTAAGAGAGAGCAAGGCTGGCGAGTTCATCTCCGAGCGGCCAATTGAAGAAGGCCAGAATAATCGCTATGGAGACGCCCAGCTAAACGTGTGCTGCTACCTAGAGGCCTGTGTAGTGTCTGGAGATGTGGACCGAGCCCAGCGCTGCCTGTTCCACTACCACCGCCACATTCCACGTCGTAAGCTGCTCTCCATCAGTGCCTATAACACCATGATGAGGGTGTGGGCCAAGAAGGTAAGTCTCCAAACAGACCAGAAGATCCAGTCTGATATTGTATGTCAGTACTGTGTTAATGATGATTGCTTTCGTTGTCTTGTTGCATTTTTGATTGAGACTGAGGACTAGAAATGAGTTAAGCATAGATTGAAATTATATTGTCAAGTATTGCAAGGAACACTGGAAATTCAATGCCACAGATGCAATATAGGGGGTAAGTGATTGTGGGCATGTAATTAGAATCAGCATAAGGTTTATTTGGACAAGTATGTTCGCACATACAGGGAATTTGGCTCCGGTTGTCAGGGCTCACATACATACAGCAGGTACAGACACTGTAAAGATGATGAGAGAGGAAGGAAGGAAGAATGAATGAAGAAACAGAGAGAGAGGGAATGAATGAGTGAATGAATGAGCAAAAAAATATAGAGAGAGAAAGGCAGGAAGAATGAATGAACAAAGAAATAGAGTAAGAGAAAGAAAGGCAGGAAGAATGAATGAACAAAGAAATAGAGAAAGAGAAAGAAAGGCAGGAAAAATGAACAAATAGAGAAAGAAAGGCAGGAAGAATGAATGAATGAACAGAGGGAGAGAGTAGTAGAAAGAAAGAAAGAATGAAAGAAAAAGAAAGAGAGGACCATGGAGAAGAAAGCGAGGAGAACAATCAGTGCAATATAAGAATAAGGGAAGAATGAATAAGTAAGAAGTAGGTGATGCGATGGGGATAAAGTGAACTAACTTGCCTTGTCCTTCGGAGGGCTCCATGAGCCAGATCGGTCGGCTCTTCATCATGGTGGAAGAAGCCGGGCTGAAGCCCAACCTCGCCACCTACAGCGCCGCCCTGGAGTGCATGGGCCGTAATACAAGTTGCTCCCCACCAGTCATTGGCAGGTAAAGCCTATCCAACAACCATGCGTATACTAATCTGCATAGGACACCGGTGATTGCTTAGTGTCAATTACCTGCAGTGCTTGTTTATCTTAACTGGTACAGCCTCCTGAATACAGGTGCCCTGCAGAAGACAGGAAGCTAATGTTAAGTAGAATAGGAAGGAGCACCAAGCGATTCCATTAGCTTTGCTACTTGTTAGGGCAAATCACAGAATTTTTCTCTAGAAGGATCATTACTGTTCTAAATTATATAGCTATATTTTAGTTTTATAAATTAAAAAACAGCTACAGTAATTGCAAACTAGATTACATGCGGGGTGGCCAAGCTAGAGGGTTGAGAGACACATTTCAGTCGCATTATGATGGTAAAAATAGCTTTCATATTTAATTCGCATTTGTGCCATTCCTTCTCATCCCTTTGGTCAGTCTGAGACCGTGGACTAAGAGATTCACTCCAGCAACTCCAGTTCTGCGATGATTTACCAAGACATTTCCTCCACTGCTGTGGAAATGTTCTTATAATCACACATTATCAGTGATTGCCACCAGAGGTCAGCACCTTCCTTCTTGTCTCCTCATTTAATAACCCTCCTCCCCCCCCCACCACCAAGAGCCACAGACTATCCTAGAGAAATATTTAATTTCTAGGTTGGATGTAATTACTGTGACTTTAACATCTTCGTCCCCAGAGACTATTACTCTGAGTAGTAGATATTAATGAACTCAATTAACATTACATTCTAAGTTAGTTGTGCTTAATATAAAGAGTTTAAAAAACGCTAGAGATTTAAAATTTTGCTACACCTGAACCCTTACAATCTTTTTTTTTTCCCCAAACCATGTTCCCCTGTCATCTATATTGTAAAGTTTGCGCTGTCAGTGGTTTGGGCATTTATAAACGGTTCACGGTTGTACAAACGCCATAGGAACTGGCTGCTCCCCCAAAGCATTAGACTTCCGAAGGTCCATCTGTTCCCTGAGTATGCGGACGTTCCGTGGTCTTGTTCTGTACAGCGGTAGCACAAGGCCCGAGTCTTTCAATAGGGATTTGGACGTGGCAAAGACTTTTTGCCTGCCTTCGCTCTCTGGCTACGGCTAAAAACCAATAGCCAGGAATAGTTACAGCTCTTAATGCTCAGAGCAGGCGAGGCGGCCTGTTTCTGAAGTGCGTTTTTGGAAACCTCTTCCGAATTCCCATAATTGGCATGTTTACCAAGTCGCTCTGCTTTAATAATCAGCATTTCTGCTCCTCTTTTCCTAATAATTTTTTTTCCTGTAATGTGACTTCAATATAAAACGTAATGAGCAAACCTAGGCTTAATGCTGCTTTGCTTACCCAGCTTTAAGCTCCTACCACACATTTCCTGTCCTTAGTCACGCTGTCTTATGTACTGCGCGACTTTGGGTTATCGTAAGGCACTGTGGATTTCAAACTCAGCGGTGCAGACATCCTGTCCAGCATTGATCACCATACACAATATACCATCCACCTTTTTTTTTTTCTTCTCTAATTCTAGTTTAAACTGGTTCCCTGCTATTTTCCATTTTTATATAACTACATGATGTTGAATCAATGCTAATATTAAAGTAGTGCTCTGGATTGACCTTATTTATTCTCCGTCGGTTTTACATGCTTGGATCATGTTCTTCTTTTATTGCCGTCACAAGAGACTAGACATTAACTCCTGTCAGTCTGTCTTTGTAGACTGACCCGTAATGACAAGGTTCCATTTTTGTCTCAGTGAGCCACCTGTAGTGCTCAATGTCTGCTTCATGGCACTATTACTAAACTTGAATCCATGCATTAATTGCATAATTCAGGTCCAGTGAGTAAAAATCCAGACCAAGATTTTGTTTCAACCAACCAGCTGAGTCCTCTGTGACTCTGACTCTTTATGCTCAACTGGTGGGTTGAAACAAAATCTTGGTTTGGATTTTTATTCTCTGGATCTGAATTACACAACTTTCTGTATAAATCCCCTCTGAATGCGAGCAGGAAGAAATCATTCGAGTGCAAAGCACCAGTAAGAGCTCTGCACCGACCCCGATGACAGATTTCCTGTCTGCTCTTTGAAGAAGAATATATCAAGCACTAAGCTATCAGTGCAAACCGGGGCCTTTAAGAGTATTTTCATCTCCTGTTACCTTTGTATAGCGAAGCGTTTCAGTTTGTGGCTCCACTATTTTGGAATCATGGATTTAAAAAAGAAACGATAAAGAAAGGCTAACTGTGCCGTTTGTTTTATTACTGCCATGTCATTTAAAGAGTAGAATTCTCAGGGGCATGTGGTGTTACTTTAAAGGAGTGTAGTTTACAGCTTGGTTGAAGAGTTCTCTGCTGTGTCCGCCTCCCCTCTCCGGGTGAATTACCCGCTCCTTAATGCGCCCGCTCCATCATTTCATATATCGACAGGGATTCTTTATCGCCTGCTTGTAATTCTGCCGCAAGTGCAGCTGACATGGGTTCGTCTCTAGTGGGGACAGTGTGGCTGGTGTGTATTAAAAAGAGAGATGGCCGGAAAGAAGCATTCTGGCCAATTATCCGGATGTGGGGAACTTCACGGAGATGCGTATTCCCCATGTGAAGATAAGCGTAGCTGCTTTCAGTATTAATGGGCGTGCTGGTTGGTTGCAGCCAGGGCTCTGATTAAGGGAAGCCCTCACAGGCTTAATCACCCTGGGGGGGAGGGCGGCGGGGGATGGGAGCTGGGGGCGAGCGTGCTGCCTTGGTAATGCTCACCTGCTCATCCAGTGCGGTCAGGGTAAGCAAGCAGAGCCGCAGACCGTCTCACGTGTGCAGTGTCACTGGATCTGTGACGGTCATCGCCTCTGCTGTAATTACCCCAGTGTGACTGCAGACCTGTTTTCTGTTTGACGGTGATGTAGACGGTGTATATACATGAGTACACATTCATCACCATCCCATCTGCCGTTCTCATGCCTTACATGTCCTTCTTTAACCTGTTCCGCGGATGGGGGTTCATATACTGTAAACTGGGAAGTTCACCTTGAATCAATTGACTTTGAACAAAAAGGTTCCCCTTGATTTGTTGTAATTCAGAACAGAAGATCTTTCTCAAATATTTTTGTGTATGTTTCCAAGTGATGATTATTTTGACATTGATGATCTTAAGTGAAACTACAGTAAGCACCTACTTACTCTTCCAGATTCTGTTTTTTTCCATGTTTAAACTACTGATTGTAACCAGAGTCTCCCAGTAGAGCAGACGTTGTAATAGTGGTTGATCTTGGTAATGGTAGCTTGATGTCGTTTAGATTTGTAAACTTGTCTCGCTGAAGTTTGAAGACCTTAGAAATAAGTCACATGAGGCATCTTATCATTGTCGGGTCAGTGACTGGTTCCCCCTTTAGTTTATCTTTGTGCTGTGGTTATGGTGGACTTACATTTTCTATGTGCAGTGTCCCTTTTTAAAGTTTATGCACATAAAAGCAAGGGTGGGGAAACAGTCCCTGTAGACATAAAAAAAATCCCCTGTCTTTAATATCTCTGGTAAGACATGCTTGTTTCTCTGTGTCACATTAGGGATTCGTGTTGCTGGCTTGCTTTGATGAACTCCTAGGCATTTGTATCATTTAGCAGTTTGTGTTCTTATCCTATCAAAAACAGTATTGTAGTGTTAGAAAGTAGTGTTAGATATCAGTGTTAATTCCTGTTCTCCAACACTGGCTATCTTGAATTATAGCATGTGGGAACTGTGACTAATATTCCTGTTTGTGAATTTTTCTATCAGCTATGGGTGCTTGCTCCCCTGATCCATAAGTTCTTGAGCTATGAGCACACATTTTACATACAGCTTGTTGTTCTCAAAATAAAATTAACTTAAATTAAACAGTCAAGTTACTTTTCTAGAGGAAAATTAATCATTTAGATTAATCGACCTATTTATAGAATTGTCAATAGATTAACCTATAGAAAAATAGTTGTCGTGGCGGCCCCAGTCAGCTTCACCTGAAGTGTTTAATTAAAGCTGTGAAATCGAACCCTGTTGAGTCTGGATGGTTTGATATTTTCAAAGAAGATGGTAGCTTCGTTTCCGGTTTTGGCCTAGCTGTGACATTTTTGTTTCACTTTGCCTCAGAAAACACAAATATTTCTAAACCTGTGTTCAATGCTATGGTGAATTCTGTTGGACACTTTGATCAAAATGCAGTTTTTACCACAGACGTGGTGTCTAAAAACATAGCATACGTAGAAAATATAGCGTCCATAGAAAACATAGCGTACATAGCAATTTTTTTTTTTTTAATCAAAACATTTTGCCATGGATACAGATGAGCCTTACCATGGATCCCTAATCTAAACCCCTAACTGAAAAACAATAGCAGTGACACTTACAATGACTACAGTGCAGTCATTTGCATTTCTGGTCAGTATGTATGCTTTTTTGTTAATAAAAGTACATGTGCCTGTATAAACATGGCCTTTGCATTATTCAGAGGGATAACCTTAATACGCTTCAGCATATCTTCTACGCCATGCACCTTCAGGAGGCTTAAAATATGAATGAATGATGATATTTATCTAGCCTGGTACAGTGGGGTAGCATGGGGGTGTTATGGGTCGGGCGGGGGGGGTAGAGGGTCCTCCTCAGCAGCTAATTTAAACATGTGTGATCAGCAGTGCACCTGTGGGACGGGGGGGCCGTTGTGCCAAGGACAGGGTAGTTACTTCAGCAGAAGGGTAGCTCCAGCCTGCCTAGTCCACACGTGTCACGCATTTCCAAATGCCTCCAGAAGGTGGCAGTGTGCAGGAGCTCAGCTGGCTTCAGCGTTTTCTATGACTCCATTGCATGTCCCTGTCCCCCTCAGTCCCCCCAGGTCCCTGTCCCCCTCAGTCCCCCCAGTTCCCTGTCCCCCTCAGTCCCCCCAGTTCCCTGTCCCCCTCAGTCCCCCCAGTTCCCATCCCCCGGTTCTGTCCCCAGTTCCCTCTAGTCCTCTGCCTGGGTGTCCTTGCCTCATTTATAGTCCACGTGGCTGTCTTGTCACCATACGCCATTTCAAGCGAAACGCTTTGCTTTCTCCTCCTTATCTAGGTGCCTCTCCATCTGCCTCGTTTCTGCGTTATCTCCTGCCCTCTTTTTGTTAGTGGATGCGCGCGCGCGCACACACACACACATACACACACAGAATATGACATAATCTTCTTCCTTATAAAAGGTTTCTGATATGAAATGATCTAGGATTTGATTCCACGAGCCTTCATGCTGGGATCGTATTCACATTTAAACAAGTGTCTGCCTTAAAGATTTGGGCTAGTAAGTGATTTTGAAATATCCAGCAACCCAGTGACTAATGGTTATTATTTTTTTTGTCTATAATCCATTTAAATATAATTTCCTATAGAAGATAATGACTTGTTTATTCACTCTATGTCTTACCAAAGATATTAAGGACAGGGGTTTTTTTCCCCCAAAGATCTCTAGAGACCGTTTCCCCACCCTTGCTTTTACATGCGTTTTGCCTGACTTACAGTAGAGGGCAATATTGGTATGCGGAATGCTCACCCTGAATACTCAGGAACTCAGATCTCTTGTGTGGCAATGATATGTAATTCAGCACATTGCATGTACCTGCGTGCTCTTTGTTATTGCATGCAAACGCTCGGATGTCACACGCTTTTGTGTGTAGTAGGGGCAACTTACAGCAAATTTGAGTTTAATTACTGATATTGCATTTTTGTACAGCAGACTCGTTTAATGAACATGCTGGCCATCAGTTTTAGGGCACACCTTATAAAGCTATTGGCTATCATAAAGCTGAAGGTCATCACTGAGCGGCATAATTTAATCTGTCACTGGATCACCTATGCAGCTTGTATAGTATATATCCTTAATTGAGGCCTAGTATTCGTCTCTGAACTTCAGTTTTGTCTTGCTTTTGGGACATTGAGAGCTTCGCTGGGACCTAGAGCTCATCCTTTGCTCTTACTCTGGCATTAATGCAGCGAGAATTTACTTGCGGGTTTTTCTGATCGCAGTGATCACTTTCTGTAATCGTTGTGGAATGTTAGCACTTGACTGATAAGAAGGATATACATTCTTGATCGACCAGGCTGAGGTTCAGTGACTGAGTGTTGGAAGATGGATGAGCTACATCCTTATTTGGCTGGCAAATGATGTGCGGAACAATCTGGCGTTTGGCTTGTTGTTAGGTGGCTGCAGATGACCCTGCATATTTTTGACTGAGTAACGAGCGAGGGAGACGATGGGGGGAAAAATGGGCCGAGTGAAACCATGGCGATAAACAAAAGCACCTTTTTGTGCTGTGGCTGAATGCCGCATGTTATTTTTTTCCCTTATTTTAAGTAGCTACTGGCAGGTGGGTGTAAAAACTGGCCCGAAATCGCTTCTGATTCAGTTCATCATTACTGTAGCCTTAAATGCCATAGATCCATCCATCCATCCATTTTCTACTGCTAATCCTGGGCTGGGTTGTGGGGGCAGCAGTCTGAGCAGGAATGCCCGGGTCTCCCCCCTCTCCTTCAGCTCTTCTGGGAGTCTCTGTAAGGCTGAACCCAGATACTTTGTAAAGGAGATGTATTTCTTCCACTTGTACCCGTGATCGATGGTAAATGGACTGCATTTATATAGCGCTTTTCAACAAAGCGCTTTACAATTTATGCCTCACATTCACCCATCCAATCACACACCGGTGGCGGAGGCTGCCACGCAAGGTGCCAACCTGCACACCGGGAGCAATTTGGGGTTCAGCGTCTTGCTCAAGGACACTTTGATGGGGTCAGGAGAAAGCGGGGCTCGAACCGGCAACCCTCTGGTTGCCGAACGATAGCACTGCCTTCTGCACCACCAACTTCCCCACCAATGAGATCCCCCTGATCTCATTCTTTTGGTCACCACCCAAAACTCGTGACCATATGTGAGGGTAGGAACATAGATCAACTGGTAAATCAATAGCTCCGCTCTCTCTTTATCACAACAGGATGGAATGATGTCCGTATGGGACATGGTCTGGGTCCAGACCGCGCTCCAGCTGTTTGTGACCGCTGGTCTAGAGCGTCCTTATTCTTCCCATGCAGATGTTTGCAGCAGCTGAAGCAGGATGGCCTCTCCTTGGATGCCCTGTTCCGGCAGTGTGCCTTCCGGCAGGATGAGAGGGAGATGGTGCTAAAGGCCGTACAGGTGGTCCAACCAGATTTCCGGCCCAGCGCAGACACTGCCCAGCACATCTGCTCGTCACCTCTGGTCCAGGACTTTTATAGCAAGGTACCGCTCCTCCACCACACCCATGGTATCGCTGATTTCTCCCCAGGAAGATTCCACATAAGCCTCTTAGGCTCTACCAATTTAATCCCGTAAACGTGGCGTCAGAATTCGCCCGAGCCGTTGCCGTTTGTCGCGGACGACGATAATGGAATCACAGACCTCGGTGATGTTTACTGTGACTCAGCACTGAGGAGTAGCAGCATGAATGAGATGGCTTTTGCTACCGAATCTCCATTTGTAAGACGCATAAAAGCCTGCTTTAGGGTTCTGAGGGGGGCAGGGATACCCACCACTTGACAGGGGCCTTTGAATATGAAAAATTGTATGTAAAGTTAGATGGGGGGGGGGGGCCCAAGGTGACATTCTGTCAGGGGGACCAGAATTTCTATGTACGCCCCTGATTCTGGGAGTCTTTCTGCTTCCAATACTACATTTAATCCTGTGTAGAGGAAAGTCATAGATTTTATGCTATACACTGGAAGTAGCAACTTTGTTCAAGATTATGTGTTTATATGCCCCTCAGCCCCAGATATTTATTGTTATCCAGAGATTTAAAGTTTCAGGGGCTGATGGGAAATGTCAAGGCTACTCGCAGATCAGTTTCGCCTCCTGGAATGTAGTTCGAGCAGATTGTAGAGTGGGGATCAAAGAAAGGGTGTAAGCACCACCAACAGGGAGCCCCCCGGGGCCCGATAGCCCTGGGGAGGATCCCGGAACACCAGGCAGACGTTATCGGCAGCGAGGTGAGAGCTCGAGTCCTTCCAGAGAGAGAGCCTGGTGCGCTGGGCCGTGCCAGCGAGCGGCTGATTGTCAGGCCTCTCACAGCGTGTTCCCAGGCTATTTTTAGCGCGGCGGTATTATCAGGGGGCGCCGCTCGCCAGGTTCGCACGATTGGCTAACAAGCCTCAAGAGCGAGTATTTTTATCCAGGTGCTCAGCACTTCTGTGAGTCTTTGATTGGTGGATGGTGAATGTGGCGTGGTAATGGAGGGGTAGGGGCCTCGTTTCGAGTGTGTAAACACGAGGGCGCCTGGAGACGGCGAAGGGGAAGCCATAGCTGTTTGTGCGGAATGGGATTTCCGTGCTGTCGGAAGCCACTTGTCGTGGAGTTAATCGGTGACAGATGCATCAAAGTCCAGCTTCTGAAGACAGCCATCACTGCGTTCCCATGCCTGCATCAAAGCTCCTTTATCGACTTGAGAAAATCGACGCTTGTCTGTTTTTCTCTCTGTCCTTTGAGAAAAATGTAAGAAAAAAAAGCTGCCTTTCTGCTCACACAGTTATAGTTTGCTATTTATAGTTTCGCTTCTTGGATAAATATCAAATAAATGCCATGTTTAATTAGGACATAATTTACATTTTCCATTAACATATTTAGCAGATGCTTTTGTCTAAAGCCATATAAAAGTGAGGCAAATGGCACATTGCAAACATTCATGCTGTTTAGGAGTCAACTAGGCATAAGTGTGGCTAGACTGAAGTTACATTGAACACCCAGGTACAAGTGTAGGCAGTATTGGAGCAGGAGATACACAAAAATTACTCAATAGCCGTTAACAAATTAAGAAGCTAATAAGGGTATTCAAGGGCCACTAAGTTACAATCAGGGAATGTAAAGATCATCAGGTTTGTAGAGGAATTCATGGAACAATTGGATGTTGAGGGAGTCTGATGACTGGATGTGGTTCAGCAGCCCATTCTACCACCAAGGAACCACACAGGAGATCTTCTGTGGTGACGCTTCTCACGTGGCTGAGGAGCTCCAAGCGACTTTGGTTTGCTGATCGTGGCGGGTGGGATGGCGCGTAGGCCCTAAGGAGCCTCTTGAACTAGCAAGAAGGGGTGTGACACGAGAATGTTTAGGCTGAATGAATGTCGGACATGCTGCTGTGGTTGGAATCATCTGCAGTGGTCTGAGAGGACATGCTGGTGGCAGTAGTCTAGTCGTGAGGTAACAGACGCTGGAACTAGAAGCGGAGCTGAGTTCCGAGACAGAAAAGGCCTGATTTTCCTGATGTTATACTGGGTTATACAGAAAGGCTGTCGTACACAAGGTTATACGGAGTAATTGAAATTTACAGGCCTTGGGCCGTTATAGCCGCTTTGCTCCTAAAGCGTAAGATTTCAGTATCCGAACGAACAGGAAGAGACACATAAAATAATTCCTTGTATAAAATAATTTGGAGTTGCACGATGGTGTGGTGGTCAGCACTGTCGCTCTGGGACCTGGGTTCGAGTCTCCGCCGGGGTTACATGTGTGTGGAGTTTGCATGTTCTGCCCGTGTTCTGCATACTTATATAAATGTATAATGCCGACTTTTGGCTGCGATTGGCAGTAGGTTTGGAGCAGCTGACATGCTGCAAAGTGATACGAATGCATTATTCTGTTTTGTGAAAATTCCTCTTAATGAACAAACTCATTATTTTCTTCCCTAAATCAGTGGCGGCTGGAGGCAGACACAGATATATTTATCCAGCTTTCTGGTGCCCGTTTCCTGGTGGGATTCAGTGACACTCCAGTCCAGCCATGATACGGGATAGTGAACTAAATTCCAGCCTAAAATTTCTGTTTATTATGCCTGGTTCTCTTAATGCTTCCTGGAGGACAAATTGTGCTTTTCTGTCTTCTTGATTAATAAGGACCCTACAGTGCAACATCAGTTGTACTTTGATGATTTACAAAATACTGGTATACACACCCAAAGCATATGGCTGAGTCACACCAGCAGTGTCAGCAATTTCAGATCCAGGAACAACAAATCCAGACCAAGATTTTGTTTCTACCAGCCAGCTGAGAACTCTGACAGTTACTGTCTATGCTCAACTGGTTGGTAGAAACAAAATCTTGGTCTGGATTTGTATTTTCTGGACCTGAAATGCCCAACACTGCCTACCAGCACAACGGTGCATCACGTGAACAACACAGGATCTCCACTGTGATTCGGTAGCACTCTGTACCGTTTGGTGACTTGGGTTTGGAGTTTGTAAAAACTTCTCAGTTTCATTCTTTCCAACCTCTGCAGTAGTTGCATGTTGCAGTGCTTCATCGGGTCAAAAGCAAAGGTTTACTGAAACACTAACAGAGAATGCAGAGGTCTTATAGCATATTAGCATGCCTGACCTTTTGAACTCCTTTGCGTATGGATTATTAAAGCTCAAATAATAGAGCATCTAAGAACACTGATGCATAGAAACCTCACAGTATCAGATATATAAGATGTTTATTGGACAGCTGTTGGCAGTAGGTCTAATTCAGTCAGTAGATAAATGGAAATTAAACAAAAATAATAGGAATTACAGTACCTTTTATGTCCTTTGGATAATAGGAATTGCAGTATCTTTTACGCCCTTTGGATTTTTCCATCTTTTTTGCATAATTAGCAATTATATTTCTGAATGGCTTCTTTAGTTATTCATGATAATGACCTCTGATTCAAGACCGTTCTTGGTGGCATGTGCTGGAGGAAGCTGGTAAAAGTACATAGCTGACTCGTCTTGATTTGTTAAGGAATGTCACAACCTGTCTAAGATGGTGTTGGGTCTCCAATTCAGTCACTGATATCAGCAGTACAGCCTGTTTACTAACCTTTACCAATATGGAGAAGAGGAATGTTTATTTCAGCATGTTTCTGGAAGCTAAGGATGAGTAATAGGCCATCCCCAACCAATGAGCAGGTAGAAGCTAAGGAGAAGTGATAGGCCATCCCCAGCCAATGAGCAAGCAGAAGCTAAGGAGAAATGATATGCCATCCCCAGCCAATGAACAGGCAGAAGCTAAGGAGAAGTGATCCATAGATGCCTATTTTAAAAGCATGTATATTATGACCTATATGCAGTGCCTTTCATAATGTTTAGACATTTTTTTCCTTGATTTACCTCTCTGCTCCATATTTAAAAAAATTCAAATCAGACATGATTAAAGTGCACATTCCTGACTTTAGAGTTATTTGAATACATTTCAGCTTCACCATGTAGAAATGACAACACGTTTTATGCATAGTTCCCATCATTACAGCAAACCATAACGTTTGGAACATTTGGTTTCACAGCTATTTCTGATACTCTGGTGTCTTTCATTGCTTCATTAGTGCAGAGATAAGACACTTAGGCTGGCTTCTACCATTTGGAGTCTTTAGTTGCAGAAACTTCATGAACAAAAACACAGAGGTTACACTGTAAGATGCAGACCACTAGTTAACCACAAAAACTGGATGGTCAGATTATAGTGTGGACAAAAAGTATTTTAAAAGAGCCTGCAGAATTCTGGAAAACAAAGGTGTTATGGAGAGCTGAGCCCAATATTAACCTGTATCACAGCGATGGCTACAGGAAAGTGTGGAGATGCAAAGAAACTGCTTAAGATTCGAAGCATATTGGCTCATCTGTTAAACACGGTGACGGGGGTGTTATGGTTTGGCCGTGTATGGCTGCCTCAGGTACGGGCACAGTTACCTTCACTGATGATTTAACTGCTGACGGCAGTCACACGATGAATTCTGAGGTGTGTGGAAACATCTTATCTGCTGTAGTTCCAGTCAGTGCCTCCAAACCCATTGGATGGTGCCTCGTCCTGCAAGAAGATAATGATCCTCAGACATACTGATAAGGCAACACGGGAGCTCTTAAAAGCTAAAAAAAAATGGACAATTCTTGAACGGCCAAACCAGTCACCCGATTTTAAATCCAACTGAGCATGCCTTCCATGTGCCACAGAGGAAGGCACAAGGCCCCGAACCGAGCAGGAGCTGAAGGCGGCTGCATTAGAGGACTGGCAGAGCATCACCAGAGGAGATACTCAGCACCTGGTGATGTCCATAAACCACAGACTGCTTGAAGTAGCTGCATGCACGGAATATACAACAAAGTACTAAGCATGACCGCTTTAATATACACACCACTGTTGTGTCCAGACACCATTAGGGTGCCCTGTAATAGAGGAGAGGTAAAGAGCATGGACAGGTTAGTGTGTTGGTGCACCCACCACCTCAGGGATGAGAGCCCGAGTGCAGCCATGCGGCAGGCGATACCTCAGAACCACACCAGTCCAAATGGGCCCGTGTGGGTTTTGTTTTTCTTTTTGTTTTCCCAGTGGGTAGAATGCCAGTCCTGCCCCCAACCCCCTCCCTCTAAGTTTGAGGACCTCCTGTAGATTAACATCAGGACAAAGCGATTACAGGTTAAGGGCCTTGGCCAAGGGCCCAACAGAGCAGAATCACTTTAGCCATTCACAGGATTTGAACCAGCAACCTTCCGCTTGGTGGCACCGATCCGTAGCCTCAAAGGCACCACTTCGCCCTGAAATAGAGGGACTATGTATAATTATATTAAAGTCTGGAATGTGCACTTTAATCATGTCTGAAGAGTGATTTGAAAATTACACACACACACCCATGGTACTGTGCAAAAGTCTTAGGAGGCCAAAGAAAATGAAATGATGCTTAAATGATCTTCATGTTGGTGTAAAACTGAGATATTACGCCTGTCTAAGTGTGTTAACTTAGCTGTTTCAAACCCTCTGCTAAAATCACCCCAGTACTTCCAGCAACCGTCTAATACGCCCATGTATTTTCTAACTCTACCACTGGCACACCTGACTTTTTTAGGTAATTAATCAAGTGAGCTGGCGGAGAACAGAGAAAATCCTTTCTAGTTTTTATTGTTACTCTTAATTTGCATATGTTCTAATGCTAAATTGTGTTTTTGTTCTGAGCAAAAGTGCACTTACTACCCAAATAAATAGCTCTAAACATTTATTTTGACTGCCTAAAACTTTTGCACAGCACTGTTTGTGTGTGTGTGTGTGTGTGTGTGTGTGTGTGTGTGTGTGTGTGTGTGTGTGTGTGTGTGTGTGTGTGTGTGCGTGC
>JABFEA020019231.1:0-18595 GCA_019775915.2 Cyphomyrus plagiostoma | reverse complement strand
AGGACTGTTAGAAAGCATGGATTGTGAGCGTGCCTGTGTGCTTTTCACCAAGACTGTGTGAGGACAGGGATTGTGAGTGTGCCTGTGTGCTTTTCACCAGGACTGTGTGAGGACAGGGATTGAGAGTGTGCCTGTGTGCTTTTCACCAGGACTGTGTTAGAAGGCATGGATTGTGAGTGTGCCTGTGTGCTTTTCACTAGCTCTGCGATGCACCTCAAAACATGCAGCTGGCACATGCCTTCTCCCACAATGTTCAAGGTTGCCCTCACTGCCCCATTGTAGGAAGTGAGCACTTCACTGGTGCTGTTTGCTTGCCAAGCAGCATGCTGCACGTCCTCCCGCATATGTGCAGAGATGCTGCTCACATCAGCGACCTTTCTACAGTGAAGTCCTGCCTCACTGCTTACAAGTCTTATCACAGCTGAGCCCTTTCCCGAGTTGATGTATCATGATGACATTGCTCCTGCCAGCAACCGGTCCTTATTAAACGGGTCTCCTCAGTGCATGAACTTGCTGCAGTGTAGCCTATCGGCAGTGGACTGTCCTGGACCTGACAGTGTGGCCCGTCTTCCTTGCAGGTCCAGACTCTGAACGAGCAGGAGTGGGAGCGCGTGCAGCAGGCCAGCGTGCTGGCCAACGTGGCACATGCCTTCGAGAGCGACATGGACGTGTCTGACGTAGAGGACGACCGTGAGACCATCTTCAGCTCTGTGGACCTATTGTCTCCTGCTGGCCAGGCTGATGCCCAAACCCTGGCTCTAATGCTGCAGGAACAGCTGGACGCCATCAACAATGAAATCAGGCAAGGCCTTGTTTCAACTTCCTTTGCTTTACAGTTTCAGTTTATCCTGAACTCTGACAGTTCAGAACATTGTAATGTTTGCTAAATGTAGAGCTGCAAGATATCACATGCCGATATAATCGTGATTTGTGTGCATATGCTATAATCACCTGGGTTTTAGGTAACAGCCATATAAATTTGTCAGGACATCAGTTTTTCTGTACTATATATGCATGTTTACCTATGCCCACAATTTCATAAGCAGTTCACTAGTATGTCTAAAATATTAATGAGTTTTAAATTGCGATGCCCAGAAGTAATCTGTATAAATGTTGCATATCCTTATGTTTATGAAATTCAGTTAGAGGTGCATGTGACATACTGCTGTTTTGGTAAATCCTGGAAGTGATGAGCAGTGAAGTGGCAGTGAAGAAGTTGCGGATGCTGAGCTGAGTCTTTCGAAAGACTGATAACATTGATTGTATGCTTTTCACTAGCTCTGCGTGAGGACATGGATTGTGAGTGTGCCTGTGTGCCTTTCACTAGGACTGTGTGAGAAGGCAGGGATTGTGAGTGTGCCTGTGTGCTTTTCACCAGCTCTGTGTGAGGACAGGGATTGTGAGTGTGCCTGTGTGCTTTTCACTAGGACTGTGTGAGGACAGGGATCGTGCGTGTGCCTGTGTGCTTTTCACCAGCTGTGTGCGAGGACAGGGATCGTGCGTGTGCCTGTGTGCTTTTCACCAGCTCTGTGTGAGGACAGGGGTTGTGAGTGTGCCTGTCTGTGTGCTTTTCACCAGCTGTGTGTGAGGACAGGGATTGTGAGTGTGCCTGTCTGTGTGCTTTTCACCAGCTGTGTGTGAGGACAGGGATCGTGCGTGTGCCTGTGTGCTTTTCACCAGCTCTGTGTGAGGACAGGGATCGTGCGTGTGCCTGTGTGCTTTTCACCAGCTCTGTGTGAGGACAGGGATTGTGAGTGTGCCTGTCTGTGT
This sequence comes from Cyphomyrus plagiostoma, assembly GCA_019775915.2. Lineage (NCBI taxonomy): Eukaryota > Metazoa > Chordata > Actinopteri > Osteoglossiformes > Mormyridae > Cyphomyrus > Cyphomyrus plagiostoma. The sequence continues at coordinate 16,825 of JABFEA020019231.1, read as the reverse complement.
GCTTTTCACCAGCTCTGTGTGAGGACAGGGATCGTGCGTGTGCCTTATGAAACTCTGGGCGTAAGTCCGTATAGTATGGAAAAGCTGGCGTCTGGGCAAATTTTTACAGCAGTCGTCTAGAGGACTGGTGATTATTGCGTTTGCACCATTTAATTGTGCAGCCCTAGCTAAATGGGTATTGCATTTAAAAAAAAAAAAAAAAAATATCTCTAACAAAGCAGGTAGTTGAAATGATTCAAATGGAGGCCGTGTAGTTATTAGCTGCTAAATGGTTTCAAGCTCTTTTTGGATGTTCTGTAGCAAACAGGTCACTCTTTCCTCCTGTAGGATGATCCAGGAGGAGAAGGAGAGCACCACGCAGCGGGCAGAGGAGATCGAGAGCCGTGTTGGCAGCGGCGACAACTTGGGAGGGCGATTTCGTTCACTCGGCTCCCTCCATCCATCCTTTGCGGGGTCCTCTCAGGCTGGTTCCTCACCCCCGGGGTCTGGCCACTCCACCCCATGCCGTATGCCTCGCAGCCCCAACCGAGAGGTTGACCGAATGGGTGTCATGACCTTGGTGAGCCATATTTCGCAATCTATATAAAGTACAATCCACCTCCCCTTTTATGTCTGCCATATTGTTAGCTTGTTTTGGTGCATTTTATCAGCCTAGCATTCAGCATGTTAGCTGCATGTGCTCTAGCATTATAATTAGGGGTGTAAAAATGCATAAGTGCATCATGATGAATTGATTACGGTGGCAATTCAGTTGCATTAATCTATAACGTTAAATTTTCTTATTAATTTTTGGGCACAAAGTCCTCCTTAAGATAGTCCTTTGTTTGTGTTATGCACTCACTTGCTGCAGGTTGAGACATAATGTAGCAATGCTGCATTCAACTTTCCAAGATGCAGGATGGCAGGGGAAGGCTTGTTAATATTCAAAATAATGATTGTCTTTGTGCTGACGCTTTTGGGAAGCACCCCTTTTGTAGCACAAAAAGTGTCAAAAATTTGATAAAGTGTTCACAGTTTACAGTTTTACTACGAGGTAGCTAGCTAAGTAAAAAGTAACTAGTTTTAGTTGTGTGTGTGTATGTTGTGTGGTATTGGCTGATATTTGTTAAAAAAAAAAAAAAATCTGGATATTGCCATTGGTCAATATGTCACTCTTGGCCCCTATTGCTAGCCAAAGTTAGCATGACAAAGCTAAAGAGACAACTGCTAAAATCATGGAGACGATTGGAATGAATGGAGAGCCATTTTCTGTAGTGGCAAATTATAGATTTTGTCTGTTCATTCACTGTTTATAAGAGGTCTCAAACTAATGGCCCACGATTTATAAATCTAGCCTTCAGATTGATATTCCATTTTTCACAGAATAATAAATAATGTAACGTCATTCTGTTAATCTGCGCCGGCAAGCTCAGCACATTTCACCGCTTGCAGTGAATCATACCTTAAATAATTGTAATCGAATGCCTTGGGGCCAACGATTTACACCCCTAATTAAAATCATTGTCTTAATTTGGCACTTTGTCATTCATTACTGATTCTGTGTTACACCAAAGTCATTGTGTTTCTCTAGTTATGACTGAACCTCTAGCCCACATTAACACGTTTTTGTGTCCCCCAGCACTCCTGCTATGATCCGTATGTTACTGAGACCTCCCTCTCACATCAGACTGTAGCTTACCTGCAGTATTCCTCCGCTAGCTCCGCCCCTCCATATAGCTATGCACCGTGCTACATCAAGGTACTGGCCAGTTCCCCCAGTTTACAGCTCAAGTCTGTGGTCCTATTCACACCAGTGAGCATGAAGCTGCTTCCGCCTCTCAGCGCACCAGCCTGCAATAGATGAGTGAGCTCCCCAGAGTCTCCTTGCTGTGGTCAACTCTGCTTGGCATATAAACCCTGCTCTCTTTCTCTGAATTCTCTCTCCGTGTGCACAACCTCTCTGGCCTCCATACTTTTTTTTTTTTTTTTTTTTTTGGAAAAGGAAACATGCTATTAAACTATCAGATAAGCTCCTTCCAAAAAAAGCCACTTTGAAAATATTTACATTGGAAATACCAGACCCAAATGAACCTATAACGGTCTGTTTACCACTCTGTGGTGCTCCCCCCCACCATATTGAGTGTACCACAGTGCCCCAGCCAGCTCAAATTTGTGAGCCATGTCATAGCGGTTGGTGTGAATATGGCCCCAGAGTTGAAGTCACTGATGTCAGCCACAGCGCTGCCTGCTGGTCCTGTGTGCTCAGTGTGCCTCCCACCTGTCCTCTGTGGCAGTCAGCTGCACGCCACAGCCTCTCTCCTCAGGTTTGCCGCTCTTAAGGCAGCTGTGGATGTTGGCTACTGGCTGCTTCCTTTGGCCCTGTCCCCCCTGCCCCCGTCCAGTCAGTCGGCTGGCGCTGCATCTTGCTAAATGCTGTTAACTCTTCTGCTTCCCTCCTGACCTCTTCCTATCATGCTTCCAACAGCCTAGTGATTTACGGAAACACCGCAGGAAGGTAATTGCAAGAAATAATCTTTGGCCAACAGGGACAATTACAATATTTTGTGTAATGTAGTCTTTTAGTACTACTAAAAGTTAAGATTTCAAGAAATGGCTTGAGACTCAATTTAGTAGTCATTTAGTAGATAAATGAATGTATTTGCTTCTGTTATACTGGGCTGTGCACTTGATTTGCCTGCAGCATTATTTTTTTCTCTTTAGCAAATAAACAGTAATTTGAAGTGCTTTTCTATGAAGTTATAGAAGACTGTGCTTGAAACCATAGTGTATTGCACTAAGTTTGCTGCACTGACTGTTCATTTTGCTTACATTCCAATCAAATGAAAAGAACAGTGTAACAGTTTTAAGGTTACGGAAAATACTACTCCAGTAGGGCAGGTAACGTAGGCTGTATTATTGCATGTTTTTCTTTGTCTCCCCTTTGCTCCAGACATGTTGATATACAGTGCCCTCCATAGTATCTGGGACAAAGAGAAACTTTTCCTTGAGTTACCCCATGAACAACCCCATGATAAGTGCACATTCCAGACTTAAAGTTGCATACGTTTCACCACGTAGAAATTACAAAACCTTTCATACATAGTCCTCCTCATTGGAGGGCATAATATTTTGGACATTTGGCTTCACAGCTGTTTGTGATTTACTCTGGTGTGTTTCATTGCTTCATTAGTGCAGAGGTAAGATACCTAGGCTTGCCTCTACCATTTGGAGTCTGCAGTTGCCATTGTTCAACATGAGGAAAAGAGCTTTGCCAATAAGTCATAGAAGCTACTCTGAGGCTGAAAACCTTAGGATTACAAAATCAACTGTCGAATATTAAGAAGAAAGAATGCACTGGTGAGCTCAGTAATCACAAAGGAACTGATGGGCAAAGGAAGCCCTCCACTGCTGATGGCAGAGAAATCCTCACTATGGTAAAGAGAAATTCTCAAACGCCTGGCCAACGGATCAGAGAGTCTTCAGGAGGCCAGTGTGTCTTTGTCAGAGATTATCTGCCAAAGATGTCATGAAGAGAAATACAGTGCCTGCACTGCAAGATGCAAACCACTGTGCAAAAACAGAATAGTCCGATTACAGTTTGTAAAAAAGCACTTTAAAGAACCTGCAGAATTCTGGAAAAGGGTTTTATGAACAGATGAGACCAAGATTAACCTGTATCAGAGTGATGGCTAGAAGAATGTGTAGAGAAGAAAAGGACCCATGTAAGATCCAAAGCATATACCAGCTCATCTGTTAAACATGGTGGTGCGGGTGTTATGCGTTGCACTTGTTTGGCTACCACACTTACCTTCATTGGTGATGTAACTGCTGATGGTAGTCACACAATGAATTCTTAGAAGTACAGAAACATTCCATTTGCTCAAGTTCCAGTAAATGCCTCAAAACTCATTGGCAGGGTTACATCCTGCCAGAAGATAATGATCCCAAACATGCCCCTAAAGCAACGCGAGAGTCTTTCAGAACTAAAAAAATGGAAAAATTCTTGAATGGCCAAGCCAGTCACCCAGTTTAAATCTAACTGAGCATGCCTTCCATATATCGAAGAGGAAGCTTAAAGGGACAATTCCCCAAAATGAGCAGAAGCTGAAGGTGGCTGCAGTAGAGGCTTGGTAGAGCATCACCAGATATGATGCTCAGCACTATGAATCTGTCTATGAATCTCAAACTTCATGTAGTCCTTGCATGCAAGGAATATGCAGCAAAGTACTAAATATGACTGCTTTAATATGCACACCATTGCTATGTCGCAAACATTATGGTGCCCTGAAATATGAACTGTATAAAAAAAAGTGTTGTAATTTCCACATAGTGAAACTGAACTTGTGAAACTTTTTATATTAAAATCTGGAATGTGTACTTTAATCATGTCTTAATTGTTTGATTTGAAATTTTAAGCTGTGAAGCTGAGGGGTAACTCAAAGAAAAATGTCTGTCCCAAATGTTACAGGGCTCTAGGTTTCCAGCAGAAATAACTTTAAGCAGCAGAAAGTTTTTGAATGTTGTAGAGATTAAGATTCTGCATTAGAGCAAATAACGGTACAACTTCTGACCTATAACAACCTGCCCCCCACTGTTGAATCTTCCTGCAATGTCCTGCCATATACTGCTGCTCCAATCCCTAATACAGTGTTAATGTTCTCAATCCCTAATACAGTGTTAACGTTCTCCTTGCCCTTGTGCTCAGTCTGCACAGGATGACAAAGCTACAATAAAATGTGAGACCTCTCCTCCTTCAACCCCCCGGTCCATTCGTCTCCATGGGGGGAGTCTTCATGCAGCCAGTCATGAAGACCTCAGGGACATCAGAAGGTACTCTAGTGACTGGCTTCCCAAACATGGCTGTGACTTACATGCCATGATGCAGGTGCTTCAGGCTCTGCATCAGAACATGCTGTTGCTGAGTGCTATTGCTAGTCTGTGCGTTTCTGCTGTGCAGCGCTCCCAGCCTCGCCGACGGCCAGGGCAGTAATCCCAGTAGTAGCAACAGCAGCCAGGACTCTCTGAACAAGGCTACGAAGAAGAAGAGCATCAAGTCATCCATCGGGAGGCTTTTTGGAAAAAAGGAAAAGGGCAGACCTGGCCCCCTTGGCAAAGATGGCACCAGCCAAGGTTGGTTCTATGTTTTGCGGCTACTCTAATACACAGCTTCTGTATCAATCTGCTATCCAGAATTTCCGTCATGGGACCATTGATCTGTAATGTAAAAGTACAGTGAAGATTTGAAGTATTTAATAAACACCACTTCAGTATACACCATGAAATATGTACCAAAGGCATATGGACACCAGCTTATCCAAAATCTTATTCTAAAGCCAGGGTATTTACATTGTTGCTGTAACGGCCTCTACTCTTCTGGGTAGTCTTTCCTTTAGATGTTGGAACATTGGTGGTGGGATTTGCTGCCATTCAGTTTGAGTGATCATATCCTTTTTGGTGAGCTTGTGCGGCTACCTGCTTTGCATCTGAATTTGCTTAGACATTTTCACTTCACAATGATTTCACTTTTGGTTGACCATGGCAGAAATTGGGAGAACTGACTTTTTGGAAAAATGGCATACTGTAATAATGCCAAGTAACTTCTTCCATATGACCACCCATTTTGCTGCCTTTGTCTTACTGGAGATTGCATAGCTCTATGCTCAATTGTATTCCCTGGACCAGGGAGACTGCCACACTCACTTGTCTCTCGACAGTGCAATAACTCAAAAGTATTTCATTGCTTTTTCAGACTTTGCAGGCACATTATTGAGCAGATTAATTGGAACTGATCAAATTTTGAGACTGATCGCACCAGCATTGAAGTCCCTCTGCATAGTGATGGCAAGGCCAGTTTCAGATGCTTGATCCCATTAGTGTAATAACTTGGTTTTTGAAAATCTACCCCACCCAAAACTGAAGCAACAGCACAAGGTGGCAGCAGAGGAAGAAAAGGGTGGTTGTTCCATTTTGGGAACACAATAAATCTATAAATATGGGTCTTTTTTAAACTTTTCAGGAATATTGTATCGGTCAGTGGTTCTCGAACTGTGGGACATGAGATGATTTTCTGAAAAAATCATTTTCTAAAATAAAGTTCTATACGTATTTTCTTAATTGCCAGCCTTACCCGTGGCTAAATTTATTCTTGACATTTAGGCGAAGTCTTAGTCAGTGGTGGCACTTGGAAGAACAGACATTTATGTGGTGAACCTGATTAAATTAAGACATGTCACTCAAATGTCTTGTTTCTACCAATCCAGTGCGGGTGCCGGACATTTTCCCAGTCTAGTACTAGTTTTGCACGTTTCCACCTCAAAAAACTGGCGTGGGTCAGAAAAAAACTATTCCGACATGGCACCACAGAAAAGCTGATTTCAGAATTTGGCACCATAACGTCAGCAAAAGTGGGAGGGTCTATTGTGTCCAAACCTGCATACCTGGAAAATTCAATCCATAACCTATATGGTTTAGTCTAATATTGCCGGTGCTGGCAGTGAAACATCTTGCCTGCTTATTGGCAGAATGTTGCATCATTTTTTTTATTCTGTGAAAAAGGAAAGATCAATCTGCTGGCCAGATTTAATACACTGCCCGGCCAAAAAAAGTTGGCATTTGATACTTTTGTTGGGCCGCCTCTTAGCTTTGATTATGGCACACATTTGTCATGCCATTGTTTCCACAGGCGTGTCCAACATCTCGCCCTTTATTTTCATCCAGATTTGCATTCATTTTTCACTGAGATTCTGTATTGACAATTGAGTCGAACCACTCCATAAAGCCTCCTTTATTACTTCCCAAAAACCTTCAATGTGGTGGCCAAGTCCTACGTGAAATTGATTCCTTGTGCTCTTTGAACCACTCCTTGACAGTTTGAAACCAATGAATCTTGACATCCTTGTCCTGGAATATGCCTATGCCAACAGGGAAGAAAAAATCCATTTATTATGGATGGAGGTATAACCTGGCCAGTAGATTCAGGTACTCATCTGACTTCACTTTATTGCTGCGTAATGTTGCTGGGCTGTAATAATGATCCAGTCATTACCTGTTAATTATTTGCTGATATAAATTCAAATGGCGACTTTTTTTTTTTTTCCCCTGGGCAGTGTATGTTGCAGGTCCAAATAAAATTTTGTGGTGTTGAATGGTGTGATCCTTAAAAGCACAGCGGGAACCTTTACGGAGACAAAAGTGGATACAGGCAATAGAGTGAGTGCAACAAGTCATACTCTGAACATTTTTTGGTTCAACATCTTATAAATACTTAATCCAAAACTGCTGAAAATAAATTTTAAAAACAAAGTAAAGCTTAACCTTTACTTTACTTTCACTTTGCCTACATAGTATTTCTGTCCCATTCTTTTTTTGAAACCGGTGGAAATGTGTGCAGGTTCTCAAAAGGTTCCAAGCGGGAACCAGCACCAGCACTGGCTCTGTGGTAGTGGAAATGAGGCAAAAGAGAGGCTGTTTATAGAGGTTTTTGCGGAGGTGGGGAGAGCGTCTGTTAGGCTACTATTACTATTTTTGGTTTACCACAGTATTTTCGATTGGTGAAATTATTGTGGGGGACCTGTAATAGCATTGCTTTTGAAAATACTGTATAACATGGATAATGCTGAAACCTGGTGTGGGGAACTAGAGAGAGAGGATCAGAGGTGTGAAAGGAGTAGTGATATGATTATGTTTGATTGGGGGAGACACGGCGGTCTGGGGAATACATTGTCGTCATGCCTTTGTACAGACAGCTTTGAGTTACGCCTCTTTCAGCCTTTGGTATTTCAACAATTCCACGTACTTTTGGCTATATAGTATCTCTAACCATCAATTCATCTAATTCATCTGCACTTTAATTCATGTATTGATCTAAGGTGGCATTTCAAATTACATGTCTCTCTTAAAACAAGCTTAAGCTTTACTGATGCAAGACCCGCTAGCAATGTGATGATCTCCAGTAGGTACGCCTGACGCTGAGAACTCGCCATCAGATGCCTTAGGCCTTGGCAAGCTGGGCAACCAGGGGGAGAAGAACAGGAAGCTACAAAAAAAGTAGGTGTCCCTGCTCCTGCCCTGCATGTTGTGATTACCCCCTTTGACATGTGGTTTGTGGCACTGGGGCTGCCAGCTGCTAGTCAGGCTAACCCTGCCTGCCCTTGTGCTTTCTGTCATGGTCCTACACCACACGGACTGAAAAAAAAATTTAAAAATGAAATGTCACATTGGATAGCGGTAAACATCTGTCATTGTTGAATTCATTCATTCATTCATTCATTCATTCATCAGTCACCTGTGTGTTCTTTTAGTAGTGTTTTTATACCTTTTACAATCATTTAATTTATAAAAGTATATTAATGTTTAAACTACTTTAATATTAATAAGCCAACAGTAGTTCCCATCTTGGGAAGTTTAACCCATTTACTTACCAGTCTAGTTTCGTAACCACTGCATTTCCTGATTTATTTATTCATTTATTTATTTTTGTATTTAATTTTAATTAATCTTGTATAAGTATGCTAGTCTCCTAATTTTAGCTGTTGCTTCAGCCATTTAGTTTTTGTTTTGTTGAATTTTGTTCCTTCTTTCCCCTTATTTTACTCCATTTTCATATCATAGTCCAAAAACTGGGTAAGTTCATTCGTTTTGGTTTTGCTTCATCTTGCATTAACTTTATAGCTGCTGTTTCTCTCCATTCTCTCTGCTTCAGGGAGTCTTTTGGCATGTTATGCTCTTGTAGTTTCTCAAGATCCCAAACACTCATCCTTCCAGTTTAGTTAAATATTAAATGTACACAAAACATGGTTTGTGCTTTTGAGTTTGTGATGCATGCATCTCGACACTGTAGTTTGGGCTCTTTCTATTCATTGTCAGGCAGCAGCAAATTGTCAAATTTTTTGATTCTCAAAGATGGCAGGATTGACATCTATACATGTGTGTACCCTGTTTATAAATGTCCCCTTTTACTAACACTTAACTGGGTTCTGCAATTCAGATTCTCAAAACTGGACGTGGGGAATCTAGTTTACTCTTGTTGATTATGAGTGCCATTTCTTTGGTTTTTCATTTGACTACTGTTGGTTTTGTAATATGCGTTCTGTATAATTTTTTGGGTAGTTTCAAAATCTAACCTACAAATTAATAAGATTCCCAGTGACCAAGTTTTGAGATTTATTTTTTTTCTTTGATTTCACTTTGGGCTGGAGTTTCCTGGAATTTCTGCTGTGACAAAGCATGCAAATGACTGCATCAGGGACATCGATTACATTATCCTGTAACATTTAAACGTGTACAGTACGTTGTTGTGCATTGCTGTAGGCTTTGCTGTCATGCTGGGTATGTTACCGAAAGCTTGCTGGGTCGCTACATTAATATTGTGGTTGCGGTAGGTGGAGAGGAATAACAAAATGAATGATTTAGACTATCACCTTCACCTGCACGGTATCACTTATCCGAAGTGTCTCTTTAATCTGACATGTTAGCGTGTAGAAAGCCAGTTATCCTCTCTGCACATTACTACAATCTAATTTCTAACAGTAGGAAGCGATATGATGACATGCATGAGAAATGACACCTTTTAACAAATCTCCATCCATGCACTTAAATCATGTAAAAATATTTGGATTCAGAACTCTTTAGGGTCTCTTCACGCTCGCATTGTTGACACTGTGACATTGTCCTTCGTGTGTGTGGTGCTGTGCTGTACTGGCACCTATGACTGGAATTAGTAAGTAGAAGTGCACCAATCCCACTTTTCAGTGCCGATATGAGCTCAATACCTGAACAGAGAGTATTGTACGATATAAATACCAATCAGAGCCTTTTTTAAACTAGTAAATACATATTAGAAACAAGTGTCAAAAAAGCTTTGTCATTTAGGCTACTGGAAACATGCATAACATACCGCTCCACCTTATTTGTACATCTTGCTTTAAGTGTTTTTGAGGCATTTGCAGTTCAATCTGAATGTCTGCCAGGCAGGTATACATTAGCGGAAACTGCTTAAAATGCCCCACAGCTTTTTTTCCACTGGCAACAGCGTCGCTTACAGTTCATTGCAATAGCAGCCTTTCGTGTTTCATAAGCTGTGGCGAGTGTGCCAAACAGCTCAAGCTAGTGACTCCCAAATTAAACAATACTTCAACCTTTTGGTTTTTTCCAAGTATAAAATGCTTCTGGATTTAATACAGTCGCTTTTGCTATCGTCACCCTTTTATCAGATGTTCTTGCGCTCCTACTCCTGCAATGGGTATGCACGTGATGTCACAGCAGGCAGATGTCACTGCGTTCACACCCACTGAGTGGCAAAAAGCTGAGTGGCAGTGTTAGTTTGCAGCCTTTATGCTGCAAGCTGTCATGTGATTGATTATACAAATTGGTTTAACAAGAAGACTTTTTACAGACTGCCAAAAAACTAAGAGACCTGAGTATCGATCTTGGATCAGTCACATATTGCCGACTGTTTGTTAGCTTGAATTTTTGGAGTGTCCAGGGCTTTTGCTTCAAGTTTTCCTGTGTGGTTTTTGTGTCAGTTGGGTTGAATTAGGTTGAATGTGGTTGATAACTAGAAAAGTCACCAAATGCTGACTCTGCTGTCACTTCCAAAAACAGCCTGCTCACCTTGGTGATTGTTGATATGTGCACCGTGTTGTGGCAGGCATGAGCTGCTAGAAGAGGCGCGCAGACAGGGTCTGCCGTTTGCCCAGTGGGACGGCCCTACAGTGGTGGTCTGGCTGGAGGTAAGTCCGCAATCCACCGTGTCCCATTCTGGATGCTGGACATCTTCATGTGGTCTTTTGGTGAATCTGGTAAATTCATTGACTTGTATAGAAATCTTTTAATTGAGCTTGTTATGAAGCATTACGTAGGGCAAGTTTGGGCCACATTTACAGTGTAGTTGAGATTGTGAAGTTGACCGGTGGTGCTCTGATGGTCTCCTCAGCTGTGGGTGGGCATGCCCGCCTGGTACGTGGCCGCCTGCCGTGCCAACGTGAAGAGCGGCGCCATCATGTCTGCACTATCGGACACAGAGATCCAGCGGGAGATCGGCATCAGCAACCCGCTGCACCGGCTCAAGCTGCGGCTGGCCATCCAGGAGATCATGTCCCTGACCAGCCCATCGGCGCCCCCTACCTCCCGCACGGTACGTCTCTGCTCAGGCTCTGCCAGTCACTGGCGCAGTGATGCATGCACCAGAGTTGACTCGCGTGGTAGTTGTACGCCTTGTGGGGCCATAAATGCAGCTCAAGCAGCCTATTTATTAGCTGCCGCTTAGGACAGGGGTGGGCAGTCTTATCCGCAAAGGGCCGCTGTGTATGCAGGTTTTTGCTGCAACTCCCTAATTAGGTCACTAATTAGAGGACTGATTGGCTGAGTGTGAGCCCTCACACCTGGGTTTGAAGAGCTGCCCTAAAGGTCATCTCAAAAACCTGCATACACACCGACCCTTTGCGCATAAGATTGCCCACCCCTGGTTTAGGAAGTTGGCTGTGTTGTTGAACTGGAAAAAGCCTGAATTAGTTACATGTCCTCTTGACCTGGGCAGAGCTGTATCTTTCCCCGTCTCCAGTGATAGCATCTCCAAGCACCCCTGCTGGAATGTGTAGCCTTTGCCCTCCCTTGGTCTTCCCAGCTGCTGCTGGCTCTCGCCACCGGCCCCCACTGGTCAGGGAGCAGTAGGCTGCCTCGCGGCGTACATGTTAATCTGTTGTGGCTAATGTAAGAACTAAGGAGGGTAAGGTGCCTTCACAATATACCTCTGTGAAGATGAGTGCTGATTCTAAGCCTTGCACTGCCATTGAAACTCCCCAGACTAAATTCTTGAAGGTGGATGTGGGTGTTTTCATTTGAAACACTGACTCTGTTCCTGTTTTCCACTGGTTGGCTCATGCGTGTTCCTGCATTAACATTCAAGCTCACTTCTGACTGCATGATTAAGATGATTCTGCTGCTCTGCACTGCAAATTACTTTGATTAAAAGTCATCACTCACTCTCCTATAAGGCTGGAATCCTGTACAAAATGCACAAATATGCCTGTGCTTTGCTGCTCAGTAATGATATTTTTGTGCTTATATTCTGCCATCCTTCCCATTTTTCCCCTCCCCCCTTCCCCCCTTACACTATTTGCGCTTGCCATTCTTTCTGGGGGTCATGTGATTAGCCCACGGGCAATATTTGGGTCACGCACGAAGAGATGGAGAGCCTCGCGGCCACGCCACAGACGGTTAGTCATCCAATCAGATCACTGCTGGATTAAATCTACCACTGCTTTCTTGTGAGTCTGTCTGTCTCGTGTGTGTGTGTGTGTGTGTGTGTGTGTGACAGAGAGAGAGAGAGAGAGAGAGAGAGAATACATATAGTTTCATTATACTTACAGCAACAAATAAATTGGAAACTATGAAAGTAAAATCAGGCATCCCTGGTTTGAGTTGCAGATGAAAGGCAATTCATTCAGGAAATGTACTGTATGTCACATTACTAATTTGCAGTCAGTAATTAGTAACACTGGAAAAATTTCAGTACATTATTTTTCAGCTACGATGTGTTTTACCATATATTCTACCATACATTCAGCCATACCTGCTAAAGCACATATTAATCATGGGGTCCTCCAGGGTCCTCAGGACTTAGCCTTCAAATCCCTGTCATCACTTTTAATCGTAAATCGGATTTAAGTGCTGGTCCTTGCCAAAGGAGTCAAAACAGTTGAGTGGATGAGATTTTAGACATAATATTCCTGACCTTGTCTGGTTATTGCTTGTAGTGCATTGTTTGTGTGTATGCTAACACAATACACTAATTTCACCTCTTACCCACTAACACTTTTGTTTCTGTGTTTTCTTCTCTTTTGAACTGCTAACACATGTTAACATCAGGAGGATGAGGAGGGCAGCTGGGCCCAGGTTTGCATATTTCTGCTAATTGGTCTCTCCCATAATCCTAATTTCCACTAAACCCTTCAGAAATGTTCTCTGTGCTCCTCTCTGAAAAGCTGTTTTCAGTAGGGTGCTGCCTGTCCCCAAAAAGTAAAACGGGTATGTTTTCCCTGGGCTGATGGCATGAATCCTGCCCTCTGACGCTGTAATCATTTTATACTAAGTCTTTATGTGGAAGTATGTTTTATCTAAAGCCCCCTGCATATTCCAGATAACCCACTCTGTAATTCTAGTGTCTGTTTTTGTATACGTGTTAAGCTTCAGTAGTTTTGCCCATCCCAGCTGTGGCAGTGTAAGTTGCATTATGAGACATAATCTAGCCAAGGGTGTGGATTTGGTTATGGAGGGTTGGAACATGTCCTACCAGTATTGTGGAAGTGCCATGGGTGTTAAAAGGCTAGGAGCTTGGGGCTGAATTGCTCCCTACCTGTGTCGAAACCAAACCCCCGCCTTTGTCTGCAGCCCGCAGACCTTGTGTTAAATGGCTGTTGCCTGTGGTAACCGGCAGACCCCGGCTGTGTTGTTGGGGCTGCTCTCAATGAGCACCGCCTTCAGCACAAACACCGTACCCCTCTGCTTCAGTCATGGTCCTGACACCTCTGTGTGAAAGAGGCTCCTCCCCACAGGTGCTTTGCCGGCCCTTCTGCCAGTAGTGTCGGCTGATCTGGCCCAGTCATGGGTGAGAGGCGATTCGGCTGTGTGCTGCAGGACCTGGCCAGAGACCAGAGCTCCACTTAGGCCCCTGTAGACGCCATCTGATGGCAGCAGATGCCACCAGACTGGCCAGCCTCCCCTCCTCTGTGTCTCCTGCGGAGATCGGGGACCTAGACACTGCATGACTAATGTCAGCTCATTTTTTCCCCATTGCTGTAGGCCAGGAATTTTTACACTCTGTGCAAACATTCTGTTGACATTCAAAGGCGCTACAATTGAATTCAGATGAAATATATACAAGTAACATTTCCTGTCCCCCTACCGTGAATTATATTCTGAATAGTCAACAGTTTAAATCCACGTGTATTTTGCTTAATCAGCTGAAATGGAACTGCTTTTATTTAACAGCTGTCACTGAAGTCCCCCTTTGTCTGCCCTCTCATTCTGGGCTTTTACTGCTGGCATCTGTAACAGAGCAGTTTCTGGGCAAGTTGGTATTTTCTAAAGAGGAAAATAGAAACTGGCTCCCGTACTCTCTTACCACTTGTCAATGTCCTGTGCTGTTTATTTTTAAATTATTGTCCCTCTTGCTCTGCTGTCTCTTAGATATGTCAATTTTGTTTTGTAACATTCATAGCCCATTCCAAACAAAATTAGGTTACGATTTGAAATGATTGCTGTTTCGTGTAAGGTAACTATTCTGCTCTTCCAGTCAAAATGTGAAATGACCCTTGACTACGTAGCACTAGCCTGTGTTGACCTGGAATGCCCAGCAGTTACAGTGACCCTTGTGCACAGACCTTGGCGTACGGGGACATGAACCATGAGTGGATTGGCAACGAGTGGTTGCCCAGTCTGGGCCTGCCGCAGTACCGCAGCTACTTCATGGAGTGCCTGGTGGACGCCCGCATGCTGGATCACCTCACCAAGAAGGACCTGCGCGGCCAGCTCAAAATGGTGGATAGCTTTCACAGGTACTTCCTGCCTGCATGCGTGATCTTCTACCTGTGATCCCCTGCAGCATTTTATCTGTCCTTTGGTATGCTTAAGGCTTGATGTGGTGGCTTGATTCTTGGCTCGCAAATCATGTACCTGCAGATGTTTGTTTACATCCACAATGCAGGTGGATGGAGGTAAAGCCGGAGTAGGCAAACAGAAGTCTAATAGGAAAAGTCTGAGTTTTTTTTCTTTTTGAATTGTGTATGTAGGTAATGAACCCCCTTGGTTATAAACGTCTGCACCTGACAGCTTCTGCCATTTACAGAACAAATTTCCTGTCTTTCATTCCAGAAATAGTTTCCAGTGTGGTGTCATGTGTTTGCGGCGGCTGAATTACGACAGGAAAGAACTGGAGAGAAGGCGGGAGGACTCCCAGACGGAGGTTAAAGGTACTGACAACCCCTTCCCCATCAAATTATATGCAATTTTTCGTTGCTTATCTCAATCTTTATTAGTGCAAACTACACCTTGGTCCTGGTGCCTTGCCAAGAATAGCAGCTGTATATAAAACTGACAGTTTAACTTTGATAGTAAAATTTTCCCTCCAAGTATTTTATACATACATACAGTTCAAGGTAGTTGAATTGGAGCCTAGATGTCATGTCTGAAGGTAAAAAAGGACTGCCTCTCATCTAGAATGGAAAGCAGGTGCAGTAGACTGTTGGCAATACTGTTTCAGATGTACTGGTGTGGACCAACGACCGGGTCATTAACTGGGTTCAGTCCATCGGGCTGAAGGAGTATGCAAATAACCTGCTGGAGAGCGGGGTGCATGGAGCCCTGTTTGCCTTAGAGGAGACCTTCGACCACAATGCGCTGGCTCTGCTGCTGCAGATCCCCACGCAGAACACGCAGGTACCCAGCGTCTCAAAGCACTTTGAGTTGCATTCAGTTGTATGAAACGTGTCCTCATGAATTTTATGAGTAATGGTGGTGGTAGGTAGTAGTGGTAGTGATATTTGATGACCATTGTTCTACTAATCCTGGAAATTATTCAGGCAGAATGGCCTTATTCTTGCTCGTCCGTGGCTTTATCTATTGCATTAGCGAGTGACTATATTAACAATTACCTTTATCTAATGGTTTATCTAGTTTTGATCAACTGACATCCACATTTTGCTTGCTTAAATATTTCGAGAAAAATGAATTCTATGAAACGAGGCCATTTTTCTGCTGATTTATTAGTTATCAGCTTTTGTGACAAGGGCTGCTTTGGGGTTGTGTGTCGGAATGTGACCATGTCATAAATGTCTTGTAGCTTGGTTGCCTGTTGTAAGATTAGGGAATGAAGTTGGGCTGTTTCCAGTCTAGAAATTTCCTATCTGACCCTGGAACTGGGATGTGGAAGAAAATCTAGAAATGCAAATGACTGAAGGGCAGTATAGAGCTCAAAAATAATCGCATATGAAAGTGTAAAAAGTCTAAAGATTAGTCTCTCATTTTGCTCTTCTATTTTCCAGGCAAGAGCTCTTCTGGAGAGAGAATATAACAACCTTTTGGTCCTGGGTACTGAACGAAGACTAGATGAGGTGATCTGAATGTAGCCCTTCCTGTTATAGTTATAAAAATGCTTCTGAACAGACTTAACTTCATTTTGTAACACATTTACTCTGGCATTGATGTCTGTCTCCCTTCAGGACGACGACAAGAACTTCAGGCGGGCACCTTCTTGGAGGAAGAAATTTAGACCCAAAGATGTTCGGGGGATGTCAGTAGGATCAGCTGAAACGCTCCCAGCCAACTTCAGGGTCACCAATACTATGTCTTCACCATCTATGCAGCCAAAAAAGATGCTGATGGACGGTATGAAGAACCTCTTAGTACAAACATTGCATGGGTGGTTACTGTCTGACACTATGAAGTAAGGTGATCTTTAACTGCATTAATTTGTTTTGCAACAAATTCCTGTTATTCCTATGAAAGTTTAACATTGACTTTCTTGCTGTGGTTTTTGTATTAAATCTTTCTGACCATTGCAGAGAGCCTCAGCAAGCCTAAATTCATATCAGGAAGCTCCTGTGTGCAGTATGTTTATAGAGCTGAATGGCCACGATTTACAGTGGGCACGGAAAGTATTCAGACCCCCTTCAATTTCACTCTGTTATATTGCAGCCATTTGCTAAAATCATTTAAAAAAATTTCTCAATGTACACACAGCACCCCATATTGACAGACAAAAAAAAGAATTCTTGAAATTGTTGCAGATTTATTAAACAAGAAACTGAAATATCACATGGTCCTAAGTATTCAGACCCTTTGCTCAGTA
>JABFEA020019129.1:0-18613 GCA_019775915.2 Cyphomyrus plagiostoma | reverse complement strand
CAAAGCAGCGCTTTTGTTTAAGGTATGGGTACATGTGTTTGAGGTATGGTAACAAAAGCTTCAAGTTGTGTTACTTTTGTGTCTATAGTGTTCAAGAAACGGGCAAAAACTGTAATACCCATTTAAAGGGAAAACAGGAGGCTTCCGACTATCTCTCTTGGGCAAAGAATGCTGAGGATAAAGAGAACAAAGTGAAACGCCAAATTTCCAAATTGTTCTTAAACAGTCTTTGGGGAAAGCTTGGTCAGAGAATAGATCAGGTGAGCACAACGCTCATCAAAGATCCCGATGAGTTTCTCATGTTCATTTTTTCAAAGCTCATGTGTCTCACTTTTCCTTTCTGAATGATAATGTGGCGATGGTACAGTGGTGCAAAATAAAGGGGTACCCTAGCGTGCCACGGCACATCAATATTTTTATTGCAGCGTTCACTACCATGTATGCTAGGCTTGAGCTGTACAACCTCACCGCTTGAGGCGGCGCAGGCTGTATCATGATACAGAGTGTAATTTTTGTCAGCAAGCCAGGTGCCTGGGTGCCCCCTCTGGGCGATTTTCTCGGTGAACTAACAAGTGAGCTGGACCCAGATGATCACATTGTGGAATTTGTCTCAGAGGGACCCAAAACTTATGGGTACAGAAGCGCAAAACAAACATGAAAGTGAAGGGAATCACATTGCATAACACCAAATCAAAAGTTGTCAATATTGAATCTCTAACAGGATTGGTTCAGGACTATGTGAGTAACCCAAGTGATCCCCCCTAGAGAGATCAAGACATCCACGCAGCAGATTGTGCGGGATAAAAGGAGTTTCCTTTTGAAAAATAAGACAGTCAGCAAGTGTTTCAAGGTTGTGTACACCAAGTGACAGCTTCAGTCTGATTACATGACCTTACCTTATGGATACTAGTGAAGGGTTTGACATTAGACTTCATCATCCGTTTTCTTGTATTATATTTGGACCGAGAAACTCTGGCAAGTCATATTTCATTAAAAGACTGTTGGAGAATGTGGATTGTACATTATGCAGAGTTCCTGAAAATGTTGTATGGTGCTATTCTTGCTGGCAACCGCTGCATGAAGAATTGTTGTGTAAAATAAAGAACATTAAATCTGTGGAAGTCTTTGTGTGATGATGAACTTTTGCCTCAAAATAAAATCAACCTAATCATCATTGACGATCTTATGGAAAAAGCCAGCTACAATAACTTAGTCGAAAAAGCTTTCACCAAGTATATGCATCACCAAAATGTTATATATGTGGTGCAGTATCGTTTCTTTCAAGGTAAGAAAAGTCAAGCCTTTTTAACATCAATCTTAATGCCAATTACATCATATTATTTAAAAACCCCAGACATAAATTACAGATTAGTCTATTAGCATGTCAGATGTATCTGCAGCATTCAATTTTTTTTCTAGAAGCTTTCGAAGACGCCACAATAGTGCCTTACGGGTACCTGCTTGTGGATTTAAAAGCCGTGACACCCGAGGACTATAGGCTCAGATCTGGAATGCTCCCACCCGAGTGGCCTGTCGCTTACATTCTCAAGAAAAAATATTAATGATGTTGGCTCATATAAAAAGAAACTGGAATGCCCTGAAAGCTTTATTTAATAGTAACGCTAGACAGAGAAAGAAAATTTTAAAGATGGCATCGCCGGGTTTGTTGAACACCCTTTGTGAAATAGCTTTGAACGTACTGTGCGGTAACATCCCACTAACCAAATCACAGATTGCAAGACTTAAAAAGCAAAAAAGAGGTATTAAACTGCTAGCGAGCAAACAAGCATTGTTAAAAGAAAGAAGAAGGCTATTAACTAGACCGGTGGTGGGTTCATTCTACCCCTGTTAAGTGTCAGCATACCGTTTCTCACCAGTATTTTTCATCGGGGTTAAGTAAAATGGATCACGCTAGGAAAATGTATCTGGTGACGAAATCGCAACTTGAAAAACTGTATAATGCCACAGTACCTAAAGACACGATAAGGCAGACTGTTGAAAGCGAGCTGGACATTGCAATACGCAACATTTCATCAAGAACAGATGTTGCTGACCACAAAAAGGTCCGCTTGTACACAGAGGTGTTGCTCAGATATTTGACTCTGGCCATTCAAGGTGATAATGAGCCCTTAACTTTCACACTTCCCACTGAAGAGACAGATAATGTTGGGACGGCACGCACCACTGTTGTTGACGCTAAAGCTGATGGTGACACCATCATGCAAGATGTTATAAAAAATGCAGCACCGCATAACAAGAAAAAGGTAGAATATATGATAGGAAAAATGTTTTAAAACTCACAGCATAGAAC
This sequence comes from Cyphomyrus plagiostoma, assembly GCA_019775915.2. NCBI lineage: Eukaryota > Metazoa > Chordata > Actinopteri > Osteoglossiformes > Mormyridae > Cyphomyrus > Cyphomyrus plagiostoma. The sequence continues at coordinate 16,302 of JABFEA020019129.1, read as the reverse complement.
CCACACGGGGAGTTTGTTTTTAATGGAAAGACTATCGTGGGGTTGCTTATACTCGATTTGCTTAAAAACCTTATCAACCCTCGCAATTTGGGCGAGGCGAGAAGACCTGTGGGATGGGGCGAGTTTCTACAAGGACTGGCAAGGCTCAACATGACTTGTGCCCTCATACCAAACCAAGATGTCTGCCGTCTCATAGAAGCGATCAAGACCCCCACCGAGGTGCCGTGTGACACTACCCCCAAAAGTATTCACAAAGTATCGACACTACCCCCAAAAGTCCGTCTCCACAACCCCATAGCACTCCGCGGAAATATTTAAAAGCAGACTGGCTTATGTTTTAAAGTGTTTTTGTACTTACTTAATGTAACCAGAGCACTTGGACCAAGTGTGGTCACGTGCTGGCGAGCCTCAGTTGATGGAGATGTTGGGGGGTGGGGGGGTGGCAAGTAGTTGGAGTCAGCCGGGGTTAATTAGATGCCCCGGGGATGGGTTTATAGGTAGGACGTGGCGTTTACGCTGGGTCCAGTGCAGTAATTGTATTGACTCTGAGCGCAATGGCTGATGCTGCGTTCAGAGTCCGCGGGTCCTGTCTGCGTCTGGCGATTGCCGCCTCCCTCTCCAATCAACGGTACTGGTAGGCATTTGCCGTGCCGTGTTACATTTTGGTCTGTGGGTTTGCGTGTTAATCCCTGTGTTTTGGGGAACGTTTGTAGCGGACCATGGGTAAGGTGTGGTGTTAGCCTGGAGCTTTTGTTATGGCTGGCCAAGCGGTAGTTACCAGTTCCGGTAAGTACAAGATCGATCGGAATTGTCGAACTTGGAGCTATGGCGGTAGCTTTGATTGTTTTTTTGTCTTTTTGGATTTTGTTTTATTTTTAGGTAGCCTTCCCCTCTCATGGCAGGCAGTGGGTTGGGCTGCTGTCTTGTCTGGTCTGTCTTCCGATTATACTAGTTGATGTTCTCGTCCGGTACTTTGGTTTGACTGCAGTTTGTATGTGTGCATAAACCCCCGGGTCTAGCGTTTGCGTGGTGTGCAGCTTTATGGGGTGGGTCTTGTTTTTGGTTTGATTTGTCATTAGTTTTGTAGTACTTTAAAGTGGTTTGCTGTGTTTTTAGTTTGGTTTTCTTTTTTTGGTTGTGTGTTTGTTTCATTGTAAACGCTGGGCTGTGTGATATTTGGGGACTGTGATTTAATGTGTAATTGTTGTATGGTTAATTGTTATTATGTCTATTATTCCTAATTCCTGTTTGTGGGTACTGCTAGGAATTGAATAAACGTGTAACTTTTTGGAAGTTTTCCAGCTGTTTGTGATCAGTGGTGGGTTGTTTTTTTTTGGCCCTCCCGCAGCACCTATCCTGTGTATGGAATTCACATCGCTTAATTGGATCTGGGTAGGGAAGATTATTTACTAATCTTCCCTAGCGGGGATTTAGTCGATGTCCCTGGGCAGTAGGACCTGGGGTGGTGTAGTCTCGGCTACTGTGGGTTTTGGCTTTGGCCGTTTCCCTTACCTTGCCACTCGCGCTTGGCTACATTAATAAACACTAAAACGTGACATTTTGTCTTTGTGTTTTTTTTAATTTAACATGCAGTCTTTTTCAAAGCCTTACAACATCTCACCGTTTGCATTTTGGTAAACACATTTTTCACACGATTGAAATATTTAAATTTCTTTTTAAAATTCTTTTTAAAATCATTGCTATAAAACGATAGAATTTTAGAATTAGAAAAGCCTCTACAGCAGTTAATTAAATAAAAAAGGCAATGTTTGCCGCATGTCACACTGAGATCGTCTTGAACCTACTTTGCATTGTAAACAAGCCGGTCACAGTTCCTTGTCATGAATGCTTATGATTCTGAGGAAGCTGGGGTGATCAGGACGATTTCCATATGAGTTAAAAAACTCTGTCAGCATGGCGCTGGCATGACCCAGTTTGATAGCTGTCGACACAGAAACTTTTTTTGACAAAGAGGGAAGCCAATACGATTTTGAGCGAGTACTGTTCAGAGTCTCCGCTCATGAGACAAAACTTATCTTTGTTTTGAACCATTTTAACTTTGGCATCGACCCCATTTAGCATTAACCTCTCTTGAAAAAATGTCAGAGTGTATCAGCCTCATCAAATCGAAAATGCCGCTTCTTGCTGAAAATGCTGCTCTTTTCTCTAAGTCCTTGTTATCGTCATCAGGGTCGGTCTCGTCCATAGCACCGGCACTGTCTTTATAAAACAGACCGCAGGTAAACTGCCTGGATAGCGTTTCGACAATGTAATTCAGCAGGCACTCTATCATGGCTCTGTAAGGGTACGTATTGCTAGACTGGTTTACTAACCTGTCACCCAACGATATGTCCACCTGTGAGAAAATTAAGGCGATCAGGTAATTTTTGATCCCCACTTTCGCACCGGGGTCAATGTTTGTCCCGCTAGCTTTTGTGATTCGACATCGCAGGTGCAGTAGTGTGTTGTTGAGGTCCAGGTAATCTTCCCCATTACTGGTGATGAAAAACTTCAGGGTTCCAATATCTGTTAAAGCTGAGAGTGGCGGCACTTCCACATATATATTTTTATCAATGCTTGCTTGCGTGAAAGGCAGCGTAAAAATATCCAATTCTGACTTCATGCACTCCTCCGACAGGTTGTGTATGAGGGCAATAGTTTTAGAAAATGTATCTTGTTCTTTGGGCGCCTTCTTCTTCTTTCGTTTCTTTTTGACTACTGAGCTTCTCTTGGTCGACACCTTGCGTTTTTTAACATTGGTAATTTGAGCCCCAGGGGGCCTTTGACATTTACTGCGCACCAACACCATGAGCCCCGAACCCTCTTGCGGTCGTGATGTTAATTGCCTCATTATCGCACTCATGATCACATCCTTTGCTATCTTTTGCACAGCTGATTTTAAATGTGGCTTTGCCATACGTAAAGTCCTTTTCAGAAATGGTACATCCATTCTGACGAGTCCTTGAAAAAGTCCCCCCAACCCCCCTCCATACATGACAGGTGCGCCACTGTATCTGGGGAGTCTGTTACCAGCTTGGTTTCTGTAGTATTCCACATATCTATGTGGATCTGAAAAACCGTCGGCGTTGTACATTATTATTGGGGGTAGTGCTTAGCCGGCCTGAAATGCAGCTTCACGATCATTTTTCCGTACTGGAAGGGTATCGCCTTGTTCTGGTCAGACTTTGACTCGATGACTACATCATCAATATCATTCTTGCAGAGCGACATGTAATGGATCCTGTCGTACGGTATTGTGACCATTGAGTTGTTAGTCCCAGATATTTGTACGTCCCGTATAAGCGGAGCTTCAGGGCCCTTGCCAATCTTATGAAATACATCAGGAACAAACCCCAGCATTCGGGCCAGACCTCCTTTAAGTTTGAACACAGGTTAGGGAGAAAAACGCACGTTCCACTACTCTGTGCACTGTCAGTGTAGGTAATTACTCCATATACTAGCTTTTCAGTTACAAACAGCATCTACGAATAATGAATGTTACCCATTTATATAATGCATTATGCTTGAGTTTGGTCACATTTGCAGGACTTAATAGTCAATCCTTAACCTATAAGTCAATGTTCGGTTAGCCGATCATGTACACTTTGTTTTTTATCACGCTATAGTCAAGTGTGTTGACTATGTTGACTATAGATTTGTGTTTCCTACAGCCTTTTTCATTTCACTGATTAGGTTTTCAGTATTCCTGTAATAACCAGCCTTTAGCTTGTGTTGCTGGGTAAATGTTGTCGTTAAAAAAAATACTGGCAGATTAAATATGGTGTCTTCTTCTATTTACGTGTCCCACATGTGTGGGTAATGGATTTCCGCTAATCCTACTTCCCATTTACCGTTCAGATCAATCAGTTTGGCTAGTTTTGTCGTGTAACTTGATATGGTATTGTACGGGAAAACATCCATAGACATTGCTAGGGAGCATAACATAAAAACCGCTTTCCTCCTCCATGACTGCTTTTGATGTGAATGCATGCCACAAGCTCGCACCATTACACTTATATGTCGACTACTTGGCTAGCGGGCACCCAGCTGTTAAATTTCTCAAGCCACCCAAACCATTTCACTAAAAACATTTTTTTCCCCCTCTGCTTTTTTTCCGCGATGATTTTCTCAACTTTGAAGCTTTTGTTTTTGTCTCTTCCTATCTTTTGTGGCTGTTGGGCATAAAATGTGCCCTCTATAAGCTCACCGTCATAATCTTTTATCCTGTACACCGGTGGTGATCTAGGCAGACGTTCAGTGACTGTAAAATACTTGTCCGTAAAAGTTTGCTCATATCCTTTGGTAAATTTCCCCCGTGCTTTCGATACCCTGACCACATTACCGATATTAAACTTATAACGACGCTTTTTAGCTGCACCAGCCGTCAAGCCATATATGTTGTTGAAGACTGGCATTCTGTGCATTAACTTACACCAGCCTCATTTTAATGGTATTATGACAGGTGTTATTGTAAGCACTCGCCAGATCTTACACAATGTCCACATGCCTTCTTCTATTATAACCTGTAACATAGCGCCACATTCATGTTTTTAAAGTGTGGTTAAACCTTTACACTACAGATGCCTTGACATCATTAACAGTAGCAAAATGTATTATCCTGCCTTCAGAGAGAATGTTTTCAAATGCTTTCTCTACTTTTCTCTACGCTGGGGGTATGTAGCGGCGGAGGCGTGGGAAGGGTGTCCTTGGGGTTGGGGGAGAGGAATGCAAGATAGTCTCACTGACTTGTTCTTCCGGGAGAGTTGTTGAATGCAGCAGCAGCCTTGGCTAAGGCCAGTGCTGATTAGGGGGGAGCCAAAAGCAGATAGAATAAGGTTGTTTGGATTTTCGGGCGAGAAGCTGTAATTTCACAGCTCCTCTAATGTCCACGCCGATCTCCGCCATCCAAAATCCTTTGCAGAGCTGTGAGCTTATCCGTGATGTTATCAAATCTGTGGTCAATAGTCACAAATCTGTGGTCAAGAGACACAGTGATGTTATCCAATTTGCGATCTATAGCCATAGTCTGAGTCCCAACAGCTCTGCCAACTCTGTGAATCATCCCAGCTAGCCTTGTGGGGCTTTGAGCAGCTGTCACCATCTTCTTCAATTTCCAATAGACCAGGGCAATGCCTAATCCAATCAGCATCAGACCTGTAATCATGGTTCCAAATAGGTAAATATCTTTGATGTCCTCCACGTACAGAGCTGCCAGACACATGACCCTCCACTTCTCCCATCTGTCCATCATGTAGCTAGCTGCATACATCCTTGCAGGACAGTCAGGTTCCCCCAAACCTGTGCTTCTCTTCGAGAAGATCGTGTCAATTGCGTTGAGAGACCAGTTGATCAAATCCATAATTTTCTTAGTTTGAAGAGCAGGGCTGAGAGAGTCTCTCAAGTATAAACAATAAGACAGTAGACTGGACGAAACGATAGGAGCAAGCAGGGAAGATAAAGGGAGGGAGAGAAGTGTGTCCGCCTCCACTGAGAGTCAGTGATGCTCCCATCCACAGCATCTTCAGAAAATGACAGTGCCGCAAAACGCAGAGCTCATCTATCGTCGGGGCAGGGGGCCGCAATGTGTCCACGATTGCATACAGGAACCCACCCATCGCATCAGTCTACACCGAAGGCCATTGTGCCCATGTCGGGTTGTGGTGGCAGGAATGGATCCCCATACGGACCCCATGATGCTACCTGCCGCAGTGTGAGTTGAAGAGAAAGATCTGGCTGATTGTCCAGTCGCAGTTCAAAAGTTGATGCCCAAGGCTATGATGGCGACCCCTAAAGGTACGGGGTTGTATCACCCATTCGCATGCCAGAAGGCGGTGCAGACTCCAGTAGGGTGTCTTCAGGAGATGCCAGGCAAGGTGGTGATGTCAGTTCACTTGCCATTTCTTGCTGGGGGGATGCATCACTTCCTGAATTCTGGCTCACAGGCATGGGTTTTAATATGTTTTCAACACAGTTAAGCATGGCCTTCTCTCATCTCATTGGCTGTTATCTGTTGTTGTCGCCATTTTGAAATGGGGTGTCTTATGAATCATTATTCTTTGTTTGATGTATGGTTTCAGGTAAATATCTGTGACGGTTTATGACATTCCAGCAAATGGCCAAAATGGCCTGGGAACTGGTTGATACTACCCATATTTGGAGTTTCCGACAACAGGTGCGAACCTGCGTGTATGTCCGGGGCTTTGCTATGTGTTGGTGTGTGTGTGCTATGTGTTGGTGGGGGGTGTGGCAATTGCGCAAGCTTCGGATCCCCTAGGTCATCATTTTGCCAGCATTGTTCAAACGGATCACACGCACATGGCCGAGCTCCTCGTATAACAGCTGTTTGCGCTACATAGAGGGAACCCTGAGCCGCTATCAATAGATCTTCGCATTTGGTGAAATACTTTTTTCTATTTTACATTGAAATAAAACTGTTAAACTGATTACAGCTTTTTCTTATTTTTAAAAACTTGGGCTAAAATAGTTGTGCTTGTTTTACATTTTCTCTTGTTTTGCTCGGGAAAGTTTGGGACTTGTGCTTGTTTAAACTCGGCATGTTTGTACTTGTGTAAAAGTTTGGGTCTTGTATCGTTTGCTTAAAATAAGGTGTTTGCTCTTTTTTGCTCAGGCTTGTCTCAACTTGTTTAAAAGTTAAATTGTTTAAACAATTTGGTTAAATATATTGAGCTTACCTGCATTTTCTTTTAAAATACAACATGTACGCACTAGCTTACATTCAGTCTACTATACATTTTATTATTCCTTAAAACGTAATTAATAAATGTAATCATTGTTTTAATACAAGCTTTAAATTACTAATTTAATTTACTAATTGTGGGGGAATGGGGGGTGGGTGGCCCTGTCAATCATCGTTGGAGAGGGGGTATGCAGCTGGACCTGTCAATCATCGTGGGGTGGGGGCAGGCAGCTGGAACTGTCAGTCATCGTTGGGGTGGGGTCATGCAGCTGGAACTTGGAATTCATTGGTGATGATGTCATAGGGGGTGGAGCTTTAAGCTCTACCCAAACCACCAGGTAACCCCTCTCCTATTGGTCCTTGATTTCTGCAGTTTTCTAATGCGTCAAAAAATAAAGTCCTCCTCAAATTAAAAAATGACTAACTACAACAATGCACATTTGTCTGACTTGGTATGGAACCCTTCATAGAAATAGATCTGTTTGTTTCGGAATGATGTTGTTCTATTTTTGTGTGAACATGCCTTTACACATACCTTTTTTGGTAACAATAACATTAGCTCCACCTTCAGACCTTCGTCTTTAAAATGCATTCATAGAACATTCTGTGCATCCTTATAATGAGCTCATAGAACATTCACAAGCAGCATCTAAGTATACCATAACATCCTAACATTCCTTAACTACTTTAATAACATTAGTAACAAACATTATATGATAAGAAACATTATACTTGTATAATCAGATAATGTTTATTGTAGGAATTATTAGCTCATGTAAACTTCTAACTATCTCCACCAATATGTTTGAAAATAATTAAAGTTTAATTGCTTAGTATTTAACGATGATTATTGCCTAATCGTTATGCTGAATGGTTGGTTCCTCCAAACTCAATTGCGATATCCCCATGAGTCTGTTAATGTGAGACTTAAGTAGGATTCACAGTGTCGCTTAGTAACCTGGGTTAGAAGGCTCGTCCACCGAGCTGCATCATCAGGTAATGTAAACGATTGGTAGCGAGGCTCCCCTCACGGCCGATGAGAGAGAGTCTCACGAGAGAGAGTGCTGGCCTCCCTTGTTATCTGTATGAGTGTTTAAGTGTGTTTGTGTGTGTGGGGTCACTAAAACCCCTTTGGTACCTAGACCAATGTGTACCTTTCGTACCAGGCTAGGCCCTGTTTTAGGCCACCTGGAATTTAAGCTCTGTGATATGTGCATGTGTGATCCTACATAATGTATATTAAAGCTGTGCAGTGAGGGAATGTTTTACCGGCATTTTTTACAGTCAGTTACAAATAAATTTGTCATTCATCTAGGAAAATAAGTATTTTATCCCTTGGAACACATGCTTTAGTACTTGGTGGAATAACTATTGTTTTCAAGCACAGCTGTCAGACATTTCTTGTAGTTGGTGACCAAGCTTGCATGCAAGTCAGCAGGAATTTTCATCAACCCCTCTTTGCAGATCTCTTCCAAATATTTATGGCTTTTAGGTTGTCACTTTAATACACGAAGCTTGAGTTCCCTCCATAGGTTTTCTATGGGATTAAGGTCCAGAGACTGGCTAGGGCACTCTGTAACCTTAATGTACAGAAGCCCTGAAGGGCAAAACACACCAGCAAATTCGAAGACACACCAGCAAAAGCAAAAACAAACCAGCAAATTCAAAAACACACCAGCAAAAGCAAATACTAAAAAAACTTGCACTGAAAACATCACGTGCTTGTTACTAATTGGTCAGGGAGCCTGTCAATCAGTGTCCCGGCACCTTACAGGGGTAATACATGAAGAAAGGGAAATGTACAACCTTAATAAAGACCCCAACAACCTCCCATAGTAAGGGCAAAACATTGTGCTTGAAGTCATGCTTGCATTACACGAGCATGCAGAATGAAGTGGCTCTTGGTGATTATGAACATGCAACACAAACCTACTTTTCCTGAAGTTGAAAAAGTACATTTGAAACGAAGTCACGCATACTCTGCATCAGGGATCCTAATATGTTGATCGCGATCTACTGGTCGATCGCAAGGGTAGAGTGGATAGATTGCACTCCAGTTTATTTCTACTGAACTTAAAAAGGGTATAACAATGAATGGAGGAGCTGGACCAAGTAAGAAGCCAAAATCCTACCACTTCCATATGAAATGCTATATTTATCCAAAAAAAGGGAAATAATAATTATTATTATTATTAATAATAATACTAATAATAAAAATAAAGAATACTTGGTATATCTATAAATAAATATGTGTTTTGCATTTTTATAGTAGGTAGATCATTTTGACTTGGTCATTTATAAGGAGCTCGCAAGCTGAATTTTCACATTTTCCATTTCTTCATGTATCACCTGTAAGGTGCTGGTACACTGATTGACAGACTCCCTGACCAATCAGTAACAAGCACGTGATGACCAGTGGGTACATACCTTTTCCGTTTTCAGTGCCATTAATGTTGTAGTGTTTTGCTTTTGCTGGTGTGTTTTTGAATTTGCTGGCGTGTCTTCGCTTTTGCTGTTGTGTTTTTGACTTTGCTAGTGTGTTTTCGCTTTTGCTGGTGCATTTTTGAATTTGCTGGTGCGTTTTTGAATTTGCTGGTGTGTTTTTGAATTTGCTGGTGTGTTTTCGCTTTTGCTGGTGAGTTTTTGCTTTTGCTGGTGTGTTTTCGAATTTGGCTGGTGTGTTTTCGCTTTTGCTGGTGTGTTTTTGCTTTTGCTGGTGTGTTTTCGAATTTGTTGGTGTGTTTTGCCCTTCAGGGCTTCCGTATTAATGTGCTCTTTCTTGAACCACTCCTTTGTTGCTTTGGCCGTGTGCTTAGTGTCGTTGTTTTGCCAGAAGACACAGGCCCTGGCTGAAGGAAGGAGGTTCTCATCCAAAATTTTTTGGTACATGATCCATCTTTCTTTTGATGTGGTACAGGTGGACTGTACCCTTGGCAGAAAAACATCCCCAAAGCATAATACTTCAACCTCTGCATTTGATGGTAGGGATGGTGTTCCTGGGGTTATGCTCAGCATTCTTTTCTTTCCAAACACGGTGAGTAGAGTTGATGCCAAACAGATCCATTTTGGTACCATCTGACCACACCACATTATACCAAGCCTCATTGAAATTATTCAGGTGTTCACTGGCATACTTCAGAAGGGCCTGAAAATGGGCCCTCTTGAGCAGGGGTACCTTGCGAGCACTGCAGGATTTCAAACCATAAATGCATAATGTGTTACCAATGGTTTTCTTGATGACTGTGGTCTCTCCTGCTTGAGATCATTAACAAGCTCTTCCCATGTAGTTCTGGGGTTAGCCCTCACCGTTCTTAACATCACTGATGCTGTATGAGATGAGATCATTCGTGGGGCCCCAGACCGAGGGTGACTGACAGTTTCTTTGTCTTCCATTTGCAAATAATTGCACCAACAATTGACACTTTCTTACCAAGCTGCTCTAGGATGGCCATGTAGCCTATTCCACCTTTGCCAAGGTCAACAATCTTGTCTCTGATGCCATTAGACAGCTCTTTGGTATTTCCCATGGTGATGAGGTTGAAGATGTAGACAGGTTAGTGACCCAAGAATACTATTAAACAAAGTAATGCCATTAAATGAGAATGCTGGCTTTGTAGCTGTTAATACTTAATTAAGTACTACTTGTGTACTTGATTTAATTTCTTGCGTACTAGTAGGAGATCAAATAATTACATTCCTATATAAATTATAAATTCATCTGTACCTATTGCATAATGATTTTTTTCTCATTTGTTTTGATGAAAATCTATCTTATGATGATAAAATTAACCAACCATAGAAATTATATACTTTTTATTCCTTTATGAGGGTCAACTTAGGAATACAACAGGGGGTCAAATAATTATCTCCTTCACTGTATGTTAGCATCTTAAGGCATACATACAAGCTGCTTATAATACAAAATGCATTATGAATGTACAGCAAGCTTTACCCCTTTTTTGTTTTGTAATAAGTGGCCTTATTAATATTGCATATTTACTCCTGGAAGCTGTACAGGATTGCAGGTGTACATTTCTGCATTTGACATATTTATATTTCAGATGCTTTGACAATTAGGAAGACCAAAGTATTTTCAATATATCCTTGTTCTTAGCATATAGCCTAGCTGAGATTGCAGGAATAATATTAAGTCTTTATGAGTAAGGAATCGATTGGCTTTAGTGCTAAGAACCTTCCAGATGTGTTTTGCAGTACCATATAGCTTAACATTCAAGGTAATCCTACCTTTACCTTTTAAAACTTACATTTGGTTTCAGAACAACATTTATGATCTTTGTAACCTTTCATATTTGAAAACATTTATTTATCACTTATTTCTTTCAGTTTTGTTTACTTTAAGTATAAAAAATGTTGTCTGAGAATCTATGCTACTTTCCCAGTTGGGTAATACTTTGTTTAAAGTACTCCTGTATAATGCATTATAGATATATAGATTATGCATTCATAAAGTATTATAAATACGGCTAGAATTATTTATAAAAAGCCTTACATCATTGCCATACTTATTAAGCATTATGAATGCTCTCTGTAGCTCCCATTTATAATGCACTATAAATACTTTCAAAATGCAATTTAATTGCTTATTATAATGCATTTTGAAGGTATCTATAGCACACTGTAGATGATTTTGCTAGCAATGATCAAGACTATGAGGTTATTGTAGTGGGTTAGGCGTCTCCTTCTTTATTGTAACTCCCATTTTTGGGCAATCTTGTAGCTTTCATTAGAATAGGCAGTGCAGATAAAGTCATCCAGATGAACAGCAAGGTTGATCCTTCTTTGTTTATGCCCACTTATACTGCTTTTGTCCATTGATCTTGGACATGTTGCTGGTTTTCTTTGATAATCCCAAACATTTCATTTCTTGCTAATTCCCAGTGTAATCCTGCATTTTGTGCTGTTTTGCCTCCCTGCTGTGCTGATGTGTGTGCCCTGGCTATTGGGTGACTAGTCCTGCTAGAAAATACCACAGGCTGTTGTTGCTGTTCTTCACTCTTTTTTAATATTTCTGCTGCTTTTTTATATTTTGTTTGTTTAAATCATGTCTTTTCCAGTTTAATTAGTTTAGCTTGTTTTCCCTGCTGTCTAATATGTTTTGGTTGTTTTTGTTTTATTAGTATTGTAATAAATGTGGATTCAGTTAAACCGAGGCTCGTGCCACAACTACACTTCATGTTTTAGTTTTGTTTTAAATTAGTATTTCCAGAACACATCATTGGGCACTGCTCACCATTAGTCCACATTATTGCATAGGGGTTTCTTTCATTGTGTCCTTTTTTAGGGGACCCCTGTGGGGAGGCAAGTCACCGGGTGATGGTGTTTCTTCACCATGTGACTGGAAAGAACAGCAAACAGAATGTTCAATTTAAGTGTTGCTGTGTACTTGGCTGTTGGGTTTGATATGTGGAGGAAATTTTTTTTTAAGTTTATTTGAAAAAATTTAAATGACAATTGTGGCCAGTTAATGGTGTTGTATGAAGGGCTGCATCTCATCATTGAACCTTGGGATGTGTTGCAATCCATGCAGTTTCTGTGTTTCCACCTGCCCGAAAACTAATGCTCATTAGCACAGCCATAAATTATATATGTACTATATTGATGTTTCAACGTGGGTATTTGCATAGTGAAATATTTCCAACACTTGGGGCTTCCGATTATTAACTAACTTGTGTGTCCTGCATGTGGAAGCAGTTAGCCAGTTGTTTAGGTGGAATTCCCTAAATGGCGTTTCATTTTTTATCAGTACTTTCTACTGTCAGTCAGTAGTACAGGTACAGTCAGTACCTGTGTTCAGTTTCTAGGTTTCTTCAGGTTGTTCACCTGTCTCATTGCTCACCTACTGTGGTTAACATACTTGTACCCAGTAGGAAGTAACCCTATAATAACCACCACCATCTCCTGGCTACTTGAATGGCCACTTAAGTAAAAAGTAATGATAGTGTTAGAGATGCATGTTTTAGCCAATATTCATTAAAAATCAAGATATTGACGTAAGCCCTACATGTCAGACTTGGCTGATTTTACCATAGCCGATATTTAAACATTAGAAATATTCAGTTAGCTAGATGAGAACTAAAGGCATAATTGTTAAATTAATGTATGCATGTTACATCTATATAGCACTTTGCAAGACACCCAAAGTACTTATCACAACCAACAGGGAGCCATTTCAACCACCACCACTGTGTAATACCCACCTGCATGATGTGACGGCAGCCATTCTGCACCAGTATGTTCATCGCAAAGTAGCAATGGTAGTGAAGGAGCAGGAGAGAATTTACAAATTAGATGTAGAGGATGATTGGGGGCAAATAAAGGGCCACTTTGGGCAATTTTAATTATGACCTCAGAGAATTAGGACCTCAGTTTTATGTCTCATCTGAAGGGCAGGACCATTTTTACAACACAATGTCCCCATGATCACATTGGAATCCACACAGACCACAGGATGGGCTAACCTGTTAGTCGCACCATGTGACTACACGCCTGTTAGTCCGGTCATTGACGTTTGATGTGTGTGATCCCTGAAATAAACCCTTTTTGTGCACATACTCGGCTTTCGTCGCCTGCTTCCGGGTTGCAACCATAACAGCAAGAAATTCAGCATAAATTAGAAAGCACACAAAGAAAGAAAAATATGTATGAAGTAGGGCTGTGCGATATGGCATAAAATTCATATTGTGGTATAATTTTAACCGTAGACGGTATATATTGCGATATATGATTAGATCTGTGAATTTCAATATAACATATGTCCATAGCAAAGGCATTGCAGCAGAAAGTTCTATAGTAAACAGTTAAAACATTTCAAAGTAGTCATAAACGTAGAATATTTATTGTGCAAATCTGCAATTATAGAAAAAATATAAAAACATTTAAAGTAACTGTGACGATCGGGGTACATTCTGGGACGACAAAGGAGAGCCAGGCAAATGGATGGACACACAAAGGGGATTTAATGGTAACAACACCCCGACAAGACACGTTCTATGCCGCGTCTGCCGGAGAGACGCAGACGCAGACCTAAATACGGACATGACAGATCACGGGACCGGCGTGCGGCGGCGCCACACGGGTGGAAACAATAGGAAATCACAGGAGGTAACGAGGAGGGCGTGTCACACGAGGGGCTGGATCGGGACGGACGGCGCTGAACGTGACAGAGCCCCCCCCCAAAGGCGCGCACACCGAGCGCGCCCAAGGAGGGGCGACGGACGGGACGAAACAGGACCTGAAAGACAAAAGCAGAACACTAAACGGGGCACAGAACCGAGAAACAGACCTGAAACAGAGACAGACACCAGGACAGAATCCCACACAAAACGGGGAACGCGGACAGACAAACCATGACGGGGGACATTGAGGGAACAACAGGGCCGGGAGTGACAGGGGGAACAAAGGGACCAGGAGTGAACGAAGGAACACCAGGAGGCGGGACAAGCAACGGAGGGACGAAAGGAGCCCAGGGTGCATGAAGGCCCCCAGGCGGAGGCCAGACAGCAACCGGAGGGGCCGCAGGCCAGGGGAAGCCAGGAGCTAGCGGGGGCCCCACAGGGACCACGGGGACGGGTTGAGGAACCCCCGGAGGGGCCCAGGCAAGAGCCGGAGGGACCACCGGCGGAGACAGGCTGGAGGGGGGAGCCGGAGACTGGGCAGGCGTCGCCGGGGTAGGGAGCGACGACGTCTGCCGTCCAGGCGGAGCAGGGGGCCCCGGAGATGGCTGATGAGCCGGAGGGGGCCCTGAAGACTGGCACCGAGGCACCGGAGGGGAACCCAGCCGAGGTGGGCAGGAGGAGGGAGCCGGAGACAGCGCAGGTGTCGCCGGGGTCTGGAGCGACGACGTCTGCTGTCCAGGCGGAGCAGGGGGGCCCGGAGATGGCTGATGAGCCGGAGGGGGCCCCGAAGACCGGCGCCGAGGCACCGGAGGGGAACCCGGCCGAGGTGGGCAGGAGGAGGGAGCCGGAGACGGCGCAGGCGTCGCCGGAGTCTGGAGCGGCGACGTCCGACGCCCCAGCGGAACAGGGGGGCCCGGAGACAGCTGAGGAGGATCTGGAGGGGGGCCCGAGGACCGGCACCGAGGCACCGGAGAGGGCCCCGGGGGCGATTGGCAAGCGCGGGCCAGAGGGCCCGTAGGTAGCCACTGGGTGATGGCCAAGGGCCGCACTGGCGTGGCAGAGGGCAGGACTGGAGGGATCCGGACCCTCCTCTTGTGCCCCCTTCCTCTCCGGGACACGGAGAGGCGGGAGCCTTGTGGGGCTCCACCCCTCAGGGGCACTGTCCTTTGCCCCGGGTGTCCTCCGGGACCAAAGGGGCAGCGGGCGGAACCGCGGGATTAGCCGGGACTGGAGGGGCCGCGGGACTGGAGGGGCCGCGGGCGGAGCAGCGGGTGGAGCCGTGGGACCAGCCGGGACCGAGAGGGCTGTGGGACTAGCCGGGACCGAGGGGGCCGCGGGACAGGCAGGGGCCGCGGGCGGGACCGCGGGACTAGCAGGAGCTACGAGAGGCGCGGACGGGGCCGCGGGACTAGCAGGGGCTACGGAGCAGGCCGGGGCTACGGGACTAGCCGGGGCTGCGGAACAGGCAGGAGCTAAGGGGACCGCGGGACCTGCAGGGGCGTCGATAGCCGCGGGGAAGGACCTGATGCGGCTGAAGCGGCCTCTGGAGCGGCTGCTGCAGCAGCGTGGGGCGCAGCCTCTGGAACGGCTGCTGCAGCAGCGTGGGGCGCAGCCTCTGGAGCGGCTGCGGGCGAGGGCGCAGGAAGGGCGGTCTCTGGAGCGGCGGCTGCGGGCGAGGGCGCAGGAAGGGCGACCTCCGGAGCGGCGGCTGCGGGCGAGGGCGCAGGAAGGGCGGCCTCCGGAGCGGCGGCTGCGGGCGAGGGCGCAGGAAGGGCGGCCTCCGGAGTGGCGGCTGCGGGCGAAGCGGTGAGGGGTACAGCGTCCGGAGCGGTAGCTGCGGGCGAAGCTGTGAGGGGTGCAGCCTCCGGAACGGCTGCTGCAGCTGCGAGGTGGGCCACCTCCGGAACGGCTGTGGCAGCTGCGTGGGGCGCAGCCTCCGGAACGGCTGCTGCAGCTGCGTGGGGGGCAGCCTCCGGAACGGCTGCCGCAGCTGCGTGGGGCTACCTGGGGAGCCCCCGCGCTCTCTCTCGCTCTCCCTAGCCGGGATGAGCGAGCAGGCACCCAGAGCGAGAGCTGCCGGAGACCGCTCGCCGGCTTCTCTCCGCTCTCCGCCTCTCCGGTCACCGGCGGAGAGAGAAGCCGTTTCCTCCAGCTGCTGGCGTAAGCACCGGAGGTATCGGCATACCCGCTGCAGCGGGTACTGCTGTCCAGGCGGTCACTCAGTCTCCAGGAGCTCCTGGCCCCGGGTCGCCCATTCCAGGGCCAGTGGGTCCGCCTGGACCACTGGCTGGGTTAGCCAGGACACGCAGTCGTGCAGCAGGTTGAGCCGATCCTGCTCTTCCTGCTGCTGCGTGTTTTCACGGAGACGCGGCATACTGTGATGATCGGGGTACGTTCTGGGACGACAAAGGAGAGCCAGGCAAATGGATGGACACACAAAGGGGATTTAATGGTAACAACACCCCGACA
>JABFEA020018452.1:0-14726 GCA_019775915.2 Cyphomyrus plagiostoma | reverse complement strand
ACCCATCACAGGGCACCAACCCATCACAAGGCACCAACTCAACAAAGGGCACCAACCCATCACAGGGCACCAACCCAACACAAGGCACCAACTCGTCAAAGGGCGCCAACCCATCACAGGGCAACAACCCATCACAAGGCACCTACTCATCAAAGGGCACCAACCCATCACAGGGCACCAACCCATCACAAGGCACCAACTCAACAAAGGGCACCAACCCATCACAGGGCACCAACCCATCACAAGGCACCAACCCATCACAGGGCGTGAACTCAACAAAGGGCACCAACTCAACAAAGGGCACCAACCCATCACAGGGCGTTAACTCAACAAAGGGCACCAACCCATCAGAGGGCACCAACCCATCACAAGGCACCAACCCATCACAGGGCACCAATCTATCACAGGGCACCAACTCAACAAAGGACACCAACCCATCACAAGGCACCAACTCATCAAAGGGCACCAACCCATCACAGGGCACCAACCCATCACAGGGCACCAACTCAACAAAGGGCACCAAAACATCACAAGGCACCAACTCTTCAAAGGGCACCAACCCATCACAGAGCACCAACCCATCACAAGGCACCAACTCATCAAAGGGCACCAACCCATCACAAGGCACCAACTCATCAAAGGGCACCAACCCATCACAGGGCACCAACCCATCACAGAGCACCAACCCATCACAGAGCACAAAACCATCACAGAGTACACTCACACACTTTTAGCACCTAACAGCAACTTGGTAGCTCCATGCTTCACCTCAGCATGTCTATGGACTGTGGGAAAAAACTAGAGCACCCAGAGGAAACCTCACAATGAACATGCAAATAGAACTTTATGTGGAATCATGACAGACTTGAACCCTGGTCCCCAATGTGTGTGACACCATTATTATTATTGTTGTCGTCACCATTATATGAATATGTCAAGCTGCCCAATCCCAGCTGAATGCCGTAACTCAGAGAGCCAAATTATAGCCGTGACAGAAGCCCTCACACAAGCCAAACACTCCATACTACAATAGCAAGGCAGCTTATACAGGTGTACAGGGTCACACTCCTTAAAAAGATATTACACCCCCCCCCCCCCATCTACATCGAACGAGAGCCATGTGTTTCACAAACGTGAATGAAGATTTGGCCACTTCCATGTACACAAACACCTTGTTCTAGCTGTATGTCAGCACTCTATGATGTACAGTGGAAATGTCACTTTGACCGGACTTGTCTTCCTTTTAACTGGGCTCGGCCACACACTTCTGCACCCCCTGAATAAACACTCTGCACATTGACAAGGGGCACAGGCACCTGATAGGTAGCATTGTTCACCTCACACCTCTTGGGCTGTAGCTTTGAATTCCAGCCGGTTCTGTGTGTGTCGATTGTGCATGTTCTCCGTAAGCTGTATGAGTATCCTGTGTGTGCTCCAAGGCATGCAGGCAAGCAATTTGGCTATACTGAATTATCCATTGTTAGGGGTGAGAAAAAATATTGATTTTATGATTAATCATGATCATGGTTTTGATGATTCAATAACAATTCACAAAATCCCAAGATTGATCTAGTTAATTTATGCCTTTCCCCTGTGACTTTGAAAATAAATGAGATAATTTTTACTTGTATCGATCTTCTTATTTTACAGATGGCACTAATTTCTCTGTTACCTCTAGCAGGGTTGAAATAGTATCAGTCGCCTTGTAATGCCACCTTGGTATATTGTCAGTCACGGTAATGGAGCTATTCCAAGCACCTGAATGCAAACTAGTCCAGGCTTTATTCTTGTACCAATCATTTTCAGTACCCTTCTTAAGGTGACACAAATAATGTTATATAAAAGCAAAATAAATAAAGAAAAATAAAAGCAAACATACAGAGAAAACGGATAGTATTTCACTTGACTTGCTGACAGTTATGAGAATATTGTTAATTATCTGTTTTTTTAAACGTTGTGGGTAACACTGAAGCAGATGGAGGTGACTAAACGTCAGCAGGTATAATGTATTTATTTCTGGCCAAGTACAAGAATTGCGGAGGGGAACAGGATAAAAGAAGAAGAGCATTTTCTCTTAATGACTTCCAAAATGATAAAGATCTTATCCCAACCCTTGTACTGTCCCGATTCTCCGGTCCTTCCATGTGCCACACCCCCTCGTTAACCTCGTGTGGGATCCCCATGTGATCAGCTGTTTCTGGTTGTTGTCTTTAGTCCTCTGTATTAAGTCCGTGTTTCAGTTTATTTTCCCAGTCCAGTCATTGGGTGCGTTCGACTTGCTTACACCGCTGGCTTAAAGCAACGCATTCTGATCCTGACACAATGCATTATGGTTAGATGCATTGCAACCTCTCACCTGGCTGTACAAACTGGAACCGTCTCCATAACGACAGACCTTTGCCCTTATTGGCTGAAGAGTTTAGTTACATGCATGACGTTTGTATCCCAGGCAGTTCCGATGCGTAATCTGCTATTTCTCCCTAATATCACGTAAAGTCGTGAGAACTGGTTTTCAGTTAATTTATCTGGTAAAATAAAGTTTAAATGAATGACAAAAATAGTACACGTAACCCTGTCAGCACAAGTACGTAGGCAATACGTCACATAAACTGCGGATGGTCACAATTGGATCGCGTTCCATTACGAAGCATCACGTTTAATTCTCGAAATCGTCGGATCATCGCGGTGTTCAAAAGCGTTGGTCGTCTAAAAGTCGGATCGCCCATTTTAAGTCGAAGGTCGCTTTTGGTAGGGAAAACTACGCATCATGTCGGATCTTGTTTAGAAAAGGCGGACTTGAGTTGTGATGGTTTTAGAGCCTCTTTTGAAAATGTTAATCCACAATACACCTTGCCTTGGGTTTACAGGGCTGCCTTAAAGCAATGCATTCTGGTCCTGATGCAATGCATCATGATTACATTTAAACGTGGTGTTGGAGGCCGTAAACAGACCAATAGCCGGTCTAGATTTTAAATTTGCAGCCCAATCTGTAGCCTTCGTGGCTCTTCAGTGGTTGAGAAACGTGGTTTTAAAAGATAATTTGTTCCCTGTTAAATCAGCTTTAAAAGACAAGGAAAAAAGAAGTCTATTCCATCGCATATGCTTGGTTGGAAAGGTACGTTGATAATCATTTCTTTCTTAAATAGTTTCTCATTTATTTATTGTTTGATTATTTATTGTTATTTATTGTTTTATCACACTTTAACCATTTTAACATCTACAGCTATGCTAACGTTACCATGCTCAACCTTTTGTGTGATGTGTTTGTATGTTACTATTAATTTGAGTTGTATTTCTATGGCGTAAGATCACTCTCAAAATACATGTACATACTGAAAATTATCACAATTGTGCTTTTTCAATTTTCAATGTAATACAAGATAGTAATTGTGATCACTTAGAGTAATTTTTTTACTGTCTTGTTCTTCCAGACATTCCTTCTATAATTTTGTTACCCACAGAGCAACTTATACTAAGTCAATGCACACGTAAGTTGAATACAAACCTACATATGTTTTGATGTACGTCAAAATATTTAATGCTGTATTCTCTATTGTTGACCTTACTGTTTTTTTAGAGTCTGCATTACAAAACCCACTGGTGTCTAGTCCAAATGAGGCTGAAGCTGAAACAACCATCAAAGAGTGGCTTGTGACAGGCTGACCAGGCATGTCCCATAGCTATTTTCTTTCAGTATTTTTATTTTTATGTATTTAATAATTTTTGTAACGTGTGCATTTTATATTTTGTGTGCATTTAATGTTTTTGTTTTTTTAAATACAAACACCTTTGTATTTTTTACATATATTATAAATAAAATGTATTAGTATCAATACGTGTTCAACACTAAAGCAAACGTTGAAATAATTATTGGCAATCGTAGGATAATAAGAGGGTCAGGGAATCATCGCGTAGGATAGTATAAGAAGGTCGGGAAATAATCGCATAGGGCAAGGCTAATAAAAAGGGTCACGGAATCATCGCGTAGGATAATAAAAAGGGTCACGGAATTTTTACCTATACGTCACGTTTTCATTGCCGTTGAGATGGAAAACGTTGTGATTACCTAGAAATGAGAGTAGCCTAAAACAGTGTCTTCGCAGCACTGTAAAATAAAATGGGTTAGCTGAGTGGTAAGGCTGCATCGCCCAGGGGTTATAGCTAGTTAGTGAATTTTCAAAACTCAGTACGACATAGCATGTCGGGAGTTTTAATATCAGACTTAAGGCTTTTGGAATGCATTTTTGCTTCTGACTCTTTGCACTGTTTTAACAGGTGGCGGGCCTTAGCAATTTACACGTCTACTGGTCAGCTGGAATTTGGAGCGAACACGCTTTTAACCATCTGAGCACGCCCACTCCATGATGCTTCAGAACATCGCAACATGGCGGGAAGCTGGAGAAAGTTTACACCATGGAATCGCATCTTTGCAGTTCTATAATAGTGTACTTTTACTAGGAATCGGTGTATGCAACACATAAAATATCACCAACCCATCCAGTTCAGTAACTTTCGCTATTCCACCAATGCGCTACCAGGGAAGTTTCTAGCTATTGAAAATATGAGGGGCTGAGTCAAGTCTACCTGGGGCACCAGGGTTAAGTTACTATAGCTTCATATTCGATATTCAGTTTTATGGCTTTAATAACATTTAACGGAAGTAAGGTGGGGCGTTTCTAATGACAGAATCGTGATGTCCAGTACACAGACAACTATGCACACCGATTATTTTTGTGCTTCAAACTATTTCGTGATTTGTGCAAAATCGTGTTAATAGCTATTATAATAGGTCCTGTCAGCTATAATGACATAGTGGTTTAGCATTTTGGGCTCATGGTGATTGTTGCACACCCATTTCTTTCCCAGATTGCTTTACATACAATTTTTTATTAATTTTTGAATGTTCAAAGGTAACCGTATAATGTGCAACGGGACAATGCATGATATTGGGTTAATAACTTTAAAACTAGACAAGACAGGCACATATCTAGTGAAGTGTACTTTGATCAGTAGACTACAGGGAACAATGCAGACCCCTTGGATTTTCAGATTATTTTTGTCTTAATAGTTATTAATTATTATATTGCATCCATTTGAAGTGCAATGGGGGAACACACTAAGGGGTTAACAGCATCTACATTTGCAGCCTGCATCGCACAGTTAAATCCGTGCCTTTTTCCATAATATATCGGAAATGTTTTTTTATATTTCCGGCAATGGAATGCATTCCTTTCCTTGTCTGCCATTGCCTGCAACAAAAATCAGGCCGCTCTGGTGAGTTAATTAGCAGAATTGGCTGCAAATGTAGACGCGACAGGATAACCAATCAGAAGCATCGAAAAGTTTCAAACTATCGGCTGTGGAGGGAAATAGCAAAGGAGTATGTTTTGCATAAGAAAAACATAAAAAGCAATACAAATACTGTTATTAAGGATATTAGCAAGGTTTTGCATACAATCTCATGATGTAACTAAAATTGTAATCATGAATATTTCCATAAGTAACTGTATTTTAATTACACTTTTTTTCTCTAGTAACTGTAAAGCATTACACTGGGAATGAGCGAGACCCACACACACAAACACACTGAATCCACTATGTTATGTATCCATTTTTAAGAATAAAGTAGTCAGCTGATCAGCCTAACTCACTAGAAAACACCGACTATGATTGAGAGAAGTGATAGCTAAGCACTAATTATAATTTTAATGCATGCAAAATTTGCATATAAAATAAAAGATGAATGCATGTGATTAAGAGCAATAATAATGTAAATATGATACAAAGAGTGAGGAGAGAATGGATTGAGTATAATGATCTCACAGGGCCAGTAAAATAGATGAATGAATAGAAAAAATACCAAGAAACCATTTCAGAAATCTAAAGTGTTAGCACACTCATATGGCCAATGGTTACAAGGTTTCCCTGCAAACAGAACAAATCAGACAGAACTTTCTGGTCCAAAGTATCAGGTACATTTGTGGGAACTGATGCAGAATCCGGCTTTCGGCAGGTAATGCTACACAGAGGTGACTCAAACACAGTGAGAGTAAATGTTTTTCAGCAACTCAAGCGCTGCTGAACTGAGTATCGTGTTTTGGACAGCCAGCCTCGCCCTCCACCCTTAACTCTCCATGGCTGGCGAAGACTATTAAAGCCAGAGGCTACTCAGGCAGGGAATGGCAGACAGAAAAGCAGCAACAAGGAAAAAGCAATAAGGAGCAGCCATTCTTAAAATGGTCATGGAAAGACACATCTGAGGAAATTAGAGGTGGTGATCAGTGGGTCTTCACAGACTTCATTTTGCTATGCTGGGCTGATTATGGAGCAGGTAATTAAGTCATTCCTTTAATTAAATTCTGAGTAGGAGGCCATATCGCATGCAGAAAACAATTTAAACAAAACCATCAAACTCATGTTTTTTCCTGCTTCCCACATATGAGTAAGGAAGAAGACATACCAAAAATAATCCTTGCAGGAACCGATTCCTTGTTTATCCAGAAGGACACTTGGGAGAGAATTACTGTCATGATGCACGGGATGTATGTCTGAATCATAAAGTATCCCACTTTTCTCTTGAGGTGAAAATACACCGTCATGACAACATATTCTCCTAATACACAAAAAAACAGAGATTGTCTTGACCTCAAATGCATCAGCACATCATTTGAGTGTCTTAAAAATCTAGCACTATATTGAGGCAAATTTGTAAAATACAAAAATACAATTAACCTGGAATTTCAGCTTGTAGTCACTGAACCACCAGACTAATATTTAATGACAATCTAACTCTAAATATTAATTTGTTTAAATATTAACACCCATTGGTTGTTTTCCGTTCATTATTCAACAAACGTTCATTTAAAAAAATACATTTTCATTTGAATAAAATTTATACCTCTCGCCCTTGTCAAATTTCCACATTATTGTCTATTAAGCTAGCATCTGAAAAAAGGCAAATATCAGCTTCTGCTTATAATCAGCTTCTATTTTAACTGACAGCAGGTTGAGTGCATGTGCCAGGCTAAGCCTGAACTAGTTATCATGACACAGGATGAATATAACGATAAAATTATATATCCAAGCATGTTGCGCTGTCACTGTGATGTAGGTGTGGCTAGCAGACTACCTGTAATCAATTTTACAGTCTCACTGGAGACCGTGTGTCCAACGAGATCATACTGAAGCAGGCTGGAGGACTCTGACGGAACTTCAACTGAATTTTTTGGTCCTTTTGTCCAGGTGTAGATCACCTCTGTTCTGGGATATGCATCTGAGGATGAGAAGTGTGGACCACATGTGTGGTTTGCATTAGGTAAGGGCTTGATGCCGATGTAACATCGTTATATCCATGAAATTATGGTTACAGGGGACACAGGCAGAATAATCCCTCCTCAGACAAGAAAAAAAGAATAAAAAAGAAACATCTGCATATGTAACAGGCACTGATATAAAATTACTCATTACTTCTTAATCTGAATTATTTCTTTTTTATTGATCAGACGTAATCAGGATTCTTTTATTACCAGATTACCAGATGAAATCAGGCTTCATCTGGGGTTTTATGAAGTCTGAAACCACAAGCTTTTTACCAGACCTAGAAACCACTATTCCTAATGCAATTGTTAAAGTTATGAAAGAGAGAATCAGCCCCTGCAAAATGAGAAATCCTTTCATTGTGGTTTTAACAGTTTTTTGAATAAGGATTCATTTCGCTTAATTAGCTGAGATTTATAGGTCTCATCAAAAGCTCTTCAGAATGTATTTGAAGGATGGTTTTTTTTCACCCAGAGGGTCAAGTCACAAAGCATGTAATCAAAAGTTTTGTCTGGAAATGCCTCAATAGCAAAGTGCTTATTCAATAATCATAATGTCTGAGTTCCTCGTAAGCTTCTCCGGCGTGTCAGGCATGGTTGAATAAAGACATATAGAAATTAACATCTTTTAATATGCCTCCTATCAACACTTAATCCAGAGTAGCTATTCCAAAAATGCTGCCTTTGGTTTATATATGGTAATCTCCAGTAAATTCTGCTGGGACTCTTTAAAAGTAATAAAGTAATAAACTGCTAACGGTTTATAATGACAATTAAAAAAATATATAAACAGAGTAAGTATAATACATTTCTGAAAAATCTTAGGTTCCTGGCTCAAATAATAACACTTATTAACTTTCATCAACTTATTAACTTTCATCAACTTTGTTTAGCAATCATATGGCGAGAACATCATATGTATTTTACGTTGTTTTGATTTCCTATAAATGAATAATGTTACCGAATTATTGTAACTGTGTGAATTTTACTTGGTTTTGTAAATGTGTTATTTATTATAAGACTTTCATCTTGCTTTGATTTGCCTTGAATCATGTCAGCAGTAACTGCCTATGCTAAGTAACAGCCACTACCGCCTTCCACAGGTTTAGGAAGAAGCCCTTTCTTCATCACTTTGGATAAAAGCCTCTTCCACTGGATTTATGAGAAAGTAAATTTAAAACTACACATGAGAATGCGGCCTGCAGCTGTTTAAATAATCACTAGCCATGACAAGCAAGGGGACAGGGAAGATAAACTGAAGCCAGGCCATTATGCAATGAGGCTCTTTTCTTTTACAAAAATCCTTGCTGTGTATTCATCCACACACAGTATCAGCATATGGATTTGAATGCATTGGGCCCTTTTCTATACAATCACTGTAATCATAGCTCTGGATTACATTGTTTTTGCTAAATATTTATTTATTACCGCTTTGGGAAAGTGTAATGGGAAGGGTGCTACATAAAATTTAAATTAACTCACAAATTATAAAAAAATATATACAGTAGTACCTCAGAACTCGAATTTAATCCATTCAGAACTGTGGAATAAATACTAAAAAGTTTGAGTTGTGATCAGATTTTCCCAATAAGAAATAATGGAAAACCAATTAATTGGTTCCCGGCCCTAAAAAATTACACCTAAATACGTTTTATTAGCATTTACACACAAAATGAACCGGACAAAACAAGAAGAGCATATACTGTACTAAATACATCTAAGCACATTTATCAAAACAGTAATTTGTAAAGTAAGAAAATAAATGTATCCAAACAATGTGTAAAGTTAAAAAAAAAATGTGTCCTGCCCTCATCCGGTCCTTCTGTGTGCCATGACCCCTCGTTAACCCCGTGTGATATCCCCATGTGATCAGATGTTTCTGGTTGTTGTCATTAGTCCTCTGTATTTAGTCCATGTTTCAGTTTGTTTCCCCAGTCTGGTCATTATATTGTCCGTCTGTGTTTTTCCTGCCTTACCTGTAATTAAAAACCGTATTCCCCAATACCCTGATGTCTCCGCCTTTGTCTCCGTTCCATCCCCGCTGGGCACGACAATATGATTATAATTAAATGTATTAATGGTTTATTATGAATATTAAAATAATGAATAAGAAATCTTTATTTTTAAATGTATTTTATTATATAATAATTACTATTACTGTCTATCATCGTCTAAATGTATTTTTACTGTCTAAATATATGTATTGAGCTATAGTGTGAACATGCAGGATGCTATCATAGCGAATGCAAGGCTGAGACTGAAGCCTTAAACTTTGTTTCCGCTGAGAGACATGCCACGTGACTCATTTCCCCGCGCATATAAGTTATCTTATGTTGGCGTTCGCAGTTTCACTTCTGAGATTCAGGTTGAGTTCTATGTAATTTTTTTTTTCGAACTGGTTGGTTCAACTCTTAAGAAATTCGAGTTCTAATGAGTTTGAGAACTGAGGTACCACTGTATCTGTCATTTTTGGTATACATTCTTATTATGGTGGGTGTATGCTGTAATTTTTAATTTAAAAAACCTGTAAAATCCCTACAAACTTAAAATATAATATATAGTAATGTTTCGAAGTCAAACTAAGCTGTTCCTTTGTATTCAATGGTTTTCCGTTTGAGAAATTTGCAAAAAAACTGCAGTGCATGAGGAGTAGGATCTAAAGGCTGACTAACGTCCTTATCCATCTGAGCACCGCTTAACATCCCTCAAATCGTCAACGACTTTGAGGAGCGCAAGGTGCGTCGAATGCCTTTTTCATGATGACCATAAGGGTCCGTGTTGGCTTTGTAATTTCTTTTAAGAAATTAGAGTTCTAATTAGTTCGAGAACTGAGGTACCACTGTATATTGAAGTATTGGGTATTGAAATATACTTTACCAGAATACTACGCTTTTTAAGCTATATCAATTAAAATTCACATGCAGTCAATGAATAATAATAATAAAAAACAACAACACACTGACTCACAGCTTCCAAACTTTAGAGGGCACGCATGTCCATCCATTGGGAAATTCACCAGCCTCATTGGACACTCTGCTCTGATCGTTAGTCTGGAACAACAAAGATGCTCAGTTATATTGAGATTTAGTTCAGCTTTATTGTTCGAGGAACACGGATTTGTTAGACTGAACATATCAACAGCACTTTGTACAACAGTAAGAATTGCAGTCAATGTGCTGCAATCATTTCAAACTAATTACAGATTATAATTTATTCTTTTGTCATCAATTTCTATCATTAGTATGCAAAACATCTGTCCTGTTTCTTTTATACTTTTATACTGTACAGCTGTGGCTGTGAGAATAACATAGATATTGATTTTCACAAGTCGGCTGCCTCGGTTTTTATGAAGCCAGTGTGCATATACTGTAGAATGTTATGAAGAGTGATCAGATGGACTGCAATTATTTGCAAAGTCCCTCTTTGCTAGGAAAATGAACTTAATCACAAAAATTTCCACTGCATTTCAGCCCTGCAATAAAAGGACCTGCTGACATCATTTCAGTGATTCTCTCATTAACACAGGTGAGAGTGTTGATGAGGACAAGGCTAGAGGTTATTGCTGATATGCTGATTGAGTTAGAATAGCAGACTGGATGCTTTAAAAGGAGGGTGGTGCTTGAAATCATTGTTGTTCCTCTGTTAACCATGGTTACCTGCAAGGAAACACGTGCCATCATCATTGCTTTGTACAAAAAGGGCTTCACTGGCAAGGATATTGCCGCTATTAAGATTGCACCTAAATCAATCACTTATCAGATCATCAAGTACTTCAAGGAGAGAGGTTTAATTGTTGTGAAGAAGGCTTGAGGGCGCCCAGCTTTGTAATCGAGGCACCATCAGTGCTCAGAAACAGTTATGGCAGCAGGCACATGTGAGTGCATCTGCACGCATAGTGAGGTAAAATCTCTTGAAGGATGGCCTGGTGTCCAGAAGGGCAGCAATGAAGCCACTTCTGTCCCAGAAAAACATCAGGGACAGACTGATATTCTGCAAAAGGTACAGGGATTGGACTCCTGAGGACTGGGGTAAAGTCATTTTTTCTGATGAATCCGCTTTTCGATTGTTTAGGGAAGAAAGATTTTCCAGAGAAGAAAAGGTGAGTGCTACCATAAGCCCTGTGTCATGCCAACACTAAAGCATCCTGAGACCATCCATGTGTGGGGTTGCTTCTCAGCCAAGGGAGTGGGCTCACTCACAATTTTGCCTAAGAATGGAAAACATCCTCCGAGAGCAGCTTCTCCATACTATCCAGGTACAATTTGTTGATGAACAATGCCTTTTCCAGCATGATGGAGCATCGTGCCATAAGGAAGAAGTGATAACTAAGGGCGTTTCTCCACCACACCAGGTACCGCACTCTCAGTACTTCCATAAAATGCCGAAAGTATGGTACTTCTTTCGTGTCGGTTTTAAAAGCAAACAAATTATTTAATGATGTTTTTTGATTTTCAAGCAGCATTGTTCTGTGTTTCGCGTGTGCCCCATTTCTTCCAAGTGGCTTGGTATTACGGTGTTCCGGGAAATTCAGTTTCCCTATGTTTCTCCTGTCTATCAGGAAATAATGTTTCCCCTAATATTAAAGCAGAGGTATATATGAAATGTCTGAAAATCACTCAGGTACATTATTACATGTGAATACAGTAGATCGTCACAAATAATATAGACTTATAAGCAATACTATATCGTTTTCATCAAGAAGTATCTCTATCCAGAGAATTAAATAATTTAATTTATTAAAACAAAAAACATAGAAAATATATTGCTCGGTTACCTCCATAGCGTCGTAAAAAGACATGAAAACAGCGAAACCGTGTGCAAATCAGCGCGCAACAGGGGAAACATAGAGAAACGGAATTGCCCAGAACAGCAAAAACTTGTGTTTCCTTGTTTGTCCATCTTTCCATTTTTTAATATTTTTTTTTCTACTGCTTTTTATTTCGTTTCTCGCTGTTCGCTGTGTGTACTTTGTTGTTCGTTGTGTGTATTTTGTGTTTCAGCGGCAGACTATTTGCATAACCAGTCGACAGCAAATGCGTTTGTAAGTCCCACCCCAAAGTACCGAAGTACCAAAGAAGTACCCCAGCTGGTTTGGCACTTTTGGTACTCGAGATTTCGGTACTGGTACTCGACCTGAAGTCAATGGAAAAGTGAAAGTACCAAAAGTACCATTCTTTGTGCGGTGGAAAAGCGCCCTAAGTGGCTCAGGGAACAAACATGACATTTTGGTTTGATGGAAACTCCCCAGGCCTTAATCCCATTGAGAACTTGTGGTAAATCCTCAAGAGGCAGGTGGACAAACAAAAACCCACAAATTCTGACAAACTCCAAGCATTGATAATGCAAGAATGGGCTGCCATCAGTCAAGATTTGCCCCAGAAGTTGATTGACAGCATGCCAGGGTGAGTTGTAGAGTTCTCGAAAATAAAGGGCCAACAAATATTGACTCTTTGCATAAACTTAATGTAATTGTCAATAAAAGACTTTGACACCTATGAAATGCTTGTAATTATATTTCAGTATATTGTAGAAATATCTGACAAAAATATCTACAAACACTGAAGCAGCAAACTTTGTGAAAATCAATCCTTGTATCATTCTCAAACCTGACCATAACTGTATGTTCCGCAGGGCAGGGGTAGAATTAAAAATCAGCCCTGAAATTGGGGGTCCCCCCACAATGAATTTTGGCAGTGCACATACCCAATGGCCCCCTGGAAAAACACAGTCCAGTCCTGATACCCAGTCTGAATCAATGAATATATACAAACAGGCTGATTTATTACTGACTTTCAGAGAGACACTATATACTACTGAGCAAGTGAAGTGACCTTGCTTCTAATCGGTGTTACCTCATGGTGTACAAGATTGTGCCATTTTTCATGATGCGGAAAAGCTTGTTGGGGGCAGTCATGTTGTGGGCGACAGATCGTTTGCCATTCCGGAAGAAGGTGTCTGGGGTCCACACCTTGGTGACCATGAGGTTGTTGAGCCGGAGGATCTCCATGGGACCCTCAAAGCTCAGCCTGCGATCCACCCATGTCTGGCGGAAAAACACATCCATAGTGTACTCCTAAAACGAAAAAAACATACTATCATTACAGTGTGTGTGTGTGTGTGTGTGTTTAAATATATATTTCTTCAATATACACTGATCAGCCATAACATTAAAACCACTGACAGGTGTAATTAATAACCCTGATTATCTCATTACAATGGCACCTGTCAAAGGTGCCATTATATATTCGATATTAGGTAAGTGAACATTCAGTTCTTGAAGTTGATGTGTCGGAAGAAGGCAAAGTGGCCAAATGTAAGGATCTGAGTGATTATTAGAACAGCCAAATACTGATGGCTAGATCACTGGATCAGATGATCTCCTGTGAGGTGTCCTCAGTATGCAGTGATCAGTACCTACCAAGAATAATCCAAGGAAGGTCAACCGGTGAATTGGTGAGGGGGTCATGGGCACCAACGCTCACTGAAGTGTGTTCGGAGCTAAAGCTGTAGCCCATCTGGTCTGATCCCGCGGGGGAGCTACTGTTTCATAAATTGCTGAAAGGGTTAGTGCTGGCTATGATAGAAAGGTGCCAGAAGACACAGTGCATCTCAGCTTCCAGCGTATGGGGCAGCATAACCATGCTGACCCCCGTTCCCCACCGAAAGCACCTACAATGGGCACATGAACATCAGAACTTAACAACGGAAAAAATTATCTGGTCTGATGAGTCACATTTTCTGTTGCACCATGTGGATGGGCGGAAGCGAGTGCATCATTTACCCGGGGAGAAGATGGATGTACTATGGGAAGAATGCAAGCCGGGCGGAGGTAGTGATGCTCTGGGCGATGATATAGGAAATCTTGGGTCCTGCTATTCATGTGGATGATGCTTTGACAAATACCACCTACCTAAACATTGTTGCAGTTCACCTCTTCAGGGCAACAGTATTCCCTGATGGAAGTGGCCTCCTTCAGCAGGAAAATGCAACCTGCCACACTGCAAAAATTGTTCAGGAGTGGTTTGAGGAACAGGAAAAAGAGTTCAAGTTCTTCCCTTGGCCTCCAAAATCCCCAGATCTCAATCCGACTGAGCATCTGTGGAATGTGCTGGACAAACAAGTCCGATCCACGGAGGCCCCACCTGGCACCTTACAGGACATAAAGGATCTGTTAATGTCTTAATGCCAGATACCACAGGACACCTTCTGTGGAGTCTCAAGGGGTCAGAACCTAGGGGGCCTACACTATGTTATGCAGACGTTTTTTATATACACTCAACAAAAATATAAACGCAACACCTTTGTTTCTGCTCCGATTTTTCATGAGATGGAATTAAAGATCTAAAATTCATTCCAGATACACAATATTACCATTTCTCTCAAACATTGTTCACAAATCAGTCTAAATGT
>JABFEA020017611.1:0-14777 GCA_019775915.2 Cyphomyrus plagiostoma | reverse complement strand
AGCCGCCCGGCCTGGTCTTGCACCCGTGGCCTCTCCTGTGGGTTGTGCGGCCCCGCCCGCCCCGGGCCCCGGGCCCCCGGGGGGGGGGGGGGGGGGGCCCAGCACTTTATATGGTCCCTGGGAACAGAAGGTTACAGTTGGGGGTCTGTGTTTCTTCAGAGTGGTTTCTTCAGATTAGATTCCTTAACTGAGTTTCTAATTTTGAAAATCGGGCCCCAAACTGTTCAGCAGATTTTGCCTGGAGTCAGACGCTCGACGGTGTAAGCCCTCTCCTATCCATCACAGCTCTCTCCTGTCTGTAACTTAAAAAACATTTTATAGCTGATAATCACCAGTTTCCCAGCCTCTTCATTTGAGCTTTTGTGCTGTCAGAGTAATCCGATTGTTTTTTTTCCTTGTTATGTTTAATTCCGTGTCTCTCTGGCTTGCCCAGGCTGTGAAGTAATTCCTGTGTGTATCACATGACCTGTCACTAGGGGCAACATGCCTGAGCACTTCTGAGCACACTCAGAGTGTTCACTCCCCTGTCAAGGCCCATACAGACCAGGGCTGGGCTCCAGGACGCATGCGGGCGGAGGGTACTGTTCACAGTTTGTCCGGGACAGAGGTGTCTGGGACGGATCAGCGCCTCTGTTGCTGAAGCCCAGAGCTCTACACACGTTTAGCTGTCAGGTATGAAATATTCTGGCCATCTTCCTCCGTCTCATGTTCCCTGCTTTTCATAGGGTGTTATTTTGCTCCAGAAATCCTTTGGTTATACGGTCGATCGATTTATCTTTAATTAGAAACTGTCCAGTGTGTTTTTCAGTCTTTTTGAAGGTTTATAACCTATTAATTTCATTCTGAAATGTTACATATAATATCTTGTTCTCAGAAAAAGAGAGGAATGCCTTTTTACATAAAAATATAATTATACTATTATAGATTACATTTGTATTCTTCATATTTTATAATATCTTTTTTATTACTGTGATTAAGAGTGATAAGCGAAATGAAAAAGACAAATACCGAACAACACATGATTGCAAAGTACAAAAATAAGATGTACATCCTGGTAATTGTAGTTCTTCTGAGTAGCTGAAGTTCCTGTGCAGTATATTTACACAGCAGTGACTCACAAGCCGTAGCGCAGCACGACAGGGTTGCCCTTGACACACGCGGCTTCCCCGCCGTTACAGCCCTGCCGCGATGCCAGCACTGTTTGCCCTCCACCTGGCCCTCCACACGGTGCCACATTACAGTGACAGACCCCAAGCCGGGTTCGTGGGCGGGCGCTCGCTGACTGTACATTCCGGTTTCACGGGTGGAGTTCAGATCGGCCTCATGATACATCAGAGTCTACAGGATTGGCTGCTGAAGGCTTTGCCTGTTCTTATACCAAATTACTTTGCAGCCAGTGGGCAAAAAAAGCCACAACATTCAGACTTAAATGGAAAATTCTGCAATTCCACTGGGCCTGAGGAACTAAATAAATGTATCTATGTGTTCGGCGTTCAGTGGGGTAATTAGAACTGGTTGCCTTAGCGGACACCTGCCCGTCCGAAGTGTCCCACTCTTAGGGAAAACGATGTCAGCAACAATGGTCTATTCTTTAGGAAGTGACAGCGTTTTAGCTATAAGGAATGCACTGCGGAAGCTTACAGTGCAGGGAAACACGTTTTTAATGTATCGAGTTCCTATGCTGTTTATCCAGTACAAAGTGGCGGACGACTCTGACAGTGTCTCATGAGCCAGAGGCCACAGGGCCATGGACAAGACGCCAGGCCATCGCAGGCCCTGCACCCACATGCATGCCAGTACAGATGTATAATCACTGTCCTACTAATCTCAAGATGTACAGCAAAAATTAAAAATTAATATACCGACTTCCGTTCCTCAGCTAAACAGTTTTTAATGAGCTGTCATTTGCATAAAGAGTTTCTCCAGAAAGGCAGCGAAGCAAAACAGCAGGACGATACATCTTGAAAAGCAAAACAATTAACACTGATTAAGAATGCATTTCCTTCTTTATGCCCTGCTTTGGAAGCGCATTGATGCCATTTCGGCGTTAAGCCAGGGCCTGAACTCGGAAGCAGACAGGG
This sequence comes from Cyphomyrus plagiostoma, assembly GCA_019775915.2. Classification (NCBI taxonomy): domain Eukaryota; kingdom Metazoa; phylum Chordata; class Actinopteri; order Osteoglossiformes; family Mormyridae; genus Cyphomyrus; species Cyphomyrus plagiostoma. The sequence continues at coordinate 12,696 of JABFEA020017611.1, read as the reverse complement.
TAACGACTGCCAATTTTCAAAACTGTGTACGTGACAGGCCTGATTTTTTTTAATTGCGCTTGCCAGTTGTTTCCCCTGACACCAGTCCCTAGGGGGTGCACTGAGCTTTTGGTGGTGCGTGGGGTTTAGGTGTACCCCTCCCTCATCTCCTCACTTCCTGCCACCAACCTGTTTTAGCTCTGATCAGGAGCTTCTCGCGGCGCCTGTCAAGGCCCTCAGCCTGTAGTGCGTTTACTCAAACTCAGCCCTTAATTACTTCATCTAAGCCATCATTTGGACAGTAAGCGAATGCACCTGGTGTTTCAGGTGTCAAACAGGAGCTAATTAAAGCATATTGCAGTCTGCTGGGATAACTGGGGCAGGCTTCCGGCCAATGAGGGGGATGTTTGTTTTGTGACTGGTGGCATGAATCTGCTGTTTGTTTGGTACGTTTGTTTTTTTATCATATGAGGAACGACTAATCATAGTCTGTAAAACCCCTTGCCTGAGGGCACCAAGGTCATGAAAAATCCAAAATTCAATTTTTATGTTTTTTATGTTAGTATACAGCTGCGCAAAAGTCTTCATCAAGGTGGATAATTTGTGTGTGGTGTGTTGCATTCAATTTTAGATTTTTTTAAATGTATGAAAACAAATGTGTCACTCTGTTCTTGATTGACTACCAGAGAAATCTAAAATGCCCAGAGCAGTATGTGACGTTTACAGTCGGTCACCCATTCAGGTTAATCAAATCCAGGTGTCTGACTGCTAATTTGTCAATGCCAGGTGGATTCTGGGACAGTGCCCTGCTTGCGGGGACAGCAGCCCAGCCACCATTCGATGCCACTGCATGTCACGGCTTTGCCACGTGAGAATGAGCCGTGGCTAGTTTTCCGTCATGCCGCAGATATCCGAGGGGTGCAGGGAGGGCACGTGCGTCGCACGGAACACTCAGGAACATTCTAATGCTACTCATTAACGAGCTTGTTAACATTCACCCTCCCACCTTCTCCATGAAAACGGGGGAGGCAGAGTGACATTTAAAATGCTGAATTCAAAATGCCGTCCTCAGGAAGAGTCATTACTGCAATGGATGGATGGACTGCTGCTGCACGGCTCTCAGTCACTTAAGGATTATTAAGCCCAAGGGGGGGAATCATGGCTCAAAACATTATTTTTCAAGATTAATTAAGAATTAATCAAGGGCTAATCATGACATATGGATTAATTAGACACAATCTATTTTTTATCTCCTGCTAACCTGTTAGTAGATGTTAATTTCTTTTGGCCAGGAGCAGAATGGAAGGTGACTTTGATGTCTGGGCTATTCCTCACGTTCGGACAGGAGGACTGGTGTCATGCTGGGATACCCGTGGGAGATTGGGCGAGTGGACGAGGCTGCCAGCTCCCCGCCAGCCCGGCGGACACCGTAATAGCATACGATACCATGGAGTCTCCGAGTGGGCGCCACGTCCGTGGAAACGCCTGAAGCGATCCGGCAGGAGGACCGGCGGCTTGAGTTTGCAGGCGACAACGTCTCCCTGTCTGCAACCGGCCAGAACGAGCCGTCTCCCACGGCAACAGGAAGGCACACCAGTCACAGACTCGATTCATCGATCACAGATATGGCTAAAACTGCAGAGCAACTCAACCTGTCCTTCCTTATGGAGCATGAGAGGGACATCATTCTGAAGGTCCTCCAGAAGGATGAGAAACTCCGGAAACTGGAGGAGAAAAGAATAAGGTGAGGCCATGGTCTGCCTCTCCGGTCAGGGGTCACGGCCCTCCGCCCAGAAGTGCTAACTTAGCCCTGCCCATCCCAGGAAACTGAAGAACGAGCTGTTAGAGATGAAGCGCAAGGGCCGCCGGCGTCGCCAGGAGGAAGGCGAGCGCCAGTGCATGCGCTGCCAGCGGGCGCTGGGCCTGGTGTTCGAGCGGGGCGAGGTGTGCGAGGACTGCCAGCAACGCGTGTGCAGCTCCTGCCGCATGCCGCTGGCTAAAGGCAGGTGGCGCTGTACCGTATGTACCAAGATCCTGTGAGTACCACCCCACCCACCCCCAAGAGCGCCCCCTTGGGGACCTGTAAAGTTGACAGGTACCAATAATAAGGTTTCGAGGTGTAGGTTACACCATCACATCCTGGTTCCTGAAAAACTTGCAGACCACTGAGCCGCCTCTGTTTACGCTCGAGAGTCGCGGCTTGGGCCTGACCGCTGGCCCCATCTTCCCTCTGGTCGGCAGGGAGCTGAAGGTGGTGACGGGCGAGTGGTTCCTGGAGGAGCGAGCCAAGCGCTTCTCGCATGGCAACGTCCTGAGCAGCGACGTGGTCAAACAGACCATCCTCAGCAGTCCTCCAGGTGAGCCATAAACCTTCCCACAATCCTGCCTGTCCAGGAAATAGTTGTCACTCTCTACCTGCACAAAAACTGATGAACAGAACAAAGGTTCAAGGTTACTTTATTGTCATCAGCAGCTACATACATGTACAAAGAGTGATGAAACAACGTTTCTCCATGGCAACATATAGTAACATATAGCACACTTAGCATCACAGTAACAAGGCGGGCAAGGTGCAAACAGGTAGTAGAGAAATAGTGCAGAGATAATAAGCAGTAGAGAGATGTAAACTTTGTATGATTTGTGCAGTTGCACAAGGCAGTTGGCAGGATTTACCCCAACAGGTCCTGAAATCCGTAAGCTCCACCCGTATAAAGGAAAATGACTAATCTCTGTTTACTCAATGAATAACATCCATCTATCTACATGGTGAGGGTCACGAGGTGCTTGAGTCTATGGATAAATGACAGAGGCAATAAACCAGTAGCAAACTTAATAAAGGGACATTCTCAGTCTCTGTGTTGGAAAACAAGGGCAGCAAATGAAATCCGCTCACTCTCTTCAGCTCTCTGGGCACGTTCTCATTCATTGTTGTCTGTGTCTCTTACAAGCCGAGTTCCCTTGGCCTTCGACAAGGCTGCACCTCGTTTTCACACCAGAAACATTCTGTTCTCATTAAAAAGAGGCATATTGCACACAAGACATGCATTAGCCGGCTTGGCGGCATGGCTGTTAGAACATCCAGTCTAGGCTGTTAAATATAACCAGCCTCCTCTGAAGAGGAGGTCTTGATGAGGGGGTGGAGGTCGGGGTGGGGGGGGTTTGTATATGCTGGGATTCCCCTTCCCTGTGGTGCATGAGACAGAAACATGCGGCAGACATCCCAGAAATCCAACTGGCTGGCAGTCGGTGGCCAGGCGGCACTTTCCGATGAAAACAGAAAAGGGGGAGGTAGCAAAAAGCAAAAAATTAGCAAGATGCTAATTTAAGCAAAAAACTAAGAACGTGCCAAGTGTTCGCCGCAGGTTTTTTTTGGAAACTCCACCTTCCTCTCTGTGTGTCTTTGAGCCTGTGGGTTGTGAACAGGATGTATGACTTTATTACCTGTTTGGGGGGGGGGTTATAGTGAGGGGGCAGGAATGCTGCTCTGAAGTCTTTCCCTGGGAGGTTGCTTGCGAGGTTTGCACTTTCACTGACAGGCACCGGCAAAGGGACAGGATGTGTAGAATGACTGCAGTTGACTTAGACAGCCAGCCTGAGTTCTGGAAGCCTAATTAGGAGTTTGCAGAGGCTGAAGCAGCCCACACAGGAAGTTAATAGCTGCTGCTTTGTGCCGTTATTCCTGCTGAGCTGGGTTCCTCCTCGGGGGTCTCTATGAACAAATTGGATATTGACTTTTTTTTTTTGCGCTTTGTCTGAGAGCATTTTCCCGTTTTATAGTAGACCAAAAGGTGGACCATGCAAAATCGCAGCCTGACTTGAGGCTGGAAGACAGACCGGACACGCCGAAATCAGGCAGACAAGGCCTGCGGAATGCCCTGAAAAGCGCAAGGCAGGGGTGAGGCCACAAAGGGGCGCTGGGTCGTGGGACCAGACTTTGCTTCTCAAGGAGGCGTCGTTGACTGGCAAATACATGGATTTTTATAAATTCATCTTTAGTCATGAGTAACTCTATGACTAGAGAAAGCCTCTGGCAGTAGAGACACAGCCACTAGGTGGCGTTGTGGTTAAGGCCCTTAGATGTGTCAGTAGTAATTGCTTTTGAATAAGGGTTCAGTGGATGTAGTAAAATCCAATGGTAACTGCGCAGGATGAACCTAGATAAGAAGAGTGGCCGAGCAGCACTGAAGGCAGAGGTGGGGTCTGATCGGGCTGAGGACTCCAGGAGCATGGGCTCGAACCCAGACCTGAGCGCCCCCAGCGTGCACAGCGCCCGCTCCACACCCCGCTCACAACAGTGAGGCCCGAAAGAACGAGTCTGTTACACCCTTATCCTGTGAGAGACTTGGGCATTTTTTACCCAAGTCAACATGATTTTATCACCACCCACCAGCAGGGGGAGCATCATGGCTGTGGAGTCCACTGGGATGCCAGCAATACCCAACAACCTGCGGCTCCAGGCCATTGGCAGGTCTCCCAGCCCCAGCAACCGCAGCACTGCGTCTGGGACCAGCAGACGGGTAAAGCTCATGCCTTAATCCCTGAACACTGCATATAATGTGTAAGTGCAGCGAAGAGCATTACCAGGTCACATGACCCACTGCACATGAATAAGGACCTCTGTTTAGTCTAGTCATGAACAGTCAGTCATCAAACCACCATATTTAGATCAGCCCAGGCCATGAGCCAAGTGCTTGTGGGCGACGGAGTTTTCTGCTTCATTGCTGGGTGCTTCTCCCTCAGCCGGACGGTGCTGAGAGCGTGGCCAGCTTCCACGCCAGTGAGAGCGTCCCAGACAAAATGGCTGCCAGGCACCCCAGGACCGAGTCTACAGCCCCCAGCATCTCCATTTCCAGAGCCTCACTCTCCTCAGGTACTCTGCCACATCCACGGCATGCAGGGTACAGCTCAGCGCAGTGGATGGCAGTGTGGTACAGTGTCAGTCTCTGATTGGTTGAACACCATGGTTGAAGATATTGCTCCCCATTGGATTAAGAGAGAAATGCCTGCAAAATGCATAACTTCAATTAATAATTAAAATTTTCTTCACATCACATCATTTGCATGTGCTGATGTCGATTTGAGAGTAACCCCAACCCCCCGTCTCCTCTCTCCCTCTCTCTCTCCCCTTCTCTCTCTGTGCTTCTTTCTCTCTTTCTCTCTCTGTCTCGCTCTCTCTCATGTCCATCCTCGATTCTGGCATGATCCAGATCGCAGCCGATCTGAGGTGGACCTCACTGGTCCTTCTGCCGAGCTGGGTGGAGACTCCCTGAGCCTGCGGAGCCGCTCTGTTCCCGGGGAGCTGAACGACCCTGTGAGCAACCTACCCACAATTCCATGCTTGTCATGCTCTGTGTGGACGGGTTATTGCACAAGCCTAGTAAACCTCACACAGCTGAATGTATAGCAGCAGCAGGATCATTAATGTCTTACAGTGATAAATGTCAGCTTCTGCTCTATGATCTATATGCACAAAATATTTTGCATTAGAAACTGGGTCGGCACATTTGTTTGATAAGGATCCAGTCTAAAGAGCATCTTTCTTCCATTTTTGGAGACACTTGAGATGTTTTCATCGCTTTGAAATGTTTTAATCTCTTTGGTGAGACTGGCTTATCTAAGAAATAAAGTGTTCCATTACAATGATTCATGGAATACTCAGTTTGGTTGCATGTGTGTGAATTTCAGCACCAATCCAGATTAGACCATGCTGGACTCTGCTATTGCATAACCCCCCGTGTAACCGAATGGTATATTCCTCAGGACTACGATGAGAGGGAAGAAGATATTGATGCCCTGATGTCTGAGTACAACCTGGGGGCCCACAGACACATGAGCAGTGCCCTGTCTACAGTAAGCACCCATATCAGTGTTGCAGTGTTGATAACTTAATGCAAAATGCCAGTGTTTTGTTCCTGACACATTCCTATCTGTCACATGAGAGCCGACGACCGTAGTGTAAATTTTGTGTGCCCCGCTGAGTTGTATTCCGGCAGCCGAAGCTTCTCCAGCCTTATGACAAAGAACAAGTCTTTGATGCCACAGCAAGCATCTGTCAGGGGGATATTAACAATATCACAGCTGACGTGATTAATTGGCCGGTTGGGCTGCCCCCATTTCCCTGAGAATTGAGAGAATGGAGATTAACTTGCACTCTCTCTGTCATTTGCCATTTTCCCCTGTGGGTCGCTGGTAGACTAATCCAATCATGTGTCTCTGAGATTTATAGTGAGGGATGAAACATGACTAAACTCAATGTACACCCACATCATTAAGTGACTTATTCCCTGGATTTCTTGTTGTCTTTTGGGAAACTGCTGACCTTAAATATCATCTCGATCAGGGCTGGGCGATCATATCGGCAAAGGGCGGGTGTATATGCAGGTTTTTAGGATAACATTTAGGTCAGGTGTGAGGATTCTTCAGCCAATCAGTTCTCTAATTAATTCTCTCATTAGGGAGCTGCAGCCAAAATCTGCACACATAACGGCCCTTTATGGATAAGACTGCCCACCCAGACACTCAAGAAATTTACTGATTTAGGCCCGCATTTTAATCACCTGACTCTGCATCAGTTGAATCTTTAGAGTTACTGTAATATTTCCTGCTTGACAGATTCTTGCTCATCTAGGCTGGTAGAGGTTGACGTGAATGTCAGCCCCACTGCTCCTGAAGACATCGGACCTTTCCATGCTCTCGTACTCTCATATTCATATCAGTTACTTTGTCATAATTGTGTCAAACCAGGCAGCGACTGACACCTACAATAATACAGATCAAAGTGGATATTTATGGCTTCTTGTCTCACAAAGCTACTCCCTCCTGCCTTTTATCGCCGTGGTTAATACTCTTGACTGGTTCTTTTGCATTTCTTCTACAACCTCTGTTTCCAACCATTACTTCCCTCTTCCTCTTCCTCCTTTCCCTCCAATCTGGGTCTTAGTCCAATCCGGGCTCAGAGAGGAAATGGTCCCATCTGAATATTCCGGACTCAGATGCCGAAACCGTGAGTGTTCTGTGCTATCTCTGCTTCCTCTGTCATCCCTAAATCCCCCTTTCTTTTCTTCTTCCTGTCAGCTTTTCCTTGCTCAGTCATCTTCTCTTTATGTATAATAATTAGAGGCTTCAGTGATACAGATTACCAATTAGTAATGCAGGCTTTTGTAACAGAAGCTTCCCCCTCTCCTCTTCGCTGTCTCGTTGAATCATGTGTCAGCACTAATAAGTGTCCTCTTGAAAATTTTATGTTTATTAATTTACATAACTGGCCGTGTCTAATTTACATAACCGTCTCGTTCGCCTCCTAAATGCAGATTATTAGCACATAGTCTCATCTGTCCCAATGAACACGTGAATCCTCCTAATCTGCCCGGACAATGCTGTTCACGAGATGCACCCTCCCCACGCTTCCGAAACTGTCCGCTTCCGGCCTTATCTGCTCTGAGCTTCGCTCTCCTTTTGCCTGGGCCCACAGAGCAGCCTCAACAGCATGATGAGTGTTTACAGTGACACCGGAGACTATGACCACACCGTCATCAGCGGCGAGATACTGCTCAACGTCTCCTACAGCTACAAGACGGGTGCGCTGAATGTGCTGGTGAAGGAATGTCGCAACCTGGCCGTCGGCGACGAGAAGAAGCAGCGCACTGATCCGTGAGAGAGGGGGCGTGGTTTACCCATGAGAGAGGGGGCGTGGTTTACCCATGAGAGAGGGGGCGTGGTTTACCCATGAGAGAGGGAGTGTGGTTTAGTATCTCACATTAACCACTGTACAGAAAAGTTTATGTCTATAACCAGTACACCACCCTTCACCCATATGCTGTAACATGTTTATATATGCATGCGATCAGCTCTCTGAGAGCTATTAAGAATGATGGACTCTTTTTGCCCCCACAAGCTATGTCAAGACGTACCTGCTACCGGACAAGTCCCGCCAGAACAAGAGGAAAACCAGCATCCGGACCAACACCACTGATCCGGTGTTCAACGAGACCCTGAAGGTTAGCAAATACGTGATGAGGCTCCCCAGCTCTTGTCAAGATCTCCCGTTGCATCACAGGAGACGCAGTTAGAGTCTCCTTTTGCAGGGGTAATCCAAGATATAAAAACAGGTACCTATGAATATGTCATCTGGCGCCATTGTTCCCTAGAGCAGCCCGGCAGAGAGTCTCCCCGAGTGAAGAGCAGAACTCCTGAATATAAATTCACAGCCACGCACTTCTGACACATTTTCACAAGGAATGGTATCTGGCGGGGTTCCTTCAAATGGGACTTAAACTCTGTGGTTTCTGATCTCCACTTCCCCACACTGGGAGGGTGACTATGTGCACAAACAGAAGCGATGACAAAAGCCAGCTGAGGCATAGATGAGCCATTTTGTGAGTGTGTGACAGACCGGGACCCTCAATAGTCATGCAGAGAATGGTAGTGTAGGTTGTGTAGGAGGGTAACTTTCAAACTCCGCCCTCAGTATGCAATCAGCCACTCCCAGCTGGAGCTAGTTTTCAGATGTTGTTTGAGTGACCAATTGCTTGTATCACCCCCCAGTATGTAATCAGCCATTCACAGCTGGAGATGCGGACACTTCAGCTCTCTGTGTGGCACAACGATCGCTTCGGGCACAACCGCTTCCTGGGCGAGGTAGAGGTACCTTTCGACTCTTGGGACTTTGAGAAGCAGATGGAGGAGTGGTTCCCCCTACAGCCTAAGGTGAGCCTGCTCATGTCTCTCCACTCTCCAGACAGCCGCGAGTAACACACAGATCGATTAGTCACAGAGGGAGGAAAACCCACTGGGTGCTGGCTTCTTAAGTGACTCAACATATCCAGTGCCGCCCCCTTATCCAAATCTTACAACCAGACCTTTTCTGCGATAATCTCCTCTTCCATGCCACATGTTTGTGTGTATATCAATGGCTGCTTCATGTGTGTGGTGTCTTCCAGGCGGACAGTGGACCAGACACCTCATTTCAATACAAGGGAGAGCTCACTGTAGTTCTTAAATACATTCCTACGGAGAAGAACCTCATGCTGCCTCTAGACCAGGTGCAAGGTAAGTGTACCTCCTACTCATGTGATATTATGGTTTCCTACTGACATTCCATGCCTTCCTGTCTGTATTTCTGTTTTTCACTTTGTAACAAATCTATAGTCCTTTACCTGTTTCCCTTTCATACCTGATCAGCCCGGGAGATACTGAATAGTTAAAACTATTAGGACATCCTTTGCATCTAATCAGTTCGCAGGACCATTTTGTAGCAGATAAGACTGGAAAATGAACTGTTGCTTTGAGCGCCTTTGTGTGCCGTTGCCCCATTCCTGGCACTTTCTCCCTGACAGTTAAGAAAGGGTTTTTGAAAGGAAAGAAGTCCAACATCAAGCTGCCCCAAGGTGGGATGGTGGAACTTCTTGTCAAGGAGGCTAAGAATCTAACAGCTGTCAAATCCGGAGGGACATCAGATGCTTTCGTCAAAGGGTAGGTGGAAGAAGTCAAAGGGTGTTTCTCAATGTGCATACTTGACTGTACCTATTTTATGTCATCTTCATTGCCAAGCACCTATTTCAATACCCAAAAACAGAAGTACTGCATCTTGTTCAAAAGTGACCTATCCTATGTATCTTTGTGCCCCAAGTTTGTTGTTTGGAGGCAAGTTAGCAAAACTGGTCTTGCCAAGACCACAAGTACAATCTTGGCATTCTTGGTATTGAGAAACACCCAGAGTTTATGATCTTCCCATTAGGTTTCAGCTGATACTTTTACAGGCATCTTCATGGAATACAAGAGATATTGTACCAGGCCTGTGTTTAGCGAAAGAGTATGGAATGCTAACCATCTGTCTCTTGCGGATTGCAGTTACCTCCTTCCAGACAATAACAAGTCGACGAAGCACAAGACAGCCGTGGTGAAGAAGAACCTAAACCCAAAGTGGAACCACACCTTCACGTACTGTGGTCTGCAACCTAGCGACCTCAACAATGTCTGCCTGGAGCTCACAGTCTGGGATAAGGAGTCCCTCTCCAGCAATGTGTTCCTGGGGGGCGTGAGGCTTTGTGCCGGTACCGGTGAGTTGGAAGTTGGAGCATCTGCACTGGGGGATGTCATGTGACTCAGCTGGCTACCCCATTAGCGCCTCCTTCAGGCTTGCTGAGTGCCGACAGATACACTTCAGTGAGACGTGCTTCTCTGCATGGTGTGTTCTATTGTACCCTAAAAAACGGCAGTCAGGTGAAATAAGCAATTCTCTCGAGGTACATCAGTCGCATCGAGAGGTGGGTGGCACGGTTGGAGAATGATTACATTACATAATAATTAATTACCAAAAAGTGCCTGACTCTGCAATTGTTGTAGACAGTTTACATCCCCGAGTTACATTAATTACAAGAAGAAAATCTTGCAGAGCAGCCTAAAGGAACCAAGCAGAATGAACACTAACTTGGGGCTCCTTTCTCAGGTCTGAGCTATGGCAAGGAGGTCGACTGGATGGACTCCTACGGGGAGGAGCAGCGGCTATGGCAACGCATGATTGACAACCCGGAGGTCCCACAGGAGTGTACTCTGATGCTGAGGTCCAACATGGGCAAGCACAAGGACTGAGAGACTACATAGGACCTCCTGTCTCAATCAAAGTCAACGGTTACCCAGGACAGCCCCAAGCTCCACTGCTCAAGCTTGGGTGTGTTGTGGGATGCCAGTCAAGCAACACATGGGCCCTCATCCCGTCTACAGCCATGTCAGGCAATAGAAGACTGTGCCTTTGTATGGTTAGCTTTGGGAAAACATGACCGAGGATGTCAGCACTGATTCCACTGCAAAAGGACTATGCATACTGGAATCCACCCATGTGCGACTGAGAAACGTATCAAACTGAACACATAAAGTGGAATGAATAATTTACCTTCGGTATCAGAACAATGGACAATGTCCACAATGCCCCATTTGATGGAGCCCTAGCTATAGGCACCATACGCAGTTACCAAGGAAGTGAAAAGATCATGATTTTCTTGGTGGGGGGCCTACCAAGTACAGCTTTGCCTAGGGCCCCTGAGTAGATAGGGCCCGCCTTGGTTCTAACAGAAAAGCAATATGCACACCATATATACAGTGAAGATTTAAAGCCCCACGTATATGGTACTTGTCTGTGTTTACACTATTCTTAAAAGTATATATCTTTTTTGGACAGATAATAGAAAGGAAAAACTTAATTAAAAAGACATACTTTATTGATCCCAGGGGTAGACAAATTCAAACCGGCAGCCTGAGCTCTCGAAGGCACATTTGAAATGATTGCTTTGACGCAGATCCTAACTGGATAACGGGGGAGACAGACAGCTGGATGTGCATTTTTGGGCAGGTTTGGGTATTTTGATTGTTTGATTGATGCAAAGGCCACGTTTCTTACAAAATCTGAGTTAAAATTTTTGAGTTAAAAAAACATGTCATTACATCAGGACAACAAGATAGTCTGCAAAAATATACTGTAACCTTGAACTACAGGTTGATATTAGCCTACATTTGCATATGTTTAGCTGCTGCTGTTGCCATCCATCCATATGTCATCATTGTAGTGAAAATGCAATACAAGTCCACGCAGCCAAGAGTAGGCACTGACGATAACTCACTAGTGAGCTGTGTGCATTTTACGCAACTAAAACAAAATTATTGTAGCTAGCTATTTAGCTAAATATGTGGCAAAAATAGTTCAGCAAGATAGACAATGCATATCTATCTAGGTTTAGATGTCAGTCTAGATCATAGCTATTTCAGTTCAAGCACAGATCTAGGACACAGTTTTTAGTATAGATCTAGATCGTAGCTGTCTAGCAGGCTTTGGACGTATTTTTACACATTTAGAATAAACCACAATGGCAATACACGACGACATGGGGGCGAATAGTGAGACCTCTCCATTTCGGGAGGCAAAAAGGGTGAAGTAGGTACGCTTTTGATGGACGCCATGATGCAGGTGTAAAATGGGCCAAACGTTACCGAGCGGTGACTGGATTTGCGGCTTCTGCCTTTTATAATGGATTTATGTTTTATTCCTCACTTAGTTACTAATTCTTTTCTCCATGGTAACAGTATTATTTTGAATCAGCTTTATGTAGAGTAGCGCCGGGGTAACTGTGTGAACCTAATTAATCACAAGGGAGCCCAGTGTTCAGAGCAGAAATGAGCAATTATTACTAATATACGAAATAAACGTTTCTTACACATGAAGTTAATTTATATTTTTATAATGGAATCAAAACTTTTCATATGTTAAACACGTATGTGATGTAAATCTGTGAAATTGTTAAAGGTGAGAACAGCTGTGTTTGAAGAGATGGATTTTGAGGGTGGAGCTTTGTGGGGGGGTGGGGTTAGAGTTGGGGGGTCGTTTTATCTAGATTGGAGTTGACCCAGGCAGGAAACACAAAAAAACACACAGACCAGACCACCTTCTGATGTACAGGGAGCTATTCATGTCAGTTGCAGTTGTAAACTTCTCATCTAAAATCAGGCCTGCCACCTGTGGTTTCTTGTGAAAAATGTGCCCCCTCCACCTTATTAACTGACCCAGTTGTCAGTTTCACAGAATCTTATCAGAACAAGCCTAGGTGATATTCTGGATTTCTTCAGACATCACAGCAAGTACTGGAACAAGAGTTTGTGGGGGGGGGGGGGGGGGGGGGGGGGGGGGGGGGGGGGGGGGGGGGGGGGGGGGGGGGGGGGGGGGGGGGG
>JABFEA020017584.1:0-18862 GCA_019775915.2 Cyphomyrus plagiostoma | reverse complement strand
TTTGTCTGGTTCCTCACCCAGGACCTGTTTGCCTTGGGTGACCCTACCAGGGGCATAAAGCCCCGGGCAACTTAGCTACTGGGATCATTGGAACACGCAAACCCCTCCACCACGATAAGGTGTCGGCTCCAGGAGGGGTATATACATACATATATATATACATACATATATATACATACATATATACATACATACATATACATACATATATACATACATACATATACATACATATATATACATACATATATATACATACATATATATACACGCATATATATACACACATATATATACATACACATATATACATACACATACATATACATACATATATACATATACATACATATATACATATACATACATATATACATATACATACATATATACATATATATATATATTAGTTATAGACGATGCTGGATTATAAAGCCCTTTCACAGATAAAGGCTAACCTATTTATTTGTTTTTAATTCAAAAAGTACAACATATCAGTATGCTCTTGCGTGAGGCGTGTGCTCAGTCTGCAGCTGCTGAAAATACCCATTTGCCAGGTATCGATGTCCCAGGTACACATGAATAGCAAGATTAGCAAACTATCATAACTAAGCCAGATTTATACAATAGTTATATATACGATGTATATGGACCACCCCAGAGATCTAACCACTTGTTGTGGCAATGCAGCTTGCACACACGTTCACGATGATGTACGCCACTTGTGTAGGCTAGGTGTAGGTTCTGCGCAGAGCTTAAAAAGAGTAGGCTTACTTGATGTTGTGAAAATGCATGACTATATGAAAATGAGACTTGCAATTTATTCATTTACTTTGGAACTTTTGATAAACTAAATTCTTAAATGCCAAATAATCAATCATCAATTAATCATTTGGATGCCACATTATTTATCTAACCCTTTATGTAAAGCAACTGGTACTGTTAAGATTTATGGTATACTGACATATCTGGAGCTGGCAATTTGCCTGGCTGTCCCAGTCCTACAACAGCACTAATGAAACATCATAGAACCTCTGAGATTTAAGTCCCTCAAGGAGACATTTTGGGTAACTAAAAGAATTTAAGTCAGACTGGTGGTAAGCTCTTCAGTTAAGAATGCAACTAAATTGTTTTCTTTTATGTTCATTACTAAGACTTTGGCATATTGCCCTGTTAGCCATGAGGAGGGGGCTTACCCACGGCCAAGGTCACGACCCCCAACTTATCCCGCACCAGCTGCACCACCTGGCTCTTCAGCAGGGGGGTGGAGCGGCAGCAGATGACAGCCCTGCAGCCTCCTGCCAGCTTCAGGAAGGAATCTTCCAGGCCCCCCCGCAGCGCCAGCTCCAGTGTCCAGCCGTCGATAACGAGTGTGAAACCGCTTACAGTGCCCCTTCCATCCTCAACAGTCTGCAACAGGTCTGCCAGCAAGACTTCACAAGCCTCCTGAGAAGGAGATGATGAAAGGCAGCGTTTGTGTTTAACCTGCCAGCATCTTCAATGAGAACGGCAAATACCTTCAATCACACTGACGTTACATGTGAGGTGGCTTTCTGTAGGATCAGTTCATGCTAAATACCAGTAGTAGATAGTTCAGGTACAGAGAGTAAAAATCCAGACCAAGATTTTGTTTCAACCAACCAGTTGAACATACAGGGCTGCAGTTACAGAGTACTCAACTGGTTGATTGAAACAAAATCTTGGTCTAGAGTTTTACTTTCTGGAATTGAATTATCCACCTTCGTTAAATGCTTTACAAGTACAATGGCCTTTTAGGATGTCTACACATCTTTTAGGCAATAGGTGCCAGTAATCATAAAGGCACAATGAAATGTCCAACTAGCCCAAAGGTTTTGAACTGAAATTAAATGATATTTTTTCTAATACAAGTATGAGGTAAATGGCACAGGATTTAACCAGGCAAACTTCTGCTGCCAGACACAGAGGCCTGATCCAGAGAGCCACACGCCACACAGCTGCTTCCGATTCGGGGTCACTTAACACACTTAACTACTACATACACTGCATGTGTGTAGTCTGTAGATGCTTCTTTTTGCTTTAGCATGTAAGGATAGTGCATTAACAGTGTTTACAAGCTTTATGATCATTACAGCTGCACTGTAACAGGACAGTGACTCGCAGAATATTCTTTTTGTTTTCCTCTCAGAATACACACGACGCACACGCATACAGATGCGCGTGCATACAGACGCGCGCGCATACAGACGCACACAGACGCACGCGCAGACAGACGCACGCGCAGACCTTGTTGGCACAGTTGGCAATCAGCAGCTTGTCTGATGCTCGCAGCAGCTTGCAGGAACAAGCGATGTTGATTGCAGTCTCCTGCTTGTCACCAGTCAGGACCCAGAGCCTCATCCCCGCTGCCTGCAGCGCCTCGATCGTCTCTGGGACGTCCTCCTGCAGCTGGTCCACGATTCCTGTAGCACCTGGAAAGGGGGGTGGGGGGGGGGCACCATCAGCTTCCAGGCCCATTCTGCCTCTGCTTAGCCAGTACACGTCACTGACGCTTAACAGTACAGAAAGTGAGGAGCTCAGCCAAGGACACCATATCTAATTAGGGCCAGGAGAACTAATTAGAATCGTGCTGTAATAGTAAGTGAGCTGGGCAGAACCAGAGAGGAAGGAGGAGGAGCTTGAAGCTTCCCCATTCCTGCTGCTGTATCTGGCTGCCTGGCCTGACAATCTGAGACAGTTTGGTGTGAATATCTGCACTGGTTTCTGGTTCTATGCTTTAATCATGTCTATTAAATTCTTAAAGAGAAACAGCTTTTTAAACAATAAACACGCAAGCCATGCATATCCAGCACATGAGAAATCAGAGACATCCACCCATTTCAGGCAGCGCTGGTTAAGAGCTGGAGGGGTCACTGGTGAAGCTTGCCTAGGGGGCCACATGGGCTTTCACTAGTACTGCTTTCAGTTGTAGCGTCAGATTTCCCGCCATTACCAAGCAGGGTCAGGTTGGTCTCCAGCTCGCTTGTTGACTCCTGCAGCAGTTCCTCTCGGTTCTCTATGCTGGTCTCCGCGTAGCTGTGTCTCTTCAGCCACATTGCATAATCCTCCTCTTCCAAGACCTACAAACACAGAGGGTCAATCCAAGCAGCCACACTACCGTGACCACTCCCATCCAAACTCTCTCACTTCATATGCTTCGCTTCATACCATGGGCAGTGGTGGCTTAATGGTTTGGGAAGTGCACTTATAATTGAAAGATTGCTAGTTTGAATCCCCGACCAGCAAGGCACCACTGAGGTACCCTAAGCAAGGTACCGCCCCCAAGCACTGCTCCCCAGGTGCTGAATTAGCTGCCCCCTGCTATGTCACATATGGGTTTAAGGCAGAGGACACATTTCATTGTTGTGCTGTGGTGTGTCAACAATGATCACTAAATGAATGTGAATTGTATGCGTAGAGCGGTACCTTTGTGGCCATGCACAAGGTTCGAAGTCCCTGGCGGGCGTAGCCATCCAGGTGGAGCTGAGTTTGCTCTCGGATGTGTCGCAGCCTTCCTGCAACCTGCTTGTCATCTGGAGGCAGGAAACAGAGAGCATCAGCTAGCTAGCAGAACACGCTGCTTCAGCGTCTCCTAAATAAGCAGTTACTCAATATGATTATTTAAGACCTTAGGATCCCCACACAAATGCTTGGTTTGATTATAAAGAAATATGTGATTAGCCAGTTGTCCACCAAGCATAATACAGGTTAATATATTAGAATATAACTGGTAAATGAAACATGCATAACTGGTATAAATGGAGACTCTGAGGGGTGTAGCCCACAAGTGTAAAGTATCCAAACGATTGGCTTACGCCCCCTACAGTTGGAGGTTTGAATGCGGCCTCCACTCCCCACCCCGCCTGCAGTGTACATCAGCCCTGTGCGCCGTGATGGACTGGCACACTCAGGCCTTCCACATAGATATTCTTACACTTTGGACCTAGAAGGCTGTTACACAAAAGCATCCTTGAGAAGGCTGTAAAATGATTATTAAAGTTTTATCTTCCATGTAAATGAATATTTAAGGTGAAACAGAGGTAAACGGTACCTTGAGGTGTGGTGATGAGGTCCATGACGGCCGAGTCAGCCCCTTTGGTGTAGACCACCACCTGGCCACTGAGAGGGTGCCGCACCACGACAGACATCCTCTTGCGGAGGGAGTCGAAGGGCAGCATGTGCAGCAGGGGCACCGTCAGGGTGCCCAGGCCTGGCAGATCCACTACCAGCTTCTCTGAGGTCCGGGCCCGCAGGATACACCTGTATGCCCGAGCGGCATGGACCAGTGCTGCCTCGTCTGGACTCTCTGCCTCGTAAATCAGCTCCTCCGCTTCGTCCTGGTCCAACCCGCTGTTCCCACCAGACTCTACCTCCAGCCAGGGCTCCGCATCAGCCGCCTCTGAAACCAGGGATCCCAGTTCCTCCTGAGCTGGACTAGGGGCTCTCACTTGAGACTCCTCCCCTTCTCCTATATCCATCTTTGGCAGAGCGAAGGATGAGGCAGAACCCTTCATCCGGAAGAGCAGTCTCTGAGTAAAGTTAGAGGGGCTCTCCGCCGCCTGCAATCCGTTCCCCCCTGGGGAAGAGAGCGACGTAAAGCGGGTGGGTCCAAAACGAGGGAGGAGCAGCTTAATGTCCTCCAGGGCCCGGATGGGGTGGCGAGGGACCTCCAGTGTCAGATTCTGCAAAGCAAACAACAGGCACCTGCTTCACACAATGATTACATTTCCTTTTTATCTACTCCATCCAAAGCAGGATCAGCCAGTCTCTGGAGGAATCAGGGGTTAAGAACCTTGTTGAGGGGCCCAAAGGTGACATCACTTTGCCAGCTATGGGATTTGAACTTGCAAACTTCTGATCCATGCACCACCCAAAATGCTAGCATGCAAAGTTTCTGTGATCATTATTTTAATAATGTTTTTTTTTTTTTTAAGCAATGATTACCCCCTGAAGCATATACAATAATTTAGATGAATGTAGGACACGTTTCATTGTTGTGCTGTGGTGTGTCAACAATGATCACTAAATTAATCTGAATTGTGTGCTGTAACCCAAAACCTGGGTGGAATTATAGTCTGAAATGGAAAATCGCCAAGATCTCTGGACGGAGGTGGAGGGTGGGGACTTACTGCGGTACGTCGCAGCAGACCAGGTGATGACACTACCACAGTGTTACACAGCGCCATCGCCAGAAAGAAGTCTATAATGTAAAGGATTTCCTGGGATGCATCACCCATGCTGTCCTGCAGAGGGAGTGTTGGGGACGAGAGCTGAGCCAGCTTGTGGAGAAGCTGCGGATCAGGGATGACGTCCTTCTCCTGGTTGGAGCCACCGGGAATAAGGAAAATGAGGAAAACTACAAAAAGGTCAAATGATCCCCCTGGGGAACGGACAAATATTTTCAGAATTGTCATAAAATAATAATTTCAGGCAGCATTCTTTGCAGAGAATAAATTAAAGCACAGGCTTTACTTAAAGCCCGGACACAGCAGGCCAATATTCAGTCATCGGAAGTTGTTGGGGTGTCAGTGAGAGTCAGTGGCTGCGTGTCGCTCTGCCGTTTTGGACAGGGTTGGTCCCCACTGGCAGTTTGGCCAGGTGTAAGCAAGTTGCAGCTCTCTGATTGGGCTGCATGTCAACTGAATTCTCTAGTCGTGCTGGGGTGTTCCACTGCAAAAGCTCACAATTGACGGGAGCCGATCATTTGTCGGCCTTGATTGGCCCTAGTTTTACGCCAAAGGCTTGGTGTATAAGCAGCCTTCTGGCAGTTTACACAGTGTTCCCTGGGCTTCCTAAGTAGGAAGTGAAACTCAGGCAGGCCTTGACAAGGTCACTGGATGCTGACAAGACCACTTGCATATTTATAAAGTTAATACAGGATTATTTATATTGAAGGAGACAACACTTTCTACACAAGCTGACATAAGTAGGCAGAAAGTAAAATTAATCATACTGGCAGCGACTTAAACTCTTAAACAACTCATAAACTTGGTTATACTACCACATGTATTCTGGGAACACAGTGAAGTTCCGTATGAGATAACTGCATAGGCCAATTCCGAAGAGGTTTCCAGCATGTTGAGTTGATGTCAAAAGGCAGACTCCCATGTCTCTAGGGCCAAAGGATGGTCTGTTTCTGCTGAGCATTATGGTTTTGGGGGACGTACCATGTGACTGCTAAAGGCTGCCTGGCGAGGGGCAGCCGCATCCAGAGGCTCCGTCTGAATGCCGGGCTCCATTTCACAGCCGGTCAGGGTGTGCAGGGACACTGAGCTATGGTTGCAGTTCAGAGAGCGGCAGCTGAGCGACCCGAGGCTGGACCGCGACTTCACCTTCACTGTAGGATGGCAGGCATCGTCGTCGCAGTCCTGAACACGATAGAGCTCCAGCCTATGTGCTGGAAGAAACGGCCACAATCTCATGTTGCTGAAAACACACCACTGGGCAGGCAAAACCACCCCAATAAAGCCGTAGCCTTGGAGAAGAGTGTCAAGACAAAGTACTATGGAACATCCATGATAAAGATACACAAAATAACAGAGAAAAAACCACGACTAACGAGTGCAGGAATCACGGGAGATTCTGCGCACTGGAAGCTGCAAAGACTAGAGGTAGGAGACCAAGGTCCTTGAGATAAAATATATGCTGATTTTCACACAGTCTAACTAGCTTTCCTGGCCCGCAAGGAGTTACACACCAATTAAAGTAACTATATTCTCTATGCTGAAATCCTCCATACCTCCGAACACCAGAACACTGCTTGGCTTATTAACCTGCATCCATGGTTTTGCAGAGGTTTTCTAATCAAACGTTATCTGCTTGCTTAGCTGTGGGGGGGTGACTATCCATTATCTCCCCTCTCATCTCCTAACCGTTTACAAATATAAACACTGGCCTTGCTGCTGTTTTACTGCAATTTCACATATTTCAGACACAGTACATTTCAGATATCTAGTGCATTTCATCCCATTCATATGGTGTGATGATTTGCTCTTATGTAAAGTGCAAACTCAGTGTGAACTGAGTTATTCATATATTTTCTGCCTTTGGTTACCAAAGGGACTTTTTCAGTTTTGCATTGTTATTCTGTGTTTGTTCTGATAACATAATAAAAGGCAGCCACACCTGCCTAGAACCACCTTCCTGCAGGTCAGCTCACCATTGTCCTGGTGAGGATACTCCACGCCCGCGATGCTGCAGCGGCAGAACACCATCTTGTTCTCTGTGAGCGTGCCGGTCTTGTCGGAGAAGACATACTGGATCTGGCCCAGATCCTCTGTGATGTTCAGTGCCCGGCACTGGACTCCGGAGGCCAGGCGCCCACTGTGGAAGTCAACGTCATTCTGGATGAAGTATATCTGAGCCAGCTTGACGACCTCGATGGAAACGTAGAGGGAGATGGGAATCAGCACCTGTTGGGAGGAAGGTTATGATGAAAAGTTGATTTGGCCTCATTAAAGGCAGAGCTTCATGTAAAGTCAATCTATATCAATGCTGATTAAATACAGAATGTAATCTGATATACCTTGATTTCTGTGAACATTAACTAAAAGTGTTCTTGTTGTTATCTTTATGGGAAAAAATAAATTTATGATGTTTCATGGTGCCTAAAAACCAGTATTGAAATACCAAAGTTCATCCATCCATTTTCTGTAATGGCCTGTTCTGTGCTAGGTCAAAGGGGTCTGGAGCTTATCCTGGAGGCAATGGGCAGGGAACAACCCAAGATGGGCACCAACCCATCACAAGCCAGTCACTTAGACATGCACACCTATGGGGAACAACCCAAGATGGGGGGCCAACCAATCACACACACATGCACACCTGCACACCTATGGGGAACAACCCAAGATGGGGGGCCAACCAATCACACACCAGTCATGCACACATGCACACCTATGGGGAACAACCCAAGATGGGGGGCCAACCAATCACACACCAGTCACGCACACATGCACACATGCACACCTGCACACCTATGGGGAACAACCCAAGATGGGGGGCCAACCAATCACACACCAGTCACGCACACATGCACACCTGCACACCTATGGAGAACAACCCAAGATGGGGGGCCAACCAATCACACACCAGTCACGCACACATGCACACCAATGGGCAACTTGGCCATTCCAACCAGCATCAGCACCCAGAGGAAGCCCCATGACAACATGGGGAGAGCCTGCAAACTCCACACACAGAACCCAGGCGGAGACTCAAACACTAGTCCCAGAGGTGTGAGGCAACAATGGTATTTGGCATGGTGATGCAGTGGTTAGCCAAGTAATTGATTCTTCTTATTATGGATAGTTATAGACAGATTATAGATCAAAATTACTTAATTATAATAATAGTGGCTTAGATGAAAGATTGGCATATTAGTCCTATATTCATTTCTTCTTTTTGCCCTAAACAAAATAAAAACATAAACCTTGAATAAAGCCCAACAATAAACTGGTTCAACATTATTTCATGAATTTCACTAATGTTTGTGTCTAGAATAAAAGCAATGACTACCCCTACCCATACTAGGAGGAATCTGGCCACACCTGCTCTGCTGCATTTTTCAAGGTATGACAGACACAGACAGCTCTTTATTGATATAGAAGTGAGTAAGATTCCCTTACACTACCTGCAAGACTATGATCATGGTCCAGAACAAGTAGAATCCAGCTAAGACAGGGGAAGTGCCATCAGGAATAATGAATGCAGGATTTTTCAGGCTGCTCAACCATATACTGTGACCTAAAACATAAAAAAACAAGACTATTTAAAATCAACAAACATTCAAATATTAAATAGTAAATATTGTACATATTTCACATAATCAACAATTATTGCATGTACAGCAACATTCTGCATAAGAACAACACTGGGGAGTCACTGCTAAGTATCAGATAAGTGATTGGCAGGTCACTGCACAAATAATAGTATCAGACAACAGATTGGCTTGTCATTATACACATAACAGTATCAGAAAAACAATTGGCAAGTTAATGCACGCATCATTGAACCAATAGTTTCATCACTGCACAAATGACACTATCAGACAACCGATTAGCCTGTCACAGCACACATGACAGTACCAGAAAACTGAGTGGCTCAGCGCTACACACGATGAGGGAACATACCTATGGCTGCAGTCAGGCACATCACAAGGAGCAGCACCACGCTCCAGAGGACGTCCGTGTTCAGCCTCCTCTCCAGCTTGCTGCGTTTATACCGCGGCCCGCTGTTGTTCTTCATCGCCTTGGTATCATGGCCTGCACACAAAGAACCCCAACAAAGGCCAGGACTCAGAGACCTGATGAAGAGAACTTGACAGATAAAATTTATTGCATCCTTACCCGAAAACCCATTTATTAAATGCATCTTCAGATACCTCAGTTCCTGAATCTACCCTCTAAGTGCTTCTGCGCAGCTTTTGAATGATTGTAGTCAATCTGAAATCCTTTAGAAATAACCCTTTGCACTTTGGCTTCTCATACATTACATTAAATACAGGTCTGTCATTGTCAATTATTATGTTTTATTTATATAGTGTCTTTCTCACACTCAAGGGAATTTTACAATATAAACAATCTGACATACACATAAAAATATATACATACTTTATTTATATTTTAGACTCATTATGCAGCTCTGGTATTAATGAATGCTTCCAGTACGTTTTTCTCTCTTCCCCTTAGTATGTAAAGCTTTTTAATATAAATCAGTAATGTTCTGCAAAAGATTTCTTATAATATGTTTCAGAATTCGTCAACAGTTATGTTTAACAGTCAGTGGGGAAGCAATGAAAAGGCCAATAGAATGTTGGGTTATATCTCTAGGTGTGTGGAGTTTAAGTCAAGGGAGGTGAAGGACATTACTGCTTTAGAAAAGGTGCAACAAAGGGCTACGAGAATAATATCTGGTCTTAGAGGAATGTCTTATGAGGAGAGGTTAGCTGAGCTGAATCTGTTTAGCCTTGAGCAAAGGAGAGTAAGGGGGGACATGATCCAGGTCTATGAGATTCTAACGGGTCTGGATGCTGTTCAGCCAAATGAGTATTTTAGTATCAGTTTAAATACTAGAACTCGTGGCCATAAGTGGAAATTAGTGGGAGAACATTTTAAAACAAATTTGAGGAAGCACTTCTTTATGGAGCGTGTAGTTAGAGTATGGAATAGACTTCCTGCTAGTCTAGCGGAAGTTAAAACCCTGGGTTCCTTTAAATCAGAGATAGATAAGATTTTAACAACTCTGAGCTATTAGTCCAGTTCTCCCCAAACGAGCTTGATGGGCTGAATGGCCTCCTCTCGTTTGTAAATTTGTTATGTTCTTATGGGGCTTCATCATTATATCATAACCCAAACAATTCTGATACAAGTTTAGTATCACGGGAACACTTATCAAGCAAGGGTGATTACAGTTCCGAAGAAAAACATTCACTCACCAGCATAGACGACAATGCCGCAGACAGGTTCATTCACTCACCAGCATAGACGACAATGCCGCAGACAGGTTCATTCACTCACCAGCATAGACGACAATGCCGATGACGGTCTCGGTGTTGCGGACAGTGCAACTTCTCAGCAGGAGGTTATCATTGCACAAACCCACTCGCAATTTATTGGGGTTTTCCCTGAAAAAAATAAAAAATAAAAAACAGGGAAAAAAAAAAAAAATCACATTTCTAATCAAAAATCAATGCCAAAACTGCAAACAGAGCTCCTGTAAGAGTTAGCATAGCAACTCATAATGTCACAACACTGTATAAGATATAAATATAAAATTTTTGCAAGTCGTTGTGTTGTGTGTGTGAATAGTGCGCGTGTGTGGGTTAAGTATACATTATATTTAGACTTTTTCAATTTTATAAAAATCTGTGACTGCAATCAGAAAAACACCTATTTTTTGTTTTGTTACTTATGGTTAAGGTTAGGGCTGGATAGGGGTTAAGGTCGTCATTAATGGGATTAGAGTTTTCCCCATAGAAATGAATGAAGAGTCCCCAAAAATTAAATTACAAACCTCTCTGTTTGTGTGTGCGTGTGTGTATGTGTGTGAGAGAGAGAGAGAGAGAGAGAGAGCGGGTTGAGCCGTGTTTGTGTTCGAGTGTGTATATGTATGTGTGTTACGTTAGACACCCTCTGCAAACTGACCACAATATTTTCAGTAATGTCAAAGACCTGTGGTAATCCACTGATTAGACAAGATAGGGCACTAGGACTTCTGAGAGTCACATAACAGGCCAGCCAGTTCAGGGAGGTCAAGTAATAAATTATGGAGGTGTGATTACCACTGCCACTAATTGTTAGTGAACTGCTATTGAGAGTATTTGTCTCTACATTTCTTCAACTTCCATGATTTGCACTCAGTGATGCACATTGAACCAGATGCAAGCACAATAAAACCCTTTTTGCCACCGGATAAAAATATATAACAGGAAGTCAGACAATTTGTTGGTGTCCAGCCTGATGAGTGAGAGATAAGGATCAGATTTCATAAGACTTACAAAACTCCTCGGAAGCGGTTCAGGTCATTGTTGGGACTTTCACACTCAATCCGGCTGTCAAAATTTTCAGGAATCACATCAGAACCCTTCACCAACAACAAGACAAATTGTTAATTGTAAATATTTTCAGTAACATTTTATACAGTAATAACTTTGCTCCTTATGTTCTGTAATATTTGTTAATGACTTAATAGAGATGTTAATAAATTAAAAGTACTTGGTTACTATTCAGTAACACATTAATCATGTTCACTATTCAATCATTAATGACTGACTAATTAAACAGACATACTGACAGATCAATTACCCTTGCTTCATTTCCCAAAAGGTTCTTGTTCACAGGTTGTATAAACTTACATTTCACATTTCCCTCTACTTTGTAAGACATGACAAAATTGGGCTTTTAGAGGTTTACAAGTCATAACAACTAATAACACTGAGCTTACAAAATCTGTGCCGCACTGAGGTGTGTTATGTGTCCTTAGACATGGTTGATTTAAAAGTTTGGCTGCATGTTTAAAACAAAATAATGGCAACAAGAACCCCCCCTCCGCACACCAAAACTTCATGTTTGTCAGTAACCATTACACACTATTCTGCCCTCAAACAAAAATATATTTATACAAAAAACAGCAGCATTTAACAAGTCCAATTATCTGCAAAAAAACCTTCAGTTGATACACTCACAGTAATGCTAAAAGTGAAAGTGATTAGTTATTTGTTGTCATTGTCGACATTCCACAGCACATAGTGCATGACATTGAAATGTGTCCTCCACATTTAACCCGTATGTGACATAGCAGGCCAAACCTTTACCCGAAAAATCAAATAACTAAAAGAATAGTTGTGTGGTAATAATTTGAAAATAAGTAAAGAAATAAGAATTCCAGTGTTGAAGGCTGACGGTCAATTGCCTCTGTAGACATCAGTATTACATGAATTAACATTATAAGTTTCAAGGCTCATTTTACTGTCATTCTTAACATGATATCACGTGAGGAGAAGGACATTTATGATTCACATCCAGCAATGCACTGTACATTAACAGTAATTAAAAAATAAAACCTCAATAACGTAATAAAATAATAATAATAAACAACCAAAAAAAATAAATTTATAAATAACTAAAATGCCTGTCTACATTTTTTTTTTAACTAAAACGTCAATAAAGTAGAGAAGTTACTTAAAAACAGAGCAGCAGTGTTAAAAAGAAAGCAGCACCATTGCAGCACAAAGGAGGGGCTGATGTCAGGCAATCAGGTAGGGAGGCAACAGTATTTATAAGTATATGAATGTACATGAATTAATAATGCAATATTTGCTAATGACTTATGAATGAAAGTTATTATAAAGTGTTACCACATTTTCTATTAATAGGTTCTGTTCACTGTAGGTAGCTTAAGTATATGGAAGTGCTGACAAAAAGTACTACATTATTAATGGTTTGAAAAGCAGTTATACTGAAGCAGTTATAATGCTAGATCTCTGCACATGCAGCGTATTGACAGAGCTGTGAGAGCCGCCGCGACTTTCCAGTCTTCATACCTGCTTGGCCAGGCCCCGCACCACCTGCCTCAGCTTCAGGTTAGTCTCTCCATCCAGGTTGGCCGTCTCGATGTGGCAAATGCCGTCCGGATCAGAGGACTGCAGCAGCACCATGTCAGCCGGGATGATCTCGTTGCAGGCCAGCTGAACGAAGTCGCCCACAAACACGTCTTTCCAACATTTGTCCACATATTGCCTCTGCTTCCTGAAGCCGAACAGGGGACATGGGGGTCCAAAGTCACCCCCGCAGCACAGGATGGTCACAGCGGTCACCATTTAAAGAATAATCTAATGTGAAGAAACACATCATACATATGTTCTGGCATAAAATTATAATGTATCAATAGCGGATCTACAGAAGAATGAATTCAGCATTAAATTGGACTGCAAAAGTAATAGTCAACCCCTCCACATCGCGAGGGTTAGGGGTGCAGACCCCCTCGTGTTCTGGAAACACCTCATAAAATTTCAGTTTAGGGTACCAAAGCAGCACAATAACATATGAGAAACACAAGAGCACTGCAAGATGTCAAATGAGAGGCTGCTGTAAACACGCTTGACGTTCTCCGAATCAGCACTGTACGTATATTTTATGTTACAGAACTTGACTTGTGTGATGTATATCTCATTTTATTCATTATGCTGATTCCACGATATATCAAAGCCAGGGTGGAGATAGCTGAGATGCCAAAGCACCTACTGTAAACTGCAGGCAAATGGCAATTATTATAACCATCAGGATCATTATCATTGTTATTGCTGTTGAATATTCTGAATTCTTCCCTCAGTGGAGATTCAGGCATAATGGAACCCTGCATGTACACCAGCCCAAACATTAGACTTTGGATAATTATCAGATGATCCTGGACAAGACCTGCTGTGAATGTTTCTAATTCAGCCCAGTTAATGTTCTGCCAAAACCAGCACCATTCATTTGTAGGAAATTTCCTAATCCAGGCCTGTAGGCTAAAAACACAATTGTTACCGAGAGAGAGAGAGAAAGAATGGAGAAGCTTGACCTACTGGTTCTCATCAAAGTCCTCAGTACTTGACTTCATAACCTATTCACTTGTTTCTTTTATTCTATTCAGGAAGAAGACCTCAAATCTTCCACTTATTTGCCCATTATGCAAGCAATGGCTCAGAGGCAGTCATACAAACACATGGCAATGTAAAAAAGAAAGGGTAGGTAGCGATGATGTGAATTTACTCGTAATCCTTACATACCATTGCAATTCGTAAAAACAATGTGCTGAACCTTCTTGTAAAGAATGCAGCGACAATTCAGTGCCATGAGTCATCAGTCAATGTGACTGGGGAGGAATGAAGAGAAGCTAACAGGCTGCTCATTTGGAGTGACATTAACCCTGTCATACTTACAGATTCTCCCAGTCCTGCCCTTGGTCATTCTGATGACAAGCCATTAATCACAGACATCATTTACTACTGTAAATGCCTCATAGGTTTTTCTAAGTTTGAAAAACAGATGAACATCAGTAGTTCATCGCCCGTACTCACCCGCAGTAAACCTTGGTGGTGTTATTGTTGATCACTTTGTCGAAGCGATAGCGGCGGACGTC
Organism: Cyphomyrus plagiostoma; assembly: GCA_019775915.2. Classification (NCBI taxonomy): domain Eukaryota; kingdom Metazoa; phylum Chordata; class Actinopteri; order Osteoglossiformes; family Mormyridae; genus Cyphomyrus; species Cyphomyrus plagiostoma. The sequence goes on along the minus strand of JABFEA020017584.1, from coordinate 4,222 downwards.
TTCGAGGGCGTCCTTGACGGCGATGATGCCGAGCACGACCACAAGGGGGATCATGGTGATCTCCTTCTGGAAAGCTTCCACCACTGGCACCCAGTTCAGCAGTACCAGGAACAGGAAGTATAGATTGGCAATCCTTCAGACCACAATTAGATTAGGATTAGATTAGGATCATTCTGTAATCCAAATGCTTTTCAAGTTGAGAGGCAGCAAAACTTCTTCTGTATCGGCACTAGAGAGATTCTCGAAAGAACTGACTATGTACTCAAACAGAAAAGTGTACAATACAGCTTCTACTATGCACAGAAATGCATTTCACCAGATCTCACACTTCAGGCCTACACTGTTCATTCTAGCCTGTTCTAATTGTACACTAACCCAGATTAAGGTTATTTATTAAATTAGAATAAATCCACTCTCTGAATGGTTTGCTTCAGTTGTCCCAGAAAACCACTGACTACATTTGCTTTATTTACATTAATGTGTACATTAATGTGTACATTAATGAGGAAAAAAAATCATTTTAAATGATTTTAGCAAATGGCTGCAATATAACAAAGAGTGTAAAATTGAAGGGGGTCTGAATACTTTCCATACCCACTGTATCCCTGTCATTAAGTGTAAGTGATTGTACTGAGTCTGTGATGAGTCTGGTAACTGAGTCTTCACTGTACATACATTATTTCTACTTTATATAGGCTGTGGATATATCATAATATTCCTGCTTTTATCACAGGTTTGTGTCATTTTAGGTTTCGTATGTTACTTGGTACGATTTGATAGGTTATTGGGAATGCTATAAATTTTCCAACATAAAGGTAACTGCTTCATCGCAAAACTACTTCAAAAACATTAAAGAGTGAGAATTTATAATTTACAACTCTGGAAAAAAATAAGACACCACTCCTTATTTTTTTAAGAATCTGCATTGACAAATCCTGGTTTAATCCTGGTTAAATCCTGCTGGCAGAGGCTGCACTGAGAGGCAGGTCGCTTCCAGGCTCAAAGTTTCTAAGACAGCAGTACACAAGAGTAAGATGAAGCAGGAGATATTGGGAATGACCAAAAACCAACCGGTAAAAAATTCCAACTTATTCAAAAGTGCCTTATGAATCAGAGGATGACATCAAGCGACCTTCAAAAGGAACGGGAAGCATTAAGTGAGGTGTGAAGTGCACAGCTAGGGCAGTTCGTATCAGGTTCCTAGAAGTAGGACTGAAGTCCCATAAAGCAAGGAAGAAGCCCAAGAAGCAGGGAAGAAGCAGGTTGAAGTTTATAAAAAAAAGTATAATTTACACAGACGCATGCCCATAAATTGAGAAAAGACTGGAACTAAAAATGTTGCTGTCGTCCAATTTTATTTTTTCTAGAGTTGTATTTCAAAAATAGTCTAAACACGGAATAGTTTTCCAAACTAAAACTGATATAAGTCGATACAGATTAAAGGCACTGTGATCCATCAGGGGCCCACCTGTGAAACTGTTCAAACAAGTTCATTGGGATAAAGCTGAGGAGGGTGTACTTGGTGGTGCGGATGCGGTTGCCTTGGTAACCCTTGGAGATGCTGCAGTACTCATCCTGGTAAGGGCCTTGGCGGGCAATGACCATGCGCCTTTTGCCAGGAGGCTTGTAAGCGGGTGCGTCCTTACTGGTGGTCCTGTTTTTTTGGGGGGACGAATCTGCAGGCGAGTACCAGCTCAGTCCTGACTCGGGGAACAGCAGGCGCCGACACCGACGCTGCACCCAGCGCAGCGACTCCATGGCGCCCCCTAGCACCCAACCGCTGTGCTGCTCTGAGAGCAGCAATCAGAGCAACAACGGCCTCCACCTACAAAAGACAACAGTAAACGACATGACCGTTAAGCTCAAGAAAGGCAACGAGATAATTGGTAAAGGTTCTTAATGTTAACTACAAAAATCGCTTCCTACCTGAAGACTTTCAAATACTCGACAAAAAGTTGTCAAGACTAAAGTGCAACAAAATAATTAAATCACAATGCTGGGGACAATAAATCTCTCCTATACTTTGCAATGCATCACCAAACGTATGTCTGCTTTTTCTGTTCCTGACACTTTACTACACACACACAAAGTCTTAGTTACTATTTAAAGACTTCCTGCTCTGAGGAACCTTTATCTGTGGCTAGGGTCACAAACCTGTGTAAGGTCACCCGGCCTTAGCTGTGTGATCAGGCAGTGTTTTTTTCCTAAACAATAACATATTATTGACAGTTGTTCTAGAAGCAGAGATCTGAAAATCCAGGCCTTTATGGACAGTTATAATAGGCATCAAACATTTTAAGACCACTTAAAACATTATCAATACTTAACAGATATTATGGTTTTTCTCATGATCCAGAGTCATGAGCCTGTCTAGTGTTTCCTGTGTATTTCTGCATAGTCAGGTACAATACAGGCCAGAAGTTTGGGCCTACCCTCCAATTTAAAAAAATTAATAAATGACACACTGCTTTTTCAAACTTGTATTGCATTATTGCTTTATTAAAATATTAGAAATACTTAAATGTAATTGACTGGTCTTGAAGTGAAATGTAACGATTTACTGTGCATTGTAAGTACAATGTAATGAATGCGAGTGCCTGAGTTTCATCAGAATAAGCAGCCCTTGCCTTTATCACAGCAGCTCACATTCATAGCATTCTTTCAAATTGTGGAAATTATTTGTGTGCAAACCCTCCCAGCACATTTTCCAGCATGTAAACAGTCTTGCCTCATTGGCTAGATGCTCTTTTTACTTGTTGGTCCAACTTGTCCGTCCACAAGATACCTGAACACTCCAGTGTTTGTCCTGTTTAGCCTATTCTGGTCTCTTTTTCTGTGTTAACACCACAAAGTAAAGGTTTTCTGGCAGCAACTTGACCATGCAGCCCAGCTGCTCTCAGTCTTCCCTCGACTGTCCGGTTTCCCTCTGTTCACATTAATCACAGCCCTCAGAACATTATAATCATCTTCCAATTCATTTTGCACGTCATAACTAAGTGTTGATCTTCAGCCTTTAATGTCACTTTCCTTGCCCCAGACTGTTTCCAGTCACTGTTGCTTCCCATTAACCTTTTTCTCTGTAAACAGTAGCTCACTCCATGCATAGAAACATTTTACTTTCTGGCTATTTCTCGATGACAGAATCCTTCTTCCCTCAATCTCAATTTAGATTTGAGCCTCTCTGTTTAATTTTTAACTGCGCCTTTCTAGCCATTACAAGCATAAAAATAACAAATATTTATCAAAAAACTTTTACTTATCAATTATGATACAGCACAACAGAAGATTGAAACTAGGAGCAGACAGGATATTACCCCTCTCACACACTGACCAGGAAAAAAGCAGAGAAGTGGATATCTTTTAATTTATGAAGACACAATCAAGAGAGGGAAAGAGAAAACCAAATTCTAACACTAGTAGAAAAATTCCAACACAAAGTGAATGTCAATGCATTAAAGACAGACCTGTCTTCTTTAAAAGGAATAATTCCAGCTTTTGTGGCCAAATAATGTGTTACTACAAGTTATAAAATACTGAAAACCAGTCAGTTACATTTATTTCAAGTATTTCTAATATTTTCTTGTAATAAAAGTCTGACAATGTAGCGTATCTTTTTTTTTTTTAAATCCGATAGTGAGCCCAAACTTCTGGCCTGTAGCGTTTATATTACATTGTGGGGACCAACTGTTTTTGTCACAATGTGATAAAAACCTGTTTTTCTGACGTTGTGGGAAACTTTTATATTTTATATAATTATATTTTATATTTTTTAAAAAATATGTGACTGCAATCAAAAAACTAAAACAGCCAAAAGTCTTGTGTTTTGTTTGGTTACTTATGGTTAAGGTTAGGCCTGGGTAGGGGTTAAGGCTGTCATACTTAGGATTATGCCCATAGAAATGAATGGACAATCCCCAGAAGGATAGGAATAGCAAAGTGTGTATGTGTTGGTGGGTTATGTATATATTACATCAGAGATCAAATGTCTCCCGGATGTATTAAAAACCGGATATTTTGATGTTGTGGGGACCATTTTTGGGGGGAAATTCCCACACATTTTCTGTGACTGCATATTCCGGGAGCACTCCCACACCCACCTACCCATCACAGGGCGCACTCCCACACCCACCTACCCATCACAGGGCGCACTCCCACACCCACCTACCCATCACAGGGCGCACTCCCACACCCACCTACCCATCACAGGGCGCACTCCCACACC
>JABFEA020017128.1:0-16623 GCA_019775915.2 Cyphomyrus plagiostoma | reverse complement strand
GCCTTACTTCAGAGGGGAGCTGAATAACCCCGTCGGCAGGAGAGTAGGCCTTACTTCAGAGGGGAGCTGAATAACCCCGTCGGCAGGAGAGTAGGCCTTACTTCAGAGGGGAGCTGAATAACCCTGTCGGCAGGAGAGTAGGCCTTACTCCAGAAGGGAGGTCCTTATTAAACACTTTTAGTGAGAGTCCAAAAAGCTGAAAGCGTGAAGGCTTTCAGGGTTTTATTCTCTTTTTCTCAGGGTTGGTTTGGATTTTGTTCTTCTTTGTTTTTATATTACAGCTTTTTTATACAGAATAACAAATACATGAATATGTTAATGAGATATATTAAGGATTCTAGGTTCTGAATCTTTTTTATGACTATCGAACATGGTTCTTAGCATGTAAAGGTACAACAGTTCTCACCGTTCTCAGAACGGTGATGTCCTAGACCAGCGCTTCCCAATCTGGTCCTCAGGACCCACAGACAGTCCACGTTTTTGTGAGCTGTCTGGCAGGGAGCTGGGAGGGAGCAAAAACATGGACCGACTGTAGATCCACGGGGACCGGATTGGGAAACACTGCCCTAGACAGAAGTTAGAAAACAGAGACCTGGTCAAAGATCAAAACACCTAACTCCAAATAAGAAATGAGGTATCTGCCTACACAGCAGGTACCATCTCCAGGAACTGCAGATTGGTACCCTCCTGCATCTTCCTGTTTATCTAACGCTTTATCCTCTTAAAGTATTGCAGAAAAATCTTTTATGCTGATTCCCGCATACTGCATAATTATAAATGTGCACAGCCTCTATAATGACGCAGATGTCTTCCGCTCTATATATATCACTGCCTTTCTTTAATGTGTCTGTCATTATTGACATTGTCACAGGAATGATGCACAAATAGTCGCTGGCATTTTTTATTGCACTTGGGGTTAAACTTCTGCCATGCTGTGCCTGTGCATTCAAATAAAGACTTTATTTTTGGTACGAAATAGGTCATGAATATGAATGTAAAATCTTTATTTTAAATATATATAAATTTAGCCAGTAGGGCATAATATTCCTTTTCTTTGTTGCACTACTCAAAAAAAAAAATTATAAAAGACTGGTATAAAGGCTATTCAGTGGGTCCACCAAAAAAGGGAAATTAATTTATGTTAATATGTAAGAGAGACGTTTATAAAAAGAAAAATTCTATTTCAGTGGTTTACAATTTTTTAATTTTGCGGTATTGCGATTGTATATTTTATTTATCTCCTCCTATATTTATTCGCCTATCATTCAGTTGGTTGCCAGTTCCAAAGCCAATTCGTTTCTTTCCACTCAATGTTACATTGTTCAAGTTAACAGTGTATAAATGTTTATATGTTTCCTGGGGTCTGTATCACAAAGCCAAATTTAAGGTACCCCGGTTTAGATGGACTTCTGTTCACTTACTTTTAGCCCTGACCACCTTAAATACAACCAAGTTATCCGGGAAGCAAGAAATCCTGCTTTGTGATACAGGTGTTTTACTCTGTTCAGAACGTTGAAAATACTGTACCTCAACTGCATTTTTTAACCAAGTATTATTTTCACTGTAGCGTAATACCAAAACTCCCACAGCCTCAAGGTGTTTACTTGAATGTAACATATTTCTTTTATTTACCTTCGATTTTATCCAGCACAAGTCTTACTGACTTCTCCGAATGAGCACTTGTACACCAAGTCTCCATTGTTTCCTTGGGTGGTTGAGTGAAATTGTGAATGAAATTGACGTCAAAAATTACGTACAGCTACAAATACAGTATTGGAGATTAAATACTTTCTGGATTTAATTCTTTTTTTTTTCTTTTCTATTTTGTTTTTTGCTCCTGGCATGTAGCAGGGAGAATAAGCATATGTGTTTCGTGTGTATCTTCCCGTACGTAGTTGTTATGTAGACACAGCAAACTGAGGAGCACAGCCACTATCCTGCACTGAGATGATTCTGATGATCCAGGCACTGTCTTTCTCACTGGAACCATGCCTGCAGTTTCCAAAACTCCCTGTTCGATACAGGGATTATATTGCCCAAAGCAATATAATTTGTCTGATGGTGTCTCGCTGGACTGTCTCTGGGAATGCAGTGAGGAAGCCTCACTGGTATCATTTGCAAGTGACCTGGTGGTAGAAGGAAACTTTGATATAGCCAAAGGATGGTAAGGGCCTATTTGAATGGTCTTTCTATGTTATTTTTTACAGTTTTGTAGTTACCAATTACCATTTGTTTTGCATATTCCATAACTGGGAAAAACAGCCAGGTTGTGTTGAAAATGAAATGTTAAACAATTTAATTAAAAGGATAAGTAAATGAGTGTTATGCCTTGCTCGTCCGATCCTCCCGTGTGCCACGCCCCCCCCTCACTACCTCGTGTGGAATCCCCTTGTTGCCAGCTATGTCTAGTCTTGTTCAGTGTAGTCTGGTGTATTGCAGTGTAGTGCTTCCTTGTTCGTCTTCCCCTAGTCCTGTCACTGTTTTGCCCTGTGTCCCTTGCTGTTTCCCCAATACATCCCTCATTTCCTTGACGCCCTGGGCCCCCTCTACTCTGTCCTCGCTCTTTGCCCAGTCACCGCATAACAATGAGCCCTAGGGCATCCCAGTCAAATGATTGAATACCACTGCTTTAATTATACCACAAAGTAATACGGATAATCCGAAATAATGGGAAATCGAGAAATTTCTGTTTTGTAAAAAATTAAGGTAATGTAATTGCTTGTGTTTGTACGCACGGTTGCCAAGAAATTTCTATTCCTTTTTACCTGGATTTTCTTTTTCGTTTTTACTGAAAAGCTTTTGTACAGTGAAATTATCTTTCTTTGTATTGATAAAGATATTTTAACACCTTTTGAATGCAGTGTTGTGTCTAAATGTGTGGAATATTAATCCCATGTTGCTCACAGGACAGACATTTATTCTGCTATGTGCTAAGGCCATGTAGTAAAACCAAGTCAAGATTTTTTTTTTTATAAACTCCAAAGGTTATCATTCACTCATTCACTATTGCCTAAGCAGCCTATCACTTCGCATGCCAGATTTGAAAGATTTGAAGGCTGCTAAGGGTACAGGTCACATGGTGTACTTTTTTCTGTTTGTGGAGCAGTTGCAAAACTGCGAGATATAATAATGGTAACCAGTGGTGGAGACAAATATCCAGTGTGGATAACAGCAACTGTATTAATAGAAGATACACGTAAAGAGCTGATTCAGGTTGTTTGTTTGACTTAATGCTATGATGACCTCCTATCTGGCTAACGCTGATATTTTTTTCTGTGTCCAGGCCTATTTAATTAAGAAACATAATAACACAGAAGATGATTGGTTGACCGTATTAAATCCACCAATAGCTGCAGGCATTACTCATTAGACGGGCAGAGATGTTATCTGTAGCCTGTATGTTTAGCCTTTGTACAGCATGTTTGACTTGGAACCTAGGCAGGGAGAGACTGAATGGGATTCCTGGGCTCAATCACATCCATAAGCCACATGTGTTTCACCTATGGGATGAAACAAGTGGAACATGGGCCTCAGTATTCATGTACCCCAGGTAAAATCTCACGTTTAAATTATATGAGTATTGGGGGGTGGGGGAGCTGTGTCCCAGTACAGTTTTATGTCTAGCAACACCCCTTAAGTGAAAGCTGCATTCATTAAGGAGTTTGGATGGATGGATGGATGGATGGTGTAGTTAATTGCAGGCCATTCCTCGCCATGGCCCTGAAATATGAAGCCATTTATTCGCTTATTTATTGTTGTTTTAAAACGGAATTAATAAGGTGAACAATGTCTGTATTTATCTGTATTTTGTGAAAATAATTCAGTATTACAATTGGGAAATTTCAAACAATTACTCACATTTTAGTCCTGTACTCAGTGTCTGATTCATTATTAAAACAAAGAAGGGCAGAGAGAGCTTACAGTACAGATTGTCTTCAAACTTTGGCCTTTAACAGCATCGAGTGCAATACAGTACTTGTAACATTTATTGTTTTTTACAGGCTGTCCAGACTAAACTGTGTGTGTGTGTGTGTGTGTCTGTGTCTGTGTGTCTGTGTGTGTGCGCACGCGCGCAATAAAGGTCTGACGTAAGAGGGGTACGTAAAAAGTTCGGCAAAGTAACAATAAGAATTTTACATATTATGTTAAGGCATAAGCGGATCAAAAACACTAATAATTCAGAATAAAGCTTGGAAGATACATGTGGAATAGCCATGGGTACTGACAAAGTACATTTCAATCTACAGGACAACGAAGGAGAGAAGCGTGAGCTTGCGGCTGGTACAAGGAACAGCGAAACTCCTATAAATGAAAATGCGAGGCAATTACTAACTGAGAAAATTGGCAAAAAATGCTCTAAGCCTGTTTATTTATCTTTCCTGCCGGAGAAATATGAGCCATTGATAGAAGATGACGAAGAAGCTGAAAGAAGGAAAAAAGAAAAGAAAAATAAGAGGAAAGAAAGGAATAAGAAATATAGAAAGGTTGGTTTATTAGGCTGGACTAAATCAAATTGGCAGTCAAAACTCTGTACAGTATGCGGGCATGGAGAAACTATTTATGCAATATTATGTTAAGTGAAGGACGTCGGTTCGAGTCCCATGCATTTAAATGCGTCTGATTATCTACAAATATTTAATGTGTACTGCGAACGACATCATGTTTTTTTTGTTGAACACATTAGGCTGCAATATAAGTATTTATTACATTACATTAAGAGAAATTTCAGTGTAGTAGGCCTATAATGAAATCATGGGATGAAAAAAAAACTGTAAGATCCCTGAGTCGAGGGTAATAATTAACGTAGCATGGAATGTTCATAAGTAAATAAATCATTAGAAGAACCACACATGAGAAAATATGTAAAAGCGGCACAAGCTACGTAATCAAACTCATTTTAAGTAGGCCTATCATTTGGGCGTATGTACCGTAAAGTCAAACCTTTCAAAATTATATCTGTTTGACGTATATTTGTATATATTAGAAGTCCGTTTATAATAAAATATTTTTTGACTATTTTTGTTTTTGTCCTGCAAATTTAATCTAAATTGTATCAGAATGAGAATGGCGCCCTCCTGAGCACAGTATAACGTAATTTTATAAAGCCTAACCTTTGATCATACACGATGTACAGTGTGTATGTCATGGACTCGGGCATCGCGGCGGCACATGTACACTGGGGCGTTACTAAAAGCACCTAGCTCACTGTTCGTGAGCACGCAAGGTGGCATGCACGCACTGATATGCGTATTGTATGTAGGCTGTTTTTTTTCTGTCCTGTATTTATACAATATCCCCAAATCGCCAATAGTTTCTGTAGTTGATTTCTTGCAGTACAATATTGGGTTAAAATTCTTTAGACCCTGCATGTGATAGTCAATAACTGAACATGTGACCCCCAACGTTAGCTGAGCTCCTGTGCTTCAGGCTTTAAGCATAGGGCACAGGTGATTGTTTTCAGTAATTAGTTACATGGGTGACGAACAACGATATACTAGCTGAGCTATTTCACAGGGTGTAGCAGGGTTCCTCTCACCTCCTGGGTTGTGCGTTTAATCCCACCCATTACTCTGTATACATTTTCACTTTCCATGTTCTCCATTCCATGTGTCTCCTCTCACACACGGAAGATGCTGAGATAAGCGAAATGTCAGCTCTAATGGCACTTTTCCACTGCCACCAAGAACAGATCCGTACTCAACCCGTACCGCAAACTGGCAATTTTCCATAGTAAAGTATGCAAACCGCACTCAAGCTGTACCCGGCTGACATGGCTCAATGGATTATACTTCATTTAATACCTTTGCTTCTATTGGACTATCATTCATTAGTTTCAATAAATCCTGAAATTCCTTTAATATGGCCACCATCAATTTTGGGTAAAATGTGTCATTTCTCTTGCATTCAACTTTATATGATTGTTTGCTTCTGTCTTCCAGAACCTGGGCAAGGCTCTGCGATTCAGCTGGAAATGTCTGGTGGTTGGGCTGCAGACCTTAACAGCAGGCTACTCTACACCCATCTCAACTGCAGTCAACTTAGCTGCTGGCTTCCAAGCAACAAAGTCCAAAGCCTGATGGGACTGAGCACCCATGATCCTAGGCACTACTGGAACAGGACCCTCCAGCTGATGATCCTCGGAGCACCAGTTAGCAATGAGTGTGATGTATTGCATTTTGGGGTCATTGGCACATTGCTGTGATGATGGTCTTAGATTTTGGTGCCTATACCTGAGTACTTTGAGGTTTGCTCTGTGTTATTGTTTGGAAATCATACTGTTGTTAAAAATTACAGGACACTCCCTACCTATCCTTCATAGGGTCATTCCATTAAGCTTCTGGAATCACACTTATCCTTTTTCCATCACTCTCTCCAAGATAAGCATATAAAATGGATTTGCCTTTTTTAAAAGCATCTGATTTATCTGACAGATTTAGAAGTTTATTCTGATTAATTTTGACTTAACAGTTTTTATTGTTCTTTGAATTGCTTTTTAAAATGTGAAACTTTAGAAAACTTAAATAATGTTCACAAGCTACCTATGCTTCATGCTTAATGGTTTGGAAACCTCTGATGAAAACTCAATCAGTCATGCTCGCATATGAAGCCTTTCGGGAAGTTTCAAATTGTTTTCTAGGGTTAGCATTTCGGAGTGATATAGATCATGATATTCAGTCAGTCAGAGGACCTCGGCCTCATTGTCTTGCGATTGCACTTCTGTCCTTGATGTAAAATCAATGATTATATTGAAGTTCACAGATTTGACCCATTACAATGTAGCCAACATTTTAAAATCTTCTTGGTTGTCTTGTTTCACTGTTCACCCCAATCACAAAATTAAGAGATTATTTAAAATGATTTTGTAATGCAATGTTTGACTGACTCTCAGATGCTAATTGTAGAAAAAGATGTTTTTAGTGAACTGTCCAGTAATTCTTTTAGTACAGTGGTTCTTAACTTAGGTGTACAAATGCACATAAATGCACCAAATTCCATTTTAGTCATTGATATTGTACATACTGACATTAATGAAATGAACATTCTGAGGAAAAATGCACAGCATGTTCTTGATTTTTAGTATATGAAGTATGATGTACATGTTGCTGTAGGATACTGTGATTAAGGAAGAAGAATCATCAGTATGAATGTTTTATTAAAAGTAAACTGAAACTTTGTACATGCAGACCAGTCTTTTATGACATGCAACTTTAGTATGGCGTCACATCCATGGCAAAACATGAGGGCGATAAAACACAAAGCAACAATTCTGTGCAAGTATGAAACTTACCAGCACAATGTCATGCTCACGAATGTTTAATTTCTTCATGATTTGACAGATATTCTTGCATGCTAAGTGGATTACCATCACCTGCTGTCTGTGCTTGAGTGAAATTCTTTGGGTCAAATGTGGGGTGGTTTGGACACTTTGAGTGTCTGAGTTCGTAAGTTTCATATTTGCACTCGTGAGTGGGATATTTATGCACGTGAAAGTTTAAGACTTGTAGATTTATATTTTTCAGTTTGTGCATTATCGCTCTCTAGGTTTGAACTAGATGTAACGCCAGGGTTGCCAAGTCTCACGCATTAGGTGTGACACTCATGCTCGGGCAAGAAATCTTACGGCAAATGTATATTATTCCGATATAAACCTAAAATAAGATATATCAAAGGGCTTGGGGTGGTTTGTAAACCCTACAGACTATTTACAATGTAACAAAAAAAACTGTAGACATTCATGTAAATGCATGTGATGTGTGTGCAGACATGTTTTGAACTGAAAATCTCACCAAAGTCGGCAACCCTGATGTGACACCATACTTTAGTGGGAAACATATTAGGTTAATGATATTGAATTTCTAAGCACTTAGTAAGTAAATATACACACTGTCATACATTTATTTTCTTTAAATCATATTAAAGAAAATAAATGTATGACAGTGTGTATATTTACTAAGTGCTTCAAAATAAGTATTTTGAAAATGAAGGTAAATACAAATTCTGGCACCTGTTTTGAGTGTAATCAGGGCAATCTTGACTGGCAGTCATTTTTCCAAACATTGCAGCTGTGTCTGGTAAGCAATGTCTCATCTCAGATTACATGCATATTTTGTTCAACTCTCACAACTGAACTTCCACTCTGCTCCAATTTATGTGCTGTTTTTCTGTGTTTTCTTAAATGTGACAATAACTTCTATGATGCAAAGGTAGATCTATCCCACAAAATCACAAGCCTCAAACAAAGGCTAGACAAATGCTAACCGATCACAGATTTTTTAAAATATATGTTTAATTTAAATAAGAAGAATGCAAGCCAATCAAGGCCATGAACACTGTGGCCTACCCTACATCATATAGCTCAAGCCAGGCGTCCTCATCCATGTTATATTGCAAAGCCGGGATTATTGCATTTATTATAAAGTTAAGATAAGATTAACATTAAAATTATTCCAAGGGGAAATTCTGGTGCATAAAGTCAGAACGTAGTGCACAGTCAAACATACATATAGTGCCAAACAGACAAAGTGCAAAGGCAGCACACAAAAAGCAAATGTGGTGCGAAAAAATTCACTAAAAGAATATCCCAATAAACAGCATATTGTACAACAAACGTGTTATAAAGTACAACAAAGTGTGATATTACAGTGCCGTTTGTGGTTCCCTTACAACCCAAAAGTATAATGCTCCATCTACAGAAGAGGATTAGGGCCACCATGAAAATATTATTTGAATTCTGATTTTAATGTCAGAATTCTGTTTAAAAAGTTAGAATTCAAATAATATTTTCGTGGTGGCCATAATCCTCTTCTGTATATGGAGCTTTATACTTTTTCTAAACTCAGAATTCTGAGATTAAAGTGTGGATTTTCAGAAAAAAAGTCAGAATTAAAGATTAAAGTCAGAATTCAAGTAATATTTTCATGGTGGCCCTAATCCTCTTCCGTACCCATCTCTTCTAAGAACACTTGAAATATTAATGCTGGGAGTAGGAGTGTTGAGAGCGTTCAGTACCCTCTCCGGTCGTTGATGGTAATGCAATGTCAGAATACCGTAGGGCAGTGTGACTAGTTTTTGTCAAAGAAAAACATAACGTTATGTTAATTAACTCGCAATGGCTCAGAGGCGACTTTGTGATTATTTCCCCCAAAAGACTACCGTTGTTAGCTGTCGACAGCTACCGATGACACAAAAGAACTTCATTAATGTCTACTTGTTGTTCCTTCAGCGCCCTGAGTCTTTCCGCGTTTAAACGACTTCAACCTCATCCTACTGGACTCTCTTGGGGCTATTTTTAAAATATCTTGTCAGAATTTAGGTTCTACAGTATTTTGTACAGACCTTCTTCTGTCTTGCACTTAATTGTTATTGATTACTTATTCTAAACTAGAAACACTTTTAACAAATATTTCATAAGTTTTGTAGTTTTCATGCGACAAACATTTGATTACCCAAAAGGCGACCAGATACTGATGAATTGATACTGTCTTGTAATTATATTTCTGTATGAAATTCCGGCTGAAATTTAAAAAATGGGAATAGGGAAAAAAACGATTTTAACCAACAGACGTGGGACGAACATTCCTCCGTCACTTTCGGCTGCCCCTTTTACAATGCACCATGCATGACGTATTCTACGTGACGTATTTCTCATGCGACTAGGGCTGCGTGTCTGTTTCACTGTTGGTTTGGGGGTGTCTTCGTTGGTGGCCACTTAGCTTTATGTGTTAATTGTCTTTTGAAAAATAACCTTTAAACTCTGTTCAGCGATTCGACTGTACGTATTTCCGAGATGGCTAAACAAAATATCAGTTCTATCCCAATCGATGGCATTAGTAATATGAGAATTACTTCGCTTTGGACATTCCTGCTTTCTGTAAGTACGCATGAGCTAGCAGCTAATATTAATAGTTAGCATTGAACTATGTGTAATGGAATACACACACACACACACACACACACACACACACACACGCGCGCGCGCGACACTGCTTTTTTTCCGACTCTAACGCTCCCGCAAGAAATCTTACAGCAAATCTGTATTATTCCATTATAAACCTAAAATTACCTACACCAAAAGCGTTGGAGTACTTTGCAATTTACAGACTATTTATGAGGTAATAAAACTGTTACATATATGTAAATGAGAAGACTTGTCTCACTTCAGCCAGCAAAACTGTACTTGTGTCGTTACACTATGCTCATTAGCTATAATTTTGTATAAATCCTTGCGCCTTAAATGTATAATAGTATATTTTGGATAATTTATTCTTGATGTTTTAATTAGATAAGATTTAATGGGTAATGAAAAGTTTTTCTTTCTTTCCAGGTAGACTGGTCAGAGTCCTGGTTGATCGGACTGCAGTTCTTTCACGTTCTGTGTTTTGCCACCACACTCCTAACATTCAGATTTTATCGATTGCAGGTCTGTCATTTCTTAGTATTGGGTAAGTACGTATAGTAGAAATTATTGTATCTTCGCTTTTTAGCTGAAAACAGTGAAGCCTTTTTCCAGTTATTGAATGAGTTATAAAGTAGATTTTAATCAAGGGTGTTTTAGAGCCATTGTTACTGTTATTAATTATGAATAAGTCATCTGGGTTGTTATCTTTAATGTAATTTCATTCTGTTATTTGGGCATTTCTGTTCTAAATACAGTGGTACGTTAGAACTAGAATTTAATCTGTTCAGAACTCTGGATTGAATCCGAAAAGTTCGAGTTCTAATCGAATTTTTCCCATAAGAAATAATGAAAAACCAGTTAATTGGTTCCCGGCCCCCCAAAAATACAGTCAAATATGTTTTTTTTTAAAGCATTTAAGCACAAAATGAACCCGTTAAAACAAGAATAGCATATACTGTACTAAACACATCTAAGCACATTTATCAAAATAGTAATTTGTAAAGTAAGAAAATAAATGTATCCAAACAATGTGTCCTGCCCCGATCGTCTGTTCCTTCCGTGTGCCACGCCCCCTCTGTATTTCGTCCGCGTTTCAGTTTCCCCAGTCTGGTCATTGTATTGCCGTCTGCGTTTTGCCAGCCTTACCTGTAATTAAACACCATATTCCCCGACACATTGACGTCTGCGCCTTTGTCTCTGTACAACAATATTATTATAATTAAATGTATTAATGGTTTATTATTAATATTAAATTAATGAATAAGAAACTTTATTTTAAAATGTATTTTATTATATAATAATAATTACTGTTACTGTCTATCATTGGCTAAATGTATTTTTACTGTCTATGTGTATTCAGTTAGTGTAAACATGCAGGATGCTATCACAGCGAATGTGAGGCTGAGACTGAAACTTTACCTTTTGTTTCCGCTGAGAGATGTGCTGCGTGACTCATTTCCCCGGGTGTACAAGTTATCTTAGGTTGCCGTTTACAGTTTGACTTCTGATATTCAGATCGAGCTCTAGGTAATTTTTTTTTAATTGGTTGGTTCGACTTTTAAGTAATTCGAGTTCTAATGAGTTTGAGAACTGAGGTACCACTGTATAGGGGTTGCCTGGTGCCTCTGTGTGGTGCTGTTTCCTTACACTTCCACTTGGTGTGTGTATGGGTTTCCTCTGGGTACTCTTTTTTTTTTTTTTTCCCCCGAGGGGGCGTGACACACGGAAGGAGCGGACGATCAGGGCAGGACAGGTAATGTTGGGATAAGGTCTTTATCGTTTTGGAAGCCATTAAGAAAAAAATGCTGTTCTTGTTTTATGTTCCTGTTTATGTTATGTTTGTTAGAACACGATTAGAACTCGAACTTTTTAGGATTCCAGCCGGAGTTCTGAACGGATGAAATTCTAGTTCTGACGTACCACTGTATTTAGAACAGAAATGCCCAAATAACAGAATGAAATTACATTAAAGACAACAACCCAGATGACTTATTCATAATTAATAACAATAGCTCTAATACACCCTTGATTAAAATCTACTTTATAACTCATTCCATAACTGGAGTCCGGAACAGATTAAGTTCGAGAACCGAGGTACCACTGTATATCAATATATCAGGCCGATATATC
The DNA here is from genome assembly GCA_019775915.2 of Cyphomyrus plagiostoma. Lineage (NCBI taxonomy): Eukaryota > Metazoa > Chordata > Actinopteri > Osteoglossiformes > Mormyridae > Cyphomyrus > Cyphomyrus plagiostoma. The sequence goes on along the minus strand of JABFEA020017128.1, from coordinate 4,595 downwards.
ACTTTAACATATCTATTTATTTCTTTTTAGTTGGATTGGTGTACAGTGCAGAATATTTAAATGAGTTCGCTGCTATGCATTGGAGGTACGTATTGGTACTGTACAGCACTAACCAGAGTTCAGCAATACCTTAATTCTAGTTAATTTCTCTCTATGTTTATGTCATACGGAGAGTCAGTCATGTTAAAAAAAGTAAGACATTGACAAATGTGTAAGTGAAAGCTGTTGTAGTGTGCTGATGAATTACAGGGAAAACTAATTTTTATCTTGTATTTTGCTTTACAAGGTCATTCTCAAAGTACCAATATTTTGACTCCAATGGGATGTTCATATCATTAATTTTCTCTGCTCCTCTCCTAATAAACACAATGGTGATTGTGGTAAGTCCTTTAAATATTTAATGCTTATTCTTATAAGTATCCCATAATAATATGTTTGGTTTTTAAATAGCTGAAAAAAGATGTTTTTCAGTTGATTAGCCTGTGCTGTATTCATTTTGACTAACCAAAATGATACATACTTACACCAGGAACTTTCCACTATTTTTGTTTTAAAGGGAGTGTGGGTTTACAAGACCTTTGCGACAATGACAGAACTTAAAACTCTGCAGCTCAAAAGGAAAGCGGCTAGAGAAAGCAGAAAGAAAAGAGAATGACAAGAATGAAATATACAATGAAAAGTGTACTTTATATGTTACAATAAAATTGTTATGCCAGTAAGGCAAATTTTAAGGCATATATCAAAATGGAGAAATGTTGGCAAATCACTGTATTTTTTTTGACGATAACTGTAAATCATACTTTGAATTGAAAGGCAAACACTATCATTGTATTAAGTTGTAACTGAAGGTGTTTATATTAAGCGTTTGGTTATATGTTATTGTTTTATATAAGGACCAAATGCTGAATGGGTATATGGATGACATTCTATTATATTTTTGATGGAAAATGTTTTTTGTAAATATGGTCTTTGTTATTTTATGGAAATATTTCATGGAAATTATTTGGTGTACTGAACTGTCACAGGTATTTACATATTTTTAGGGAAGGCTTTTGTACCAAGTTTATTTTGGTGTCAGGCATTATTTTCAATTAATATTTGCTACTAAAGTGGTCGCAGAGATATTGTACATATGACAGAAGTCCGTAAATATCCCATACGAAATATATCATATATAAAATTGACAAGATCACTAAATAAAACTGGTCATGGCCACACGGTGGCACTACTGTGTAAAAATAGTGGCTTCCATTGTATTATTGAAAGATGAGTCTTCGTCAATGATATATACATACCTTTTTTCACCATGAGACATGTTACACATGTAGTAGCTGATTAAGACTAGGATCGGCCTTCTTAATCTGGTTGAGATTAGTGTTAAAGACTGTCTAGATGGCCCAGCCAGCAGGTACAGGGGTAATTGGTGGTGTCACTCACTGACTAATCTGAGGATAATCTCTGTCAGCCATACTTGTATCCTAGTGGGCCTGCATTCTCAATGCTTCCTGATATAACCTCAGTATGGTGGCTTCAGAGAAGTGTGTTTAGGCATGTCAGGGTCACTGCGCAGATATCACTCACAATATTTTTTGAAAATGCAGTCTTTTCAAAGGTGGTTCGGATTATGGGGCTGGTGTCAAAGTCCTATGCACACTTTTCCACGGGATTTTTGGCAGGTGACAACTCGAGTGCTACTTTTAAAAGCGAAATGTAAAGTAACAGTGATGTAGTCTATCAACAATCGTATTTAATTTTAGCAAAAATTGAAATAATATTTATAGTTTTTAATTACTATGATCAGATCATCAGATTCTAAACTGTTTGTTTATTACTGGAATTTAACTTTGATTCTCAATTCCATAAGCATTAAAATGACTGATGCTTTCCAGTCTCCGTGTCACTGTCTGCTTCCTTCTCATTTCCGTTCTTTGATGTGGGGGCAGCATGGTGGTGCAGTGGTCAGCACTGTTACCTCACACCTCTGGGACCTGGGTTCGAGTCTGCATGTTCTCCCCGTGTCATCGTGGGGTTTCCTTCGGGTGCTCTGGTTTCCCCCCACAGTCCAAAGACATGCTGAGGCTGATTGGAGTTCCTAAATTGCCCGTAGGTGTGCATGTGTGAGTGGTTGGTGTGTGAATGTGCCCTGCAATGGGCTGGCCCCCTGTCCAGGGTTGTTTCCTGCCTCGTGCCCATGTCTTCCGGGATAGGCTCCGGACCCCCCGTGACCAAGTAGGATAAGCGAGTTGGAAGATGGATGGATTCCAGGATGCATTATAGTCCACAGCCAGCGACATCAGGGGAGCTACGCCGCCATCCCTTTGAAAGCAGAGTGGCGTGAATATGCTTCCAGGAAGCCAGAAACATGCCAGGGATTTCTGAGAAGTCAACACTTAAATTGTTTGTTTCTTCTATATTATTGTATATTAATATACATATTTTATATATAGTTTGATATTGGTTTTTCAGTCACTCTTATGTATTTTTATTTTGCGTTATATTACCATAGTACATCCAAAACAACATTCAGGGTTTTAGAACCATATCACAAGTTTCTTCTTTACTTATGACCCAGACTGGTATATGGATGAGTCTCAAACCCTCTTTTTGGTGAAACACCAGGATTGACAGCTAAGTATGAATATAGATATGTTGAAGGATTCTCTGGTCAATCAAACATAACTGTTACTCAAATAATAGGTTCTGCTGAAGACTGCTAAGGGCATTTTCTTTTTAAAAATGTATGCAAAAGATCTAACTTTTAATTGAGGCTTAATTAGTCCATTTGGAGGACCCCTAAAGCACAACATTAAATCTGATCTTGGTATTACATGATAACCTTTCACACAGAAGATGGAGTCTCCTTTAGCTTAAAAAGTACCATAAGACCAGGTAACCTGGAAATTCAGCAGATGCCGATGTCCCAAAGATTAAAACTGCTTGGGGTAAATTAAACTTAGTGGGTTAGGAGATTTCTGTATCTGATCAGGATGAGCAGATAAAGATGGATGGTTTGTAAAGCTGAATTTAGTCACTAGAGGATATATATTTTTTCACTGAAGTGTATAAGAGACATAACTAGATATTATAGGGTTGTCAATAGAAATGATGAGATAGCAAGATATCTACGGTGGTTGGGGAAGCACAGTATACTCATCTTGGAAAAGAATCTACTATTAATCATCAAGTAGATAAAGGGCGTGTGCTGGCAAAACTCTTTTCTAGCTGGACTGAAGTCAAGTGCAAACTTGTATACACTTTTAATTAATTCCAAGAATAATACATTCAAAGAAGATTCTAAGCGTTTAAATGAATGAGTTCGCCAATCTCACACAATGAAGGCTTCAACTAAAGTCTGGAATAAGGTATATTGTTATAAGCTGCTTAGTGCATCTGCTATAAATTCAAAAGGGTAAATAAAAAAAAAAATAAAAATCTCTAGTCTCCGTGATAGTCAGCCTTTATAAGAGTAATGCTTGTTTTACATGTACCGATATATAAAATCTAAAATAAGGGTGTAGGTTTGTTTTTGGATGGTAGGAACGTGTGCCTACCAATTGTGGGCGTATCGTATGTGTTTAAGAGGGCCTGGGCTTTGAGGCTGATTTGGCTCCTGCCAATGCTGAAATCAACTGAGAAAAATCTGACTGAATTGATTCAAGATGCCCTGAATGCTAATCTACGAGTTCAACAAGATTAGCATCTGCTTTTCAGCTAATCTGTCTTCTAGTATTTGTGTGGGGAATCGAATCTCTCTTGTAATACCTACATCTACAGTACTTCTTGATAACATGGTTGTTTCCTCATAACTCAGATAATGGTTCTTCTGAAGGAGTGGCTTTTGCAGTCCGTGTGATTATAAGTATTTGCCACTTGGCAGGATAATTGCACATCTGTTTATCTGGTCTATGATATTATTTATATTATTATTGTACTATTATTTATACTAAAGCTGGCATGTTTTGTTAGCTTCCACATGACTGTATGTATTTCTTGCTACAAAAGAGTTTTCCAATACAAGCAGTAGCAGGTAAAAAGCATTGCTTCTGGATTAAGTTAATAAATTCCAGTAAATGGTTTTAATCCAGTGAACATTTCATAGTACGAATCAGAATGAGGCAGTAAACTGTTTAATAACCCTGATACATATTTGTATACTAGGTGAAACAATTTAAGATTATTGTAAATTAGTTTTAGTGCATGGGGTCCCATATTCTACTGAACAACAAACCTGGAGTTACTACAAGCTGTCAGATCCTGCTTTCAATTGTACATCACTTTGGAAAAAAGCATTTACAAAATAAATGAATTAGAATTGTGCATGGACAAGAAGTCATCATCAGAAAGACCCACTGGGAGGGAGGGGCACAGAGGGGCAGGGAGGGACAGGGAGGGGCACAGAGGGGCAGGGAGGGACAGGGAAGGGCACAGAGGGACAGGGAGGGACAGGGAGAGACAGGGAAGGGCACAGAGGGGCAGGGAGGGGCAGAGAGGGACAGGGAGGGGCACAGAGGGGCAGGGAGGGACAGGAAGGGGCACAGAGGAGCAGGGAGGGACAGGGAGGGGCACAGAGGGACAGGGAGGGGCACAGAGGGGGA
>JABFEA020016503.1:0-19059 GCA_019775915.2 Cyphomyrus plagiostoma | reverse complement strand
CTAAGAAAAACTCTGTCACTCTTCATACCTTTTCCAATAGGAAGTCATACATCTCCATCTTCATTCTCCTAAGTTTTCTGGAAGATAGATTTATATATATATATTTATTTATTTTTATTTTTTTTCTCTCCCTTTGGACTGGGTAGGAGCAATTGGGAAATGTATTGTTCAGTCTGGGTTGTCACTTGTTAAACCATTTCTGTGTTCTCGTGTTGAGTTTCTGAAATGCATTACTCTCTGTGCTGCATTACAATCCCAGTTCCCCTTCTAGCTTGCGTTTTGTTTACACACCATCACTAGCATTCAGCTTCTAGGGATGTCCTGGGAAAAACTTGAAAATCCACAGAGAAAGTTGTCTCAGATAAATGTCAACATCTGCTTGGAGATGTCTGCAAGTTAACAGTTGGGTTTCTTATTTGTTTGTCTCCTTGATGTCCCATAAGCGTAGCTTATGTAATTTTCTTTTATTTTATGTTTTGTATATAACCCTCAACCTAAAAAAAATGCATACATGCACACATGTTTAAAGTGTGTTTTCCTTTTATGTGAATGGCAACTCTAGCGAACTGTGATGCGCACGCACATAAACACAAATTAGCATGTATTGCAGATATACGTGCAATTTGTTGATGGTTGTGTGTACCGATATGTTTATTTATCTGGAGGGGGTTGAACACTGTGCACTGAGTATCCTCACTTTTATCTTAGTCTTTAGGCAGGGCATCGTTTCCGAATGACCGAAAGTGGGGCGTCTGTCTTTTTTTCTAAGAATATTACAGTACAAACATTTAAATACATAGAAAAAAGTATGAAAAATATGTGAATGAGTGTAATGTTGGTGATAACAGACCATCTCCTGTCACTTTAAAATAAAAGAATAAACAAATGGTTATGTGGGAGTATGTTTACGCCAGGGAAGAAGTGCAGAGGTTCATTATTTATTTATTTATTTATTTTTACACAGAAATGGTGGTTACAGTTCTCCTGAAGGTATAAAAATGCTAGTCTGCATAAATCACACATTGTACAAATAGTGTTCTTCAAATACAGTCTCTTTATTTAATTTTGTTCTCAAAGCTGATGCCTGAAAATGTGAAATGTAATGTTATATACAGGGGTTGGACAGTGAAACTGAAACACCTGTCATTTTAGTGTGGGAGGTTTCATGGCTAAATTGGACCAGCCTGGTGGCCAATCTTCATTAATTGCACATTGCACCAGTAAGAGCAGAGTGTGAAGGTTCAATTAGCAGGGTAAGAGCTCCACAGGGTCAATACACACGGCCGGGCTGCTATAGCCAAACCTTTGGTCACGCGTGCCAATGCCAAACGACATTTTCAATGGTGCAAGGAGCGCAAATCTTGGGCTGTGGACAATGTGAAACATGTATTGTTCTCTGATGAGTCCACCTTTACTGTTTTCCCCACATCCGGAAGAGTTACGGTGTGGAGAAGCCCCAAAGAAGCCCAGAGCATGCACTGCCTAAGGTCCTCTACACATTGTTTTACTGTACACACTGTATTACTATATATATGCTGTACCATATTACTGTAAATATAGATTCTCTCTATATAGTCTATTTATAATCTCATATATACTTCATGTCTAGTATGTGTAATCTAATGTGCACTTGTCTAATATTATTGGAGTCTAGAGAAACACATTTTCATTCAGCTGTGCTCTCCTTGTACAGTCTGAATGACAACAAAGACTTTGACATTCCTCTACTTTACTAAGCATGTCTCTTACCTGGCATTACCTGGAAACACATAATGTAGCTGCATATCATCAGTATAACAGTAGAAGCTGACACTGCTTACTAATAATTTTACCCAGAGCCAGCATATACTTCCCTTAATTCCAGCATCCCTTAATTCCAACATTTTCTAGTCTGTGGAGGAGAATCATACGATCGTCAGTGTCAAAAGCTACACTAATGTCCAATCACACAAGCAAAATCACGCAACCCTGATCAGAGGCTGGAAACAGGTCATTTACCACTTTAAACAAGGCCATTTTTGTACTATGATGAGGCTTATATCCTGACTGATAGATTTCATGAATGTTTTTTTGTGTAGGTAAGAGCATAGCTGTTGTGCTACAACTTTTTGTGGGATCTTGGAGATAAAAGGGAGGTTTGATATTGGTCTATAGTTGGATGACTGACAGGGGTCAATATAAGGTTTTTTAATCATGGGTTTGATAACTGCTAATTTAATTTATTTAGGAGAGGAGTACACAGAATCGGTGACTGGCTACATCAGCAAGTGCATTGATGATGTTACTGTCTCCAAAACCATCACAACACGCCGTGGATGACTGCAGAGGTGCGTGTGCTGCTGAGAACCCGGGACAAGGCCTTCAAGTCAGGAGACAAGGCAGGCCTCAGAACAGCTGGAGCCAAGCTCTCCCGGGGCATCAGAGAGGCAAAGCGCACCTATGCGAAGAAAATCCACGCCCACTTCCAGGACACTGCTGACACTCGGCGCATGTGGCAGGGCATCCAGGCCATCACCAATTACAAGTCACCTCCACCTGCCTGTAATAGTGATGCCTCCCTCCCAGATGCGCTGAACACCTTCTACGCAAGGTTTGAAGCACAGAACTGCACGACAGCGAGGAAGACCACATCTCCTCCAAACGACCAGGTACTGTGCCTGTCCTCAGCTGATGTGCGGAGAACTCTACACAGAGTCAACCCACGGAAAGCCCCACGACCAGACGGCATACCTGGCAGAGTGCTCAGAGGGTGTGCAGAACAGCTCACAGATGTTCTGACAGACATTCTCAACATTTCTCTGAGCACTGCGGTCGTGCCAACGTGCTTCAAGACGACCACCATCGTTCCTGAGCCAAAGAAATCCCAAGTGTCCTGCCTCAACGACTACTGTCCCATTGCACTTACTCCCATCATCACGAAGTGCTTTGAGAGTCTGGTCACGAGGCATATGAAAAACCATCTCCCTTCTTCACTGGATCCACTGCAGTTTGCGTATCGTCCAAACAGATCTACAGACAATGCCATCTCAACCACACTCCACCTGGCTCTCACCCACCTGGAAAACAAAGACTGCTATGTTCGAATGCTGTTCATCGACTTCAGTTCAGCATATTCAACACCATCATCCCTCAGAATCTGATCGGGAAACTGAGCTTGCTAGGCCTGAACTCCTCCCTCTGCAACTGGATCCTGGATTTCCTGACTGAGAGACCTCAATCAGTCAGGATTGGAAACAACACCTCCAGTACCACCATACTGAGCACCGGTGCCCCCCAGGGCTGTGTGCTCAGTCCACTGCTGTTCACTCTGCTGACTCATGACTGTACTGCAAAGTACAGCTGAAACCACATCATCAAGTTTGCTGATGACACAACTGTAGTTGGCCTCATCAGCAAGAACGACGAGTCAGCATACAGAGAGGAGGTGCAGTGGCTAACGGACTGGTGCAGAACCAACAACCTCTCTCTAAACGTGGATAAAACCAAAGAGATGGTTGTTGACTTCAGGAGAACACCAGGTAACCACCACCCGCTGAACATCAACAGCTCTGCTGTGGAGATCGTGAAGAACACCAAGTTCCTCAGTGTTCACATTGCAGAGAACCTCACCTGGTCCCTCAACACCAGCTCCATAATCAAGAAAGCCCAGCAGCGCCTCTACTTCCTGCGGACACTGAGGAAAGCACATCTCCCACCTCCCATCCTCACCATGTTCTACAGAGGGACTGTGGAGAGCATCTTGAGCACCTGCATTACCGTCTGGTTTGGGAACTGCAATATCTCTGATCGCAAGACCCTACGGCGGATAGTGAGGACAGCTGAGAAGATCAGCGGAGTCTCTCTCCCCTCCATCACCGATATCTACACCACACGCTGCATCCGCAAAGCCACCAGCATTGTGGACGACCCCACCCACCCCTCACACGGACTCTTCACTCTGATGCCGTCCGGCAGAAGATACCGGAGCATCCGAGCCTCCACCTCCAGACTCTGCAACAGCTTCATCCTCCAAGCCGCCAGGCTCCTCAACACACAGCGACGGAACTGACCTCCCTCCCCCCATCCACCACACACCAACACTGGACTGAACACCCCCCCCAAAACACACACAGAGCCTATATTTGCTGCTCATCTACAAGAACCATAAACTCTACCTCAGTAACTGCTGTGATCATGTATGTTCCAGTATGTTACATATCTCTGCACCTTATCCTCACCAAAGCACATTTCATTCTATTGTACCGTATCGTTACTGTACTGTCCCGTCTCTTAAATTGTCTCTTGTCTGCTGTATTTATTGTATCTTTTGTAGTGTTATAGCTGTATTTATTGTATTTATTGTAGTGCTATAGTTCTATGTCGCACCTTCGTACACGTTTGCACTTTATGTTGTTATTGTACTGTTGCTCCATGTTGCACGATGGGTCCGGAGGAACGTAATTTCGTTACACTGTGTACCTGTACTCAGATGTAATGACAATAAAAGCCTCTTGACTTGACTTGACTTGACTATTATCCACCTCTCTGCATTTGGGCCTTCCAAAGGGATTTAAACAAAGCAATGCATTGCATCTCTTCAGATTTGGCATTACGACATGGTTTCACATACCTCCTGCTTCACATACCTCTGTCTGACTCTCACCTCTTTCTTACAGGCAGATTGAAAGGAGAGCAGATGGAGGGCAGAAAAATTGTGCTAAAGTATTAAAGTCCTTAACCCATATTTGCACTTTGTGTGACTTGTGTTTCCTTAATTGGCAGCTGCAGACCTACTTCAGGATCTATTCAAGCAGATCATTCTACAGTCAAGCCTTTACGCCACATAACAATGAGAATGAGAGCTATTATCAAGCTTCATTTCATGTTGGGACTGACACTAATAAAACAGGACTGCCAGAAGAACATACCCACTCATACACACACACTCTGCACCTGCCCTAACATATGAGGCTGTACTGTAGCAGTGTCCGATGTTCTGGGGTTTAACCATTCACCCAGTCCTAAATGCAGATTTTATGCATAAGTGAGAAACAGGGACACAGACAGTCTAGACAGTCATCTAACTGCTTAACAGCTATCAAACACTGAAAACCATTATATATATAACAAAGATGAAGGACATAACTGGGCAAATAAATATGACAATCTATAAACAAAAAACTCAAGTAACTAAATAAAGTTACATGAGACAAAGTGAAAAAAATATTTGACAGCATACAAACAGGAGATACAGAATAGTGTCAGTAACCATACACGGTGGCGTGTATGGCAGGGGAGCAGTTGGTGTAGTGAATGAATGAATGAATGTTACCCTATGATAATTATGATAGGGTTCTTTTTATGACCGATTGAATGTTTATTTCATTAAACTAGATTTACACAGAAAACTTGGCATTTATAATTCTTAAATAAAACAATCACTTGACTGTTGAATATCAGGAAAATAAATGAACTGCAACTAATATGTATCTGGCACATTTATTACTATTATATGTGGGTAACATATGACATCTGATTTCTAAAACATCAAATCTAAATAAAATGCCACATCAAGAATAAGAGTCAAGAATAAGAGCTGAACATCAGTACAGTAAGTGTAATGTTACGGACTGCATAGTTACCTTTGAACAAAGACTGCAACGCTGCACTGTGAGCCATCCCTATATTTACCAATAGGTGGAGCATGAATGCCATTCAGGGCAAATATGATCTTCATACTGTCAGAGATCCCATTTTCCAGTCCTGGTTTTCCCTCCCATCCTGATCCCCTTCCTGGTTTTTGTTCTCTCCTCCTGCTCACCAGTTTTCAGTTTGTGTTTAGTTTGCCGGCTGTTGTGAGTCTTGGTTCCCTATGCTTGTGTGGCCTCCTGGTTTTGCTGGTTCTCTCATGCTCTTGTTCTCCTGTATTTGTAATGTCCTTTTGTATTCTTGCTAGTTTCCCTTGTAATTTGTTTGTAGGTCTCATCTTCTGGGTTACTCTGGTTTGTTACTCCCCTCCTTTTGGTTCTCCTTTGTTTGAATGTCTTCTGGTGTCCTAGTAGTGTTCTTTATCACCTGTTATGTCTTTGTCTCTCAGTTTCAGGTTCTTAGGTCCTATCCCCTGACTAGTTAATTTCTCCTGTTTCTCTTCATCCCCTTCGTGTTCAGGTTTTCATAGTTAATTTCAAGTACTGGTTAGTGTGAAGTTTGTTGCTCGTGTCTTTAGATTCGTCTTGATTGCTTCTATTGTCTCTCTGCTCTGTCCTCTCCCTTTTTCAGTAGTCATGTTTTGTGTTTTTATTTCAGCTATATTCTAGTCTGTCTCCACATGTTCATTTATCCTGTTCCCAAGTAATCCCTGCACTTGTTATTGCTCCTTAGTTGCCCTGGTTGGGGTTGGTTGGCCTTTGATGTTGATCTTGCTTTGTCTTGTACTGTTTGTTTTAGACTCTTGTCTATGTAAAATCCCTTTTGCCCCTTCGCCCTGCCTCAGCTTTCAGTGCCTTACTTGCACATGTGTTCCACTCTGTTACCTAGAGTAAGTGACCTTAAAAGCTAAACATAAGCTACTTTTAGTATTACTAAATGAAAGACTCCTTTCACCATTAGGCTAAACTCTTCAGTTCCAGAATGTTCTGCTACCAAGGAAATGTTTTAAGGTGCAAAGCTTTAAAAAACACAGGATTTTTTTTTTAATTCACAAATGCTAGAGCATCTGTAAGGTCCAGATTTGAGATTTTTATCTTTTAATGCACGTGTTATTACCTTATCCCACCAGTGCAAAAAAAACTGCATGAAAAGTCAAACCCATGTAATCATGCAAAACGGGCTGTTTACAGTACAATTGGCAGCATAGCCTTTAAAATATCATGGATGGTGCAGTCAGTAGTGATTTGCTTCTTGGAAGCTTCATAAATTGAGTGTAATTGTGTAAGTCAAATTTCTTGGCAAGCAAATGCAATGATGTGTTGGATTGAACCTCACCAAGCATAAACAGCATACAGTGAATAGTCCAAATTGCATTTAGGTAAACAAGATCATTTTATTTCTATCTAATCTCTCAACTCCATTCTCATGAATTTCTATATGTTTTTCTTCTAGAGTCTGCCATTGAATTGGAGTCTTGCAGATTAAGCAATAGCTGAACTGAAGATGGAGACAAAAAGATGGTGATTTTACAACACATTACAACACTACCTCAACTTCAGTGCTATAAACCATGAGATTTACCTAACAGGTCCTGCAGTTGCATTCTTGTATCCAGTATGTTTTGGAGTGTCTTCATCATTTCAAAGTAATGAAGGAGAAGGTCCTTGGGCCACATCACCTTCTCGTCCTCCTTCTGGAGCCACATTGCCTGTATGTTCTCCTCCACATACGTCTCCCAGTCTAGTTTCTCTTTCTTGCTGTGCGTGCTGGAAGACATAGACAGTGGAGCCTCCTGGGAGGAAAGCGATGCCCCATTTCCTTCAGGTACAGTGGTAAGTCTGGAAAAAGTTACAAATATATATATAGCAGCAAATTGTCTCCTACTAACCAAAAAGAGCAATTGTGTACATTGTATATCTTGCACTGTGTATCTAAGTGATGTTTCCCATCAATATGGGAAGCTTACTTACCCAGGCATCTTTGGATGGCTTAATCTCCTAAAATCACAATAACAAAAATATTTTAATGCGCTCTAAATGTTTATGCATGAAGAAAATAAGTAGAAAATGATTGCAACACACCTGTTTATCATTTCTGCTTTGAAATTATCTGCTTTTTTCTGCATTTCAATTTGTTGTACCATTTTGGAGAGTTCACTCCTTACTGAATTGAATGTATTTACTGTGGGTATACAACATGGATTTGGCAGATTACTAGCCATTCCACTACTTTATCATGTGCACATTTCATTCAGTAATCCTGAAGATCCTTTGTACTGGAACCTACCCATAATGCCAACTGAAATATTTCGCAATATGAAGGAGCCAATAAAAAGCCAGGAAATGATGTAAAGGCTGCAGGTAATATTGTCCAACTCTGGAACTTTTTGTACTTCCAGCATCAGGGCACGCCAGTGATCCATGGTGAAAAGCATGAAAAGTGTGATTAATGCGCTGGAAAGATCTCTGTAGAACAGAATAAATAGCGTGACTTTTAAAATACTGGCAATTATAAAATCAAACATGTCCACCACAGGTGTGGTCATAGTCATTGGGTAATCTACATTCTGTCCAAAGTCAAAACAAGTGAAAGTGAAGTCATTAATTAAAAGCCCATTATTCATTAGAAAATATTTAATCTTGTAATAGTTGGGAGAAAGACAGCGTTTATACAAACATAATTATCTGAATTTCTGTTTCTGTACAGTGGTTCTGATCCCATACAATCACAGCCCATTAACAGATGTACTATAGCATGTTGTTATTTACCGAATTAATTACAATCGAAATGCTGTCAATCATTTAAAATGTCATCAAATAAACAATGAAGTGGGTTAAAATGTTGAGTAAATATGAACTCACTTGAAACTTTCACTGAAAACTAACCCTTCAGTACCAGAGCGGTTGTAGTTTTGGAACAAAGCAATGCCTGCCAGTGCAAAAATGAATGCAAACACACACAGGAGCAGGTAGATGACAGCCACGGCCTGTGGGAATACGACAAGCGTTTCGGTACTCATTACAGCATTTAGTATTTATCAAACAGAAACTGCATTTGTATAGTTCTGCAAACCTTAAAAGATCTGGAGAGGGCAAGCACAACAATTCGAATGGGTGTAAAGTTGGACACCATCTTCAAACAACGGAGGAGGCGGAATTTGCGGAAGTGCTTCATAAAGCCAAGATCGACCATCTGTGAAGCGCTAGTGACCTTTAATATCTCTGGGATGAAAGACTGACACAACAAAACACATAAAAATGTAAATACAGAAAAGTTTGCTTTGACAACATCTTCCAGGAAATACAAAAGGTATCTTGCACACACAGCTTCATGACTTTTACCAGAATAGTGACACAAAAATCGAAGATGTTCCATGAGTTTTTCCAAAAGTGCCAGAAGTTGTCCAACCATTTGAGCAGGATATCCAAGAAGAAAATTCCTAGTATGCTCCACTCCATCACTTCCAATACAATTGTGAGAATCTGAAAGCGTGGTTCTATTTTGTCAAATATCTCTAAATAAATAAAACAGTGGACCAAGTTTATCATGAGTTTCAAAGTCCCACACAAATGTATTCCATGTCGTCAAAATGATTTGGATATGGAATGAGAATGCTCCATTAAAAGTCGATTAAGGGTCGACAGCTGGGAAGTGCTGTTATTCCTGAAATTGTATTTTTGCAGAATTCAAATGGTAAAAATTATCCTGGCTGTGGATACTTCAGCCTGCCATGAAAGCAGGACTGACTAAAAAAAAACTTGACCTCACCTGCCTCGATCATCTGCATTACAGAATTCAAAAAGATCAGAAACATAATCATATTTGAGAAGAATTTACCTAGAAGTACTAAGATTAAGGAAGATCCCTTTTTTTTCTTTTGAACATAGTGCATCATAAACAAGACCAAGCATTCAATGTTCAGTAAACTAGTCGGCTACCAAGCTACATGTGACGAGAAAGCAATGCGTTTAGAGAACAGCTCATTTTGTTTTACTACTTAGCTTTCCAATGGAAGAGGTGACATGAGAGGATACTCTCGAGGATCCAGCATGCAAACATCTCCAGTGGGGGATATTTGGAATGGCGGGTTTTTAGACGTGCCAGTCTGCGGTCTTCTGTAGTTATGTTTGAGCGTCTCTGGGCTGAGATGCCAAACACTACCAGGTGGTGGGAGTCCATTGCGCTCAGGCTGCTGTTTAATTCCTGGTCTGGTACATTTAATATTATTACAAGAAATGACGAAGTCAGAGCTGGCACTTAGATCAGGTGGGCAGACATCAATCTTGGGAAATTGAGTTTGATTTACTTCATTTTTTTTTATTTCATTCATCCGTTCTTGTTGTGACGGATATGATTATTAGGTATCTAGAACATCCATGCCGCACATTTTAAATGCTTTGTGTTAGAGTCTTACTGGGACTCCATATGAGACAGAACAGGCCTTACACTGCACAATAAACTAATCTTAGTGGGCTGGGAGTCGAGATCTATATCCTCTATATAATCTTTGTTTGAGGGTAATTGAAATGCCCTAAAAGGTCTAACATTTCAGTCAACATACCAGCTATGTCCTTAGTTGTATACTTTGGGAGTCCCCTGTGCTCTTCCTGTAACTGTTCACGCAGGTTAAAGATCTGGAAGCATTTGATCATGACGATCTCTGCTCTGGTAAGATTAGCTTTTGCTTCCTCAGACTGGTAACAGTGAGAGGTTTGGGTCTCCTGGGGGATTAGAATGCATTTCACTGTAATTCACACTGAGCTTCTTAGGAGGGTGAAAAACATATATGACTGAGAGAGAGACAGAGACAAAGAGAGAGAGAGAGAGAGAGAGAGAGAGAGAGAGAGAGAGAGAGAGAGAGAGAGATAGAGAGAGAGAGAGAGACAGATAGATAGAGATATAGAGAGAGACAGAGAGAGAGAGAGAGAGAGAGAGAGAGAGAGAGAGAGAGAGAGAGAGCGCTTACCTCAAAGGACTTGTCAAACAGTTTGTTCAGCAAGGAACTTCCTGACCTTAGGGTTTGCAGGTTCTGTTCAATAGCTGTAAGCAATTCAAGAAAGCTGGCCATCAACTCTGCTTTCCTGTAATCATAAAAAAAGACCTTTCAGAGAAAGCCAAAGTGTGTAAATGTGTGTTTCTTTTCATATGACATCTGACAATTTGATACTATGGGAAGATAAATCTGTTGAAAACGATTTGCACCTCCCATTCATATTCAACTGAATTCTTAAATGATCGCCTTCGGGTTAGCATAAATAGTATTTATTTATAGTGAATTTCTGAAAACAATGTTGGAGAGGTTGCTTTTAAGTAATTAATAACATGTTTTTGTGGTTAGGACTACCATCAGTCTACCATCATTGGTCATAAAAAAAATCTTTAAAAGGGAGTTTTGTTCAGATGTCAAGATTCACCCATAACATTATGACTGGGGAAAGCTGACATGCTTAACGTTGTTGGATGAACATGCTTGATATGCTGATGTACGGGTACAGGGCATCTAAAGCAGTCTCTCTCACCTCTTACTGTATCTGAGGGAGGTGGGCCTGAGAGTCTCCTGTTGGACCTTCACATTTGTCTGAAGGACACTCATATCCAGAGCTGTTGAAGGAGTCCAAACAGCAAAGCACAATCAAAAGAAAAAATAGCACTAAATCCTAGGCAGAGTTAAGGGCTTATTCAGGAATATCAGCACAGCCTGTCAGTGGGAATCAACATGGCATACAGTAAGTGCATGAAAGTCTCCTTTGTTGTGGTGGTATCCTGCTGATATTAAAACATGAACTAAAGAGAAGACAGCAGAAGATTCAAAAATAACATTTTTAAAAAACAACATAGTCAACTTTCATACATAATGGATTCACTATGGTATCGGTCAGTTAAGAAATACTTTCTCCAGCTATAGTTCTTCATGGATTCACTGTGATATTAGCCAGTTAATAAATACTTTCTACAGCTATAGCTCTTAGCTAAACCAATCATTCTTAATGACAAAAAAAGCAAATAAAATAAATATATGCAATGGAAATTTAAAAAGGAACATAAACGTATAAAACTATAGCAAAGCCAAAAGCCATTACTACAAATAAGTAATCAATACAAAAGTTAATGCAGCAAGTACATGCCAATAAGGTTTTGTTTGCCAGAGAAAGTTGAACTTTTCTTATGTCTTCAGCAAGACTTAATAAGGCCTTTGAGAAAACTGAAAGCCCTATGATTGGCATATACAATGGCCCACTAGTGATAGATGAAAATTAATGTATGTGGTCAGGTCAAATAAAAGGCAAAATTCTGCATTGCAACACTCAGGGATTAAAATCAGGACTTGAGTCCAGATCCCTTCCCACAAACAGAATGTCCTGCATACCATAGTCTCTTGCACACGTACTGATCTTTGTTTGGGATTGCACTTCATCTTCGTCCACACCTGGAAACTGAAATCCAAGGTATACAGTCAAATGATGGAATACTGCACATCACTTATTCTACATGCCAGGTGCTTTAGTTCTCTGTGTACCTCTTCAATCTTGTCCATCCTTTGCTTCTCTGTTGTCCTTTTCTTGATGGCTATCTGGAAATTGTCCACTATAACTGATATCACAAGGCTTTGGAAATGGAAAGTTACAATTAGCAAATACTGCACACAAGAGAAGGAGCTCATTTAAAATGACAAAAGTTAAACAATTTACTAACTTGAGGAGGATGAAATGCATTAAAACAATGTAAGGGATCAGGTAAATAATGATCCCAGCGGCCCCTGTACAGAAAGAAATATGTCTTAAAAATCCCAGTGTGCAGATGAGCACAGCTTCCAACCTCTAATTCAAATTTGGAAGAAAAGGTGTAATCCAGCTACTTTAAATTCACTATTTGAAAGCACAGTATAAACAGAATAAAAGGCTTTTTGCCCTACATTAACACAAGCAAGACATTTGACCTGTATGTCTGTTTTTAGGTTTTGGGGGCAGCCACTAACAGTTACTCCTACTCTAAGGAAATCTCCTTGTAAACAGTGATGTTTGTGAGATGCTGCAGTCTAGTAAGAAATATCCCCAAACCTTGGTCTCTGCTGGTGGTGTAGATAAGGAACCAGTCATCCAGTGTAAGGAGCTGAAAGAGGGTCAATATGGTGCTGAAAATGCTTCCGAACCGCTCTGGGTCTGTCTCGCTGAATGTCTCACGGAATATCACACAGAACACGAGTTGGACCAGGAACATTAGGATAATGATGGAACCCATGGATCGCAATGACTGGTGAAAGGTAGACAAGATCACCTGGTAGCTCTGGAGGTATCTAGAAGAACAGGAGATAGAACCCTCAACTAAGAGGAAACTGAATATATAAATACTGCAGTGTCTTTGACCAAAAGTGATCTAATATGCATATAAGCGTGATGCTGGTTGTTATTTTTGTTCATAAAAATGGACAAACCAAAATGACTGATGTAAATGGAAGAGAATGTGTTTGGTCACTAGTTGTTTAGAGTCATTCACAACATGACAGAGGAGTGGTCAGACTTCCTAACCGTATTATTCTGTGTGCGCGTAAGGCTCTGGCTGCACGGAGTGCTTTAAAGATCCTGAGCACACGAAAAACAGAGGCCTGACTGCCTTTAGTATTTCCTGTATCCTCCAGAATTTCCAGCCACACTTCCACAAGACTAATCAGAAGGAGGATGAAATCTGAGAGACATAAAGAGTGACATAAAGAGAGAGGGAGAGAGCGAGACAGATAGAAAACATTCTTATCATTCTACATCTCTAATAACAGCAAATGTATTTTGTAGAAATGAGTTGTCATCCTAAGAAAATGTTAGATATACCATCAAGAATAAATCAGCTCACCCAAATCATTCCACATGGCTTTGAAATATAGGTGACCGAACACCAGGAACTTCATCATAAATTCCATCAGATAAATTCCCAAGAATAAGCAATCCAGTACTGACAAAAACCAACCTGGTACAAGCATATGAATGATAACTATAGAAGTAACCACAATTACTTGCACTCATCACAAAATGATTAGGATTGCTTTATCATTAGTACTGAAAGAAATGTTACTAGTTACTGCATTAGATGAAGTTATTTTCCTATATCACGATTGTATCCAAACAAAAAATACAAATTTGGATAGTTGGGTAAACATTACCTCTGGGCGCTGTAAGACCATACCTGTATTGACGGAGACGATTTCAAAGGTGTCAGCGACGAGTATGCCTATATTGAGTAAAATAATAAAAGCAACGAACCCTTCAAAGGCACTGGTAAATGTGCGTACGTGCCCGTACATGTTCCAAAGCCTGAATTTCAGGCCCAAACATGTTTTTTTAAACAAAGAGCTTGATTTTCTGTGATATTGTTTAGAGTCAACTCTTCTGGTCGCAGTGGGTGTCTGTATTAGTGAGTCTTGCAGCTCCATCTCAGTTTAACACTGAAACGCATACAGTAAAAATAATGTTGTCAGTCAACTACCCCATTATGAGGAAATCACTATAAAAAAAACACAACAAAACGGGAAAAATCAGTTCATTTTTCTCATTAAATAATTATGATCATTACCGTCTTCACATTCACACGAAGACCAAATTCTTCAGGGCGAAATTTATCACACTTAGTGCAGTATCCCTTTATAGCGGTTCACATTCAAAATCCAGTATTTCATTGTATTGCCTAATAGGAGGGGCATTTCTAGACCTTTGCTTGTCAGGCAATCGAAGGGGCAGAATTGTACCTGGTAAATATCCTGCTAAACGGATGCTAAATGGATTAAGTGAACCAGTGAAGCAGGGGAGGCAGGACTAAAGCAATAAGGTTTACCACATCTGACAAATATTTAACTCAATTATTCAAAATAATAATAACATTTACAGCTATGCCTCACATACAATGTGTTTAACGTCCATCAAGCACATTGTCTGGTCCTCATCTTACATTTTAACGGCTGTTCCTTTTATTTACATTACAACGAAATAAAAGCGACAATTGCAGATTCGACAGCATTATTTTTACGTCCAATCTAGTGCTGATATTTACCAGTTTGATAACATAATATCAAGCTAAGTTACACGTTCACACAGTTGCCAGCCCTTTTTTTCAGATAACCGAATTGGAAAATGAAGATTTTCCAAGGAATAAATTTAATCTGGGTGCATTGGAGCGCAGAGACACGGCAGAAACTGAACCATGATACAGAGCGTTGAATGTTGGCCAGAGTGTCACGCTGAGGAAACGCTGCACAGCGCTCAGCGCAGTGTTTGAACGGGAATACATCACTTTATGGCTTAGCAACACTAGCTACCTAATGGTGGCACTTTCATTAGCGTTAACTCCTAACAGTCTGTATTTTCAAAGGCATTAACAGTCTATTACGCTTCACAGCTTAAAGCAGCCGTAATGTAGATTTATCTACATAATTTCTTCCATAATTGTCACAAACAATAACTTACGTTTTGAAATTAAGAATCCGTTTTCTGAATCCAATAAGATACCCGAATACTTGATGACTAATTATATATTAATGGATGATTAATTATATTAATAACACATGACCCTCAACTAAGTTTGAACAATAAATGGAAAAATATATTCTGCGTCGCTATTGTGACATCATGATGAATTACCGTTTAAAGCGTCATATAGGCCTTAGCGCAGACCTCAGAGTATTTATACAGAACTAACTGTGTCGCTTTACTTTTACCGAGCTGATGGCTTTCCTTGGTACTAAGTAAGGATTGACAAGGCTCTCCTGCTACCCTGTCCCCATGCCCAAACAACTTGTACTCATCCAGACGCAGATGAAGGATTAATCAAATGGATAGAGGCCCTTATCAGCACCCCTGGTTTCCCCTCGCCCTGCTGTGGCACAGCCCCGGACTTTATGTTATAGCTAATTTATTACTGTGTTTTGTATATATTTGTCTTGTTGTTGTTATGACTGGTGTCGGCCGGAAGAGGATGGGCTCCCCCCTTTTGAGTTTTGGTTCCTCCCAAGGTTTCTTCCTTGCGCTCTTAGTGAGTTTTAACTTGCCACTGTCGGCCTTGGCTTGCTCACTGGGGGCTTGGACTCGGACAGTTGTAAAGCTGCTTTGAGACAACATCTGTTGTAAAAGGCGCTATATAAATAAAACTTGATTTGATTTATCTGATTCTTATTCTTATGGATTTATATTAATATTCAACATAAATGTGTTTCCAAAGACCCTATAAAGATCTTTAGTTATCTTAATTAATAAAACATATTTTAAAACAACAAACAGCCTTTTCCACGTGCCACGTTGTTTTTTTTGTTTGTTTGTTTTTATCCAAAGCAATTTACCAATGTCAGTACAACAGTACATGTGCTCCCTGGAAACCAAAGCAGTGACCTCGGTGTTGCGAGCACTACACTCTCCTTTTTCTACTAGGCGAGCTGCAGTAGCATTTGAACTGTCATAAATGTCAAAACGCAGTGGTTTTCTATGAGAGGTGGATGGAAAACGTGCAGAACAACAATTGGTGTGTAGTTAATTAGAACAGATTTATTATGTGTCTATGCTTGAAATGGTTATCCTGTCATCGCAGCAGGCTGTAGTAGGCATTTACTTCAATACTGAACTCTGTCGGCATTGCACAAAATGTAACGAGGTCTACTCATACTAGACACTAGAGGGCACCCGGAAAACAAAGATTAATTTGGATAGATGCGACTGTAGGAGAGTTCCACTGGCGTTGTGTGAAGGCTGCTTTAGTCTCATGGTCTTATTGTGACACTGTTAAGCTGCTGTTCGATTCTGCCATTTGTGTTCTCACCACGTCATTGCATGTACGTTTTATTGCGTGTGCACATCTTTTACAGCTTTTCTTGGAAATTGTAGCTGCATGCTTTATGTACTATAAAGAGGTAACAATTCAGTGAAAGTAATGATTTAAGCAATAGAGGTCCTGAGTGGCAGAAAGGTTGGTTCATCTGTGACTTAAATGGCCCCTAATGTTGTCAGCTATGTAGCGTTGATCAGTATGTTTTATTTCTTCCAGACAAAGTACACACTAATTGATGAGCAGGACATACTACTAGTAGAAAATTATGCATTCGAGGTAAGCAATTGCTACAGGTGGTGATTTGTTTTTGTTATCTCTTGGATTATTCCTTTTGTAATGTCTTAGCCTAAAAGACTTGTGTGTGATTTTGATCTAATAAACACACATGCTTTCACTGAGTGCAATGAACTGAACATAGTACAGAAATATTTCCACTAAATTGTCATCACTTCATCAAGTCTAAGCAGTAAATAATTTCTCTCTAGGAATTTACAAGGTGAATGCCTGCAGTTATGATGTATTAGTCACATCTATAACCTGCATGTAATTTATTATTTTTGTCACAAGAAATTGAAATCTATCATTTCCTGTGAATGATCCTGTTGGAAGGCATTTGCATTTTCTGTTTCTTATATTTTACTGATGTCTGAGCTGATTTTCTCGAATACTCCTAATGTCTTACACGCCCGCCTTGAGCTTGATGCAGACGGCAATGGAGCAAAAATCTTTGCTTATGCCTTTGACATTGGCAAAGGCCGGGGGGCTGGTAGACCTCTGCATGAGTTACTCTGGTGAGTGGCGTGTTCTTACCAAGACCTGCCATACTTCCTTACATATTTAATAAGTACTGAGATATGTATTTTGTCTCATGTTCATGTGCACAAGTGTCTCTGTATGAGCAGGGAAAAGCACAGAGGTGGGATCGCTCCTAGCTTCCAAGTCGTCCACATAAACTCGGTCACGGTGGACAACCGTCTAGACAATTTGCGCCTGGTTCCTGTTGGCTGGAGTCCCAAACCAGAGGAGTTGTCCAGCAAACAAAGGTAGCCGAGTTCACTAGTCACCTTAGTGGAGGAATGGTTTCACCGTGCTAATCTCTAGCTGCAGCTCTAGAATTTTAGGCAGTTTTAGAACCCAGCTCTCTGGTGTAATTACTGGACAGGGAAGCATTAGACAAGTCATGGCACTTTTGGATTTTTCTGGTTGCAAAAGACAGTCCTTGAGTAGCTAGGGTTCCCTTCAGCACAAACTGACCGCAGTTTGAACCTCTGTCCTTTTATGCAGAGAACAGTCGTTGTACTGGTTGGCCATCCAGCAGGTGCCGGCCGACCCGGTGGAGGAGCAGTATCTGGAGCTAATCCGCATGCGCTACTACAATGCCGATGGCGAGCTGGTGGAGGAAGAAGAGTGCTCCTGCACTAAATACGAATGCCATAATGTTATTATCCCCCCTGCTCGTTCATCGAGAGGAGGGTCAGTATGAACATACCTGAACTTCATGCTGTTTGGACAGTTGCAACTGAACAGAAGTTTAAAAAAGAATAAATAAATTGGATCGACCTTTGGAGAATGGTTGAAAGACCTTTTAACAAGAACCCCTTAAAATTGATCTCAGATATTCTTTTACTGGAGTTCTTCCTTTCTCGTTTGACAACAGTAGTACCAAAAATAAAGTCTGGCGTCTTGCATGTAGAATGCTGTTGATTGTTCTTTATTCGGTGCGTTCTGTATTAACCGGTACTGTGTTGACTGTTCTTTATTCGGTGCGTTCTGTATTAACCGGTGCTGTGTTGACTGTTCTTTATTCGGTGCGTTCTGTATTAACCGGTGCTTTGTTGTGCCTCTTCAGCTGCGTGAGTTCAACATCTGCCAAGTGGCGCGTTACTGCGGCTCGCAGTGCCAGCAGAGGGACTGGCCAGCCCACAAGAAGCAGTGCCGTGAGCGCAAGAAGGCATTGGCCTTGGAGACTGAGCCCGAGCGGTGAGACTTGCGAATCTGAAATGCAAAAACAAAACAAATCTGCTGAGTAATAGGATGGTGACACCTTGGTAGGTAAGATGTGCCTATTGGGGAAGAAGAAGGAGGAGGGGGGGAATCCTTCCTTCCCAGAGGGGACAGGGGGATTGTTTTTGTTCATTTAGAGGAAGGCCATAAAAAGGCTCTACCTGCTGCTATGGATGTGTGTTTTGTGAAGAAAAACGCCATTGCCGTCAGCTTCCTGTGTGGACCGTGGACAGTTCCTAAGCTCAGTCCTTCCTTCCATTCACGCACCTGTCATGAAGTGTTAGCAGCTGGTATCAAGGGATAAACCTGCTGTATAAACAAAACGATGGTATAATGGATCTTTTCACTGTAGTACCCTTTTCTTCTCCTGGTTGGACTTCCTGTGCACGTATACATACACACACTCCTTCGCCATAACCCTCCCAAAGTGTGCAGCAGAGGACTATAGATTCACACTACCAGTGTGAATCTGTGTGTGTGTGCGCGATGCCATGATCATTAATATATATTATTATATAATATATATTAACATTAAAATATATATATATATATATATATATATATAATTTTTTTTTCTTTGATCATTAATGACTAAAGGACATTGGATGAAGTGGCTGATTTTGTTTT
>JABFEA020016149.1:0-19121 GCA_019775915.2 Cyphomyrus plagiostoma | reverse complement strand
CCCCCCCCCCCCCCCCCCCCCCCCCCCCCCCGCCCCCCCCCCCCCCCCCCCCCCCCCCCCCCCCCCCCCCCCCCCGGCCGGCCGCCCCCCCCCGCCCCCCCCCCCCCGCAGGAGCTGGAAACCCAAGCTACAACAGAGGCTCCGTGGGTGGAAGTGAGAAAGTTGTGCATCTTACAAACTGAGTGCACGCTGTGCCAGTGTTTTAGGGTGAAATACAACAAAGGCTACATAAAGAGGTCTTTTGATGTGTTTACCTGTGAATTTGGGTGTCCACACTACATTCTATTATTTGTCACTGTCTCTTCCTGACAGATGGAATATAATTTATTTAACAGAAACTTATTATTCAGAACTTGTTGTTGGGATATACTTGCCATTCCTACTTCCACAGAAGATATAATATAGAGCATGATGTAAAAAAACTCAGGTTACATCAGAAGATATATGACTATTGTTATTATGATAAAAACATGTTCATTGTCGTTATATATGCAAAGTAGTAGTCTCTGTTATTATGAAAATCTGATAAAGCCTATAGTAAATGTATTTGAGGAGTTAACAATCCTTGTACCCTCATTCCTACTAAGTACTGTTGTTAATATAATGACTTTCATGCACTTGTTGTTAATATAAAGACAATCATGCACTTGTAAATAGAAGATCAAAAATCAGTGGTGTATAATCGGCTTTGTCTTCTAAATTTCACAAACAGACTGTGCACAGAACACAGAAAAACAATCCTGGCAAATTCAGTGGATTGATGTGGAATTTTAAGCATCCCTCAAGCCTCAAGCCATCTGCAAAAGCAGGCCCATATGAGGACTGAGAATGGCCAGCTTATTGTAAATGTGAACCTGCTGGAGGAGTCCATAAACTGGTGGCCGCAATACCAATGAACCTTTGGTGCACAAAAGCGGGCAGGCCAATGGGGGCAATAAGTGGCCCAGAAGATCACTGGTTCGAGAACATCACTGGTCTGGCCTTGGCAGAACAATCACATGTCCGTGGGCCCTTGAGCAAGGCCCTTTACCCCCAGCTCCAGGGCCACTGCACATTAGCTGATCTTGCGCTGTGACCCCCTAAGCTATGGAAAGCAAGATGGGGTAGGTGAAGATTTATCATCATGCTTAAAGTACTTCGGACTTATGAAAGTTAACCTTATGCGCAATGTTACAAAAGACAAGAATCATTCAGGATATGTATTGCTGTTTAATGAAGTGTTTGTAACGGGCTGGTTTTCAATAGGAATAATTGCCCTTTTTTGCATGATAAAGGCAAATCAAATGTTACTGAAAGCTTTTGAAATGCTGACAATCAGGTACTAGGGCTGGGATGCAATGATGCATCCATTATTTTTTCAGGTATATAGGAAAGTCAGTAGTTAAGCACGCAAATTAGCATGTGAAAGCCATACATAAACAAAACACAATACACCAAAGCAAATAATGCAAGGCAGATTTAGACACTCCATTGTTGTCCGTAGGTCTTTGCTTACTTTGCTTAATTTTACCAGATGGACAAGCAGGTACAGAAAATGGATGGATGGATGGACAGAGACTTAATTGGTTGTAATGGGAGTTCATGGTTATGCAATATTCCACAGAAATGCACAGCCTGCTCTGATTAAAAGCAATCTGGCCGCAAAAAAAAAATTACTCAATTTTCAATTCCATGCCTATTCATTTCTTTAAAAGGAATTCAGACCGGATTTTTGATGAAACAATGCACAGTCTCAGAAGAATGGACATTCTGGAACTTGTGTCTTTGTTGTGGAATTAGATGATTGAAATATCATCTTCTATACTTACAGTTTATATCAACACAAAGACACATGTTTTGCATTCCATTATTGCTGCTAATCCTGTCCAGGACTGTCTACAATTTTCCCTCCCATGATTACTTTGCAGATATGATGGAAAATCCATCCTCATTCTTTCTCCATTTTCGATTGCCGTAATTCCTTATGTTTTAATAATCCATTGCATTCGATCAAAATGACTAGGGTATTCATCCAGATTTTTCCAGGCAGTAAATTCAAGCTTTACATCTGCAGTATTCACAGTGAATAAAATTCCTTAGTAAAACATCAACAGTTCATAGTGCCTTGTGTGTTGTTACATAAAAATTTAAATTTTGTGTCATTTAAACTTTTTTCTCCCATTGAAAAAAGAATATATTAAAACAGCCTAACTATACAATAGCATTACGAAAAAGAATATACAGTGTTGTTGTAGGATTGCATAGTTCTTATAGAAAAATGACAGCTGTAACCATAACTGCATAGTAATAAAAATAACACAAAAACGGAAATGCTAGAGGAAATAGCACATTTATTTGCTTATTCAGTGTGTTTTTCATGGATAATGTGATAGAATAGCAGACCATCTTTTCTCTCTATACTGACGGTTCCCCCAAGACTCAGGTCACTGGTTCAGGCTGAAGCAGTCATCACACACTGATTCCACCAGTGAGTCACAGCCTGATTAAAAGCTGGCTTTGCAGTAACAAAGGTGGCCTCTTGCTGACTCACCGTGACTGGTGATGGAGACACGAAGAACAAAAAGGTGCCCCTACATGGGCCGGCCCTCTCTCAGGGGCAGGCCAGGCACTCAGAGTCCGTAAGCTTATAGTGTATATCCTTGCACCCGTGGCATGGAACATTCCATTTGAACTGGGAAGTCAGAATTTCTGAGTTATTTGTGTCTCATTTAATCCCCCATATGCACAGTACTGTCTGACCTCCACGGTATCTGTGAACATGCTATGGTGTTAGTACAAAATATCCTGTAATTATCATGTTATTAACTGATATTCATAACAATAGCTAACAATGAACCTGGCTAGAACTAGTATTGCTAACTGCTAATGGCTAACCTGGCTTAACTCAGGTGTGACATCATTCCCAGCCCCAGCTTCCGAAGTAAATGGAACGCAGCATCAAATACTGACCCCCTCCCACACTTTGTTTACTAAAGCCAGAGGGCCTCCTCTACATAAATGAGAAAAAGCTTTTCTTTTTATCACAAACTCAGAACCATCCTCTTGGATGTGAGCCCTCCTGCCAACTCAACCTTTTTCTGGTCATTGATGCTGTGTAAAAACATCCAGTCTCACTGTGCCTCACCTTTTGTTATCTGTTATGAAATACGTGTAATGTAATGGAAATACTACCATCCTCTTTCAAATTTCCCTATAATAGTATTGAATAAAACCACAGTAATTTTCTGAAACATTTTGTCTGTACCTCAGGGATCTTTTAGTTTTCACTGGGAAGTCTGGACACAAATCTTACACAGTGAAACTATTTAAAGGCACCGTGATCCAAAATATGTACTTACTATCATCAGAACTCTGTACAAAACTTCTACCAATAGCATATATTACATTCTATCCATCCATTAATACAGCCCCCCATCTTCCAATTGTTTATCCTGATCAGGGTTATTGAGGATCTGAAGCCCATCCCAGACAGCATAATACATGGAATTTCATGACCAAACACACACCATCCAACAATCTGATTGAAGCACAATTCAGCAAAGACAGGAACTTGCATTGATGTTAAACTGGTTTTTGCAGCCCAGTCTCAAGCCAGGAAAGAGCCAAGTGGGACACTTGCCTCCCATAAATAAAGCACAAAGGTCTGTTTTGACTTCCAGGTGTTGTTTATTCATTTTTGGACACATTTACAAACACAGGAGGTATTCTGCAAATGTTTATAGTATCTCCTGGAGTGTAATGCACCGAAGTTAAGACATTGATCGGGTTGTTTTTATTTTACTGGCTGCAGAAATCCTCAGAAGACCCAGTAGGGAGCTGCCGTTCAGAGACTTCATGCAGTTGAAGAAGAGCAGCCCCTTAGTGCCCATTCATCTGTTAAAGGACCCATTATAGCTCTACTGTTTCCAACTGATACATGATTCAATGGTATTTGTCTCCCACTACCTTGCCAGATGAGGATTTATTTTCTCTGGCACATAGTGCTTGAGAAAGGCTTACAGAGATCCATCTGTAGAATATTATGTTATCTAAGGAGAAAGATTTCAAAGTTGTTAGAGTTGTTAAAGATAAAATAAACAGTGCTAATACTGACAGTTGCTGTTGTCTCTGAGGTTGATACACACAGTGATTATCTCCACAATGGTGTGATCTGGCTAATCCACCCTTTCCTTCCATTCAGCAGTCCCTCTGCCTGAGTTTAAGGAACATTAACTGTGCACAAACATTTTTTTTTCTTTGTTCAGGGAGGCAGCTAATACACAACATAAAAAAATCCAGTGAGGGCCTTGTGGTATGAATAAAATGATGTTTCAGGAAATAATGAACTGCCAGTTCATCATTTCGATGGAATAATGTTAGTGTAGTGATTGTCTAACATGTTTACAGGACAAATTGGGATCACTGCTTGTTATTACAAATAATTCTTATTATAGTTACACTCTCCTTCATGTTACCCTGTGGAACAGTTAATCATCTCATTTTCTAGTTGCACATTTTTGTGACCTCGCACTAATTAAATATAAATTATATTGCTTAGTTTGGAGACATATACTTACATATAAGATTAGCTTATTGTGTAAGAAGTTGATTACGGATTTCAAATAGACTTAATATTGTGAAGATTGTTGTCATAAATACACCCCAGTTCTATTCAAAACAGCAGTTCAAAGTGAAGTCAGTTTTTTATGTGCTTGTGTGGTGGCAGGGACCTCATTAGACACACAGAATTCATTTTGTCAAGCATAGAATAAGGACAGATATTATGCAAAGTTGGGTAAGAGTTGCACCAAACTGGGGAACCACATCTATTTCTCCTAGCTGACAGGGTGTTATGAGGTACATTTTAAATGAACCCCAGAATATATGGAGGGGGATTACTGCTTGGTGAGGCCTTAGAATGATCCCTCATTAGAGTAAGAATCACACTCAGCTGTGAAACACTGAATCGCATTAGGGAGTAGAGTGGAGATATCATTTAATTATTCCAATCCCTCACAAAAATGCAGATTTCCAGAAATATTGAATGCTATATTAAAAACACACATACTGTATGAATTATAAACATGCTGCACATGTACTTATGCATGCACAGACTGATGATGAGAAGAATACCATGCTCCATGCAGCTGATGCACAGTCACTAGGACAGGGGTACTCCAAAAGCAGACTCCGGTCCACATACAGACCGAAGCACAATGTAATCCAGACAGCAAGGTTGTTCCTTTCCTCCCCTTTGGCAAAATCTACTGAGGGGAGCCCCACCCCCCTTCTTGGTTGATGAAATTTGAATCAGTGGGATAAAATAACTGAGTGCCCATTTACCTGGATTTATTAACTGTGACTAAGGCATATTCAAATTATTAACTGTAATGCTTTTCCCCATATATCTTGGGTAATGTATAGGAACAGTAGTCAATGAAAGTACTTTAAGTCAATTAAAGAT
This sequence comes from Cyphomyrus plagiostoma, assembly GCA_019775915.2. Classification (NCBI taxonomy): domain Eukaryota; kingdom Metazoa; phylum Chordata; class Actinopteri; order Osteoglossiformes; family Mormyridae; genus Cyphomyrus; species Cyphomyrus plagiostoma. The sequence continues at coordinate 13,678 of JABFEA020016149.1, read as the reverse complement.
TGATTTTAGTGAACAATATAAAAAACGTAAATCAGTGGCTTGCAGTTGTGTCTAGATCATTATGATGAAATGTTAAGTATTAGCTGATTTCGGTGCATTAGCTTAATCAGGTAGGTTTAGTGCGTGTACATAAAAACAGAAAGGCAATTTGGAGTGAATGCTTCACAAACTAAGAGGTATAGCAGTCAATGTTGCTGTTCCAGTCTGCATCTGTGATAATCAGTAATTGCACATGGTGAGCACTAGTCCGTCTTTGTGTGGGACCAGATGGACTGAGATGTCAGCTTGCAATCATTCGCTGCAGCTCCTCTATGACACACCGATGGCTAAATTAGACACGCCTCCTGGCAGCAGTGGTGGAGATGCTAATTAGAAACAGATTGTTTCTGCTTTACCACTTTACCCCTCCCTCTCTCTCACAAACATTCTGGCACGGGGAATGGTGCTTTATTGTTATTTTTGAATGTAAAAATCAAAGAAACGTATAGAATCCCCATTTTTAACACTGATGATTTACTCTAAACATGGGATTTTAGAAGCTACAGAAGTCCTGAAAGAAGCGCTTTGTCCATATTTTCTGAAATACTTCAGTTTCGGTTCTTTAATTCATAAAATTATAGAAAATTGTTGTTGTAGTTCTTTTTTGGCAAATGTTAAGAGCCAAGAGGGGTATGGAAAATATTGAGTGTTAAGTCTGATGAATGTCCTCTGTAAGTTATCAGGATTTTGAGGAGAAACAAAAAGAGTGCAGTCAAAACACTTCTTCTCATTCTCAGGTAAGTAATGTTGTTTGCTATAAAAAGGCAATATTAAGATCTAGCATAATGAAGATAAAAAATACAGCAAAATGCCCCACCTCTAATAACTACATGAATATCTAGAAAGGGGGGCTTTTGGAACAACTTTGTTGTATTACCCAAACAACTTGTTCATTTGCTCTGCCCATACATACTGATCCCACACTCACCAACCTATAAAATTTCTATAAGTACTGAACAGATCATCTAGAAATGTGAAAGTTAATGTGTGTTTTTACCTGAATGATCCTAAGTGAGGCTGGTTTGCGGAGTGTGTGGTGATACATCTACAGCACTGTCTCAGGATCTTGTCTTCTGCAGGAAGCTGGTTAGTTCTCTGCTATAGGTCCTGGTTGCTCATGGTGTTTGGCGGATCCAGAGGATATAACAGACAGATATTAATGAAAATCTATACTTTCTTCATTATTGTCTGTTGTCTTCCAGGTCTCTGCTCCATATAGAAGAACTTACTTGGAGTTGAACAGTCTGACCTTCATTTGTAGAGTCAATTCCTTAGAGTCCCAGATGTTCTTTAGCTGAAGGAATGCTGCCCTTGCTTTGCCTATTCATGTGTAGAAGTCAGTGCTGGTTATACCTAGCTTTTTTACAACACTGCCTTAGGGGATGAAGGCTTCCACCGCTTCCAATTGTCAATGTTCAAGCCAACTTGAGTCGAGGAGGTTGTCAAGCTGTTAATTTTCTCCTGCATCTGTTGATGGGTTTGTGACAGTGGTGCCCGTCATCTGCAAAGTCCAGTTCATCAAGTTGTGCGAAGGGTATTCACTGTATTCCTCATCTTGTTTCTGCAGCTGATGTCTTCGTTATACAGTCCCTGACAAAAGTCTTGTTGCTTATCCATTTTGTAGAAACACTTGCTATCAACCTGACTTTTAGTTATCAATTAGTTTCAGAAATAGCTCATATGAAAGCTAAAACCCTCCCAAATGATGTTTAATGCACTAAAATAAATTTGTTTCAATGAAAAAAGATTTATCATTTAATGAACACAGAAAGGTCAAATTTTGGCAAGACAAAAGTTTTGTCGCCTACAGAAAGTAATGTGAGAATTGAACAAATAATTTACTTCAAATACAAAAATGTGTTGCATATCATCAGCGAATTAAATTCAATATCTTGTATGACTTCCATGAGCTTGAAGGACTGCATCCATGCGGTTCGGCAAGGATTCACACAATTTATTGATGAAGTCATCAGGAATAGCAAAGAAAGCAGTCTTGCATGCCTCTCAGAGTTCATCAACATTCTTTGGTTTTGTCTTCCATGCTTCCTCTTTCATCATACCCCAGACATGCTCAATGATGTTCATGTCTGGTGACTGGGCTGGCCAATCCTGGAGCATCTTGATCTTCTTCGCCTTGAGAAACTTTGACATAGAGATGGAAGTATGCGATAGAGCACCATCCTGCTGCAGAATTTGACCCTTTTTATGGTTGGGAATATAAGAGGTAGCTAAGATTTCTTGATATTTTAGACTGTTGATGTTGCCTTCCATCCTGCAAATCTCTCGCACACCCCCATACTGGATGTAACCCCAGACCATGATTTTTCCACCACCAAACTTCACTGTTTTCTGGGTGAATCTCGGATCCATGTGGGCTCCAGTAGGTCTCCTGCAATATTCGTAGTGACTGTAATGTAATTCAACAGAAGATTCATCTGAAAAATCCACCTTCTTCCACTTTTCGACCGTCCATCCTTTTGGCAGGCTGTGGGCCTTGGCAAATGCCACATCGTTTTTTAATTGTCTTATGTTTAGTGCGGGCTTCTGGGCACTGATTCGACCATGGAGGCCATTTCGAGACAGAATTCTACAAACTGTTCTGGTTGACACGGGGACTTCAGGTGACCAGGTTGTGTGGAGCTCTGCTGCAGTGGAATATGGGCTGGCCTTGGATTTTCCAGCCAACAAACGGTCAGTTGTCTTGCGGGGTCTGCCTGACCTGGGCTTGTCAAAAACGTCTCCAGTCTTTTCATATCTTTTTCTTATCCTCTGTACTCGACGCTGAGACACATTGAAGGTGTCTGCCATGTCAGCAGTGGATCTGGTCTTCAGCCTCTTGATAATCAACACTTTAGTCTCAGGTTGAATCTTAGACATGTTATCAGAGGTCTAGTTGCAGTTGATGTGAAGGTCTAGTGTACTGGGCTCTTTTTATACACACCTAAAACTTAATTGATCCATTATTAGTCACAGGTGACAAGACTTATATCTTTGCAAAAATTGACTCAATGGGCTTTACCGAGCTGTGAATATTAGAATACTTTTCAACAGTTTAGTTTTGCACCGAAAAAAGATGTTGGGATTAAAATGACCCATTTCTTGTAAAGAATTGATTAGTAATATATTTGAAGGGCACTTCAGGTAAATTTGTACCCAAGCGACAAGACTTTTGTCAGGGACTGTATAGTAAATAGCCAGCAAGAAGAGGAAAGGTGAGAGTAGGTATTTCTAACAAACCCCGGTTCTCACCTCAAAGGCATCAGTGAGCTGCTCTCCATGGACTACTCTACAGGCCATCCTATCATATGAGTTTCTCATGATGTTGACCATTTTAGCTGGCACACCGTAATTCTGGAGAAGGTTCCAGAGAGTCTTCCTGTCCACCTTCTCATAAACCACAAAACAGATGTACAGGGAATAATTCTCTTCCAACGACAGTCTGATCTGTGCAGGATCTGTCTTTTCAGAAGCCCACCAGCTGATCTCTTAGTTGGGCGTCTTTGTCCTTCATTCAGTTCAGGATTACCCTATTGAACACTTACCCTGGTACGGACAGGAGCATAATCCCTCAGTCATTTGCACAGATACTGAGGTCGCCTTCCTTTGGTACTTTGATGAGATATCATTCTGATGGCACCTGCTCATTCTCCCAAATCTTCTCAAACAGTTCGACAACACATCTTCACCATGGTGTCTATGTCCGCATTAATGGCTTCTGTTGTTATGTTGTCTGGGTCTGCTGCCTTGCCATTCTTCAGCTGTTCTATTCCCTTTTGGATTTCCTCTCTGGTTGGTGTGCGATAGTCTATATGTAGATCCTCTGCTGTTGATGGTTTATTTGGCAGGTTTGGTGGTACTGGTTTATTTAACAACTCTTCAACATGTTCTTCCCACCTTTACCACTGACGTTCCTCTCCCATAAGTGTTTCTCCCTCCTTGTCTTTCACTAATCTGTCTGGCTTGCTAAATTCTCCTGACAACTTCTTCGACATGGAGTACAATTTCTTCCTGTCTCCATGTCTCTCTGCTTCTTCTGTTTCTGTTGCCACGCTGTCAGTGTAACTTCTTTTATCACGTCTAATGCTATTCCTCATGTTCTTGGTGACGTCTGTGTACTCCTTGTGCTTCTGTTCTTCTGGCTCTTGTTCTACTGTTGTTGATAGGTTGATTTTTTTCCCCTTCCTGTCTTTGATCTTTGATCTTCATCTATTAACAGTCATTCCTTATGTTGGTGCTTCATAAACCCAAAAATGTCTTTACATGTTGTTGTCACAGCTTTTTTCACTTTCTTCGATCTATTGTCGATTGACTCCTCTTCCTCCATCAGTTACAGTACATAACACTGCACTATGTTCATAAAGATTTTCTTCTTCTTCATTCAGAAAGATGCTGAGACAGTCCTCAGATCATGAGCATCCCATCCAATGATTGCTCTCTGTGTTGCTTTTGACAACATCAAGGCTACGTCTTGGGTATGGGGGGCAGCATCCTCCTCATGTCCCCAGTACATTAGCATCTCCCCTATAGTAAGTTTTTTTCTAACCAGACTGTACCCATTGGGTTTCACTGATTACAAGCAGGGCAAGATTGTAGTTTCACATCTCTTCTCCACGTGCACTGTGTTTGTACTTCATACATTGTTTTCTCATTCCGATGTTGATCTCCCTGGTGTCAAGAAGGGTAGTCAGCATTGTGACTTCTAATTTATACGTTTCACCTCAAGGCGTAATACTTCTTAATGAAGACCTATCTCTTCCCAGTTCGAAGGTGTCTTAATCTCTTGTTGGAATTTCCGTACCTAAGAATTATTTGATGAGGTGAGGTAGCTTGCCCCGTGCCCAGCCTTTGTCCTTTATCCACTGGACTTGGGACCATCCATGGAGCTGATCATCCGCGGAGTTGATCTATTGCACATTGTACTATTTGATGATCTGCAGAATATTTTCCCTCCAAATAAGTGGTTACTTGTTTTCTTTTCTCCATGTTTAAATGTCCATGTCTGAAAATGTCATTTATATTACGCATGTTAAAATATTTTTATTTTATTTATTTCTCTTTTGTAGTATGACTAACATTTTTCATGACATAACTGTAAGAATGATAACAAATACACTAATGGAATAGCCACAGACAGTTCTTCAGTTTTTTGATGTACTAAATCATGCGCACAATTTATGTTAACGTTTCCATGAAAAATTAAACCGATCCCACAAAATCCTAGAATGTGCACACAATTTACTTTTTTGTGTTCTAAATTTGCCATTTGGAGCCCTTGAAAAAATTTCAGTCTAATTAAACATTATGATTATTTCATGCTCTTGCCTAAAGAAAACATGACCACAAAGCCAGAAGCTTGAGTGGAGTGTACTGGGGACATGAGGAGGACATGAATACTATGCGGTTAATAGTGTCATGACCTGCTCATTCGATCCTCCTTTGTGCCACACCCCCTCATTTACCTCGTGTGAATTCCTGAATGTTATCAGCTGTTTCATGTTATTTCTGCTTAGTCCTGTGTATTTTAGTCTGTGTCTGAGTACATTTCCCTAGGTCTGTCATTGAAGTCTCATATGCTGGGTTACTGTCTATCTTTTGTTTTATGTACTCTCCGACAATAAAGCCCTCATTTCCCCGACTCCCTGAACTTTTCCTGCTCTGTTCCTGCTTCGTCCCCGCACAACATAACAAGTAGTAAGCTCAAAATTTAGTAATGCATGTTACACTATTTGGACACACCACTTAATCATTCAGACTCATTTCCACAGGTATTTTAAAATCAACCACGTAGTAATGCAGCCAGGTTTACAAACATTTTTGAAACAATGGGTCATTCTGAAGAGCTTGATAGTGAGTGAATTCAAACATGGTACTGTCATAGGATGCTATCTTTGCAATAAGGTTTGCAAAAATTCTTCCATGCTAGATATTCCACTGTCAACTGTAAGTGGTATTATTGCAAAGTGGCAGCCTTCAGGAACAACAGAAATTCAGCCAACACTAGGTAAGAGTCACCAAATGCTGAGACACATTCTCCCAAAGCTCTGCCGACTAAATAACTGCAGAGTTCCAAATTTCCTTGTATTAACCTCAGCACAAAAACACAGATGCCAGGAGAACGTTACCCACCTGACTGTATTGTGCCAACTTTAGTGGAGGAGGGAAAATGGTATATAGTTGTTTTGCAGGGGTTGGGCTAGACCCCTTCCAATGAACCCTTCTTCAGCATACCAAGACATTTTATCCAGTTGCATGCTTCCAACTTTGTGTGAACAGTTTGGGGAAGGCCCTTTTCTGTTCCAGCATGACTGTGCCCCAATGCACAAAGCAAAAAGCAAGGCCTATAAAGACATGGTTGGGTGAGATTGGTGTGGAAGAACTTCCCTTCCCTCAACAGTCAGCAGCTCTTGACTCTGGCTGAAGGCTATAGCCTGCATTTTGGAGTTTCTGATATTGAGCACCCAAAATAACTTTCAATCGGACTGCTCTTCATTTGCCAATACATCTTGTGACTATAGATTCATCTGAGAACTAATGTATGAGCAGAATTGTACCTGAAATCTGTTCTGTAATAAAGAAATACAAATGGTGACAGTACTACAGTAACCCATGGGGCACCCCTGTGTTACTGAACTCTAGTGCTGTAGTTCTTGAGACCGGTCTTGGTCTCGAGATCAATCTCAAGACCAGTTTTTTGTGATCTCGGTCTTGTCTTGGTCTCAACTCTATTTGGTCTCGGTCTTGTCTTGGTCTCAACTCTATTTAGTCTCGTTCTTGTCTTGGTCTCGGAAATAGTGCTCTCGGTGGGATGGGGAAAAAAAAGAGAACAGTATCATTATTTTTTACGCGCCAAATGCAACCAGTCAGATGCATCTATTTTAAAAATGTCACATTGTATACATTTTCTCAATGCACACTGCCAGTGCTTCACAGTCCACACACGTCATACACATCGTATCATAGCGAAGTTGGCAAAGAAATGTCCGAAAATGTCTGCGAAGTCTTTAGCATAGTTATAATTCAAATAAATTTGTATTTTACATTCATTAGAAAGCACGGTCTTACCATACCATACCAACTTGTATTTATAAAGCACTTTACAAACCCACACTGGACCAAAGTGCTGTACAGAATCAGAAAATAGCACATATAACAGAAATAAACAAAAACATAAAATAAAATAGAAACAACAACTATAGAATACGATCAAATAACGCAAAATAGAGTAAATAAGATAAATAAAGACAAATGAGTCAAATGCAAACATCTCAAGTCATCAAAGGCTATGGAAAAAAATGGGTTTTAAGAAGAGATTTAAAAACAACATGGGAAGAAGCCTGTCTAATGTGCAAAGGCAATTTATTCCACATTGTTGGAGCTGCAACAGCGAAAGCCCGATCCCCTCTAAGCTTACGCTTAGTTTTCGGCACACACAGGAGCAGCTGATCAGCTGACCTAAGAGAGCAGGAGGGCGAATAAGGGTGAAGTAGCTCAGACAGGTAGGTTGGGGCCAGACGATTTAATGCTTTAAAAGCAAACAGGAGAATTTTAAACTGAATCCTTAAATATACAGGGAGCCAGTGAAGTGAGGCTAAAACTGGGGAAATGTTCTCATAACAGACGTGCAGCAGCATTTTGTACCCGCTAAAATTGAGCAATGGAGGAACCATTAACCCCCACATAGAGTGCATTGCAATAATCAATTCAAGTAGTGACAAAGGCATGAATTACTGTCTCAAAATGCTCCCTAGGGAGAACAGATTTTATTTTAGCCAGATTTCTCAAATGAAAGTAGCTTGATTTCACAACATCCCTAATCTGACTATCAAATCTAAGATCCACATCCACTTTGACACCTAAATTTGAGATGACTGGTTTTACATACTGAGACAAAGAACCCAGATCCACAAAAGGGTTCTCAGAGGGTCCGCCAAAGACCATCACCTCTGTCTTTTTTTCATTGAGTTGTATAAAAATTGAGGGTCAGCCAGGACTTTATTTCCTCAAAACACCTAAGTAAAGGTCTCACCGAGTAGGCATCTTTCTTTTTAAGAGGAACATATATCTGACTATCATCCACGTAACAGTGGAATGAAATGCCATGCTTCCTAAGAATGGAGCCAAGTGGGAGCAGATACATAGAAAAGAGAAGGGGACCTAAAACTGAGACCTGTGGCACCCCATGTAGTAGAGAAGCACAGGAGGACACACAATCATCAAGGGACACACAGACGGTTCGGAGCACCAGGTAGGATCGGAACCACTCCAATGCTATGTCCCTAATGCTCACCCACTGCTCCAAACGAGAAAGCAGAATTTCATGATCCACTGTGTCAAATGCAGCAGTTAGATATAAAAGGACAAGAACAGCACAGTCACCGGAGTCAGTAGCTAAAAATATATAATTAAACACTTTTAACAGAGCTGACTCAGTGCTGTGCAAGGTTTTAAAACCAGATTGAAAAACTTCTAAAATATTATGCTTTTCCAGAAAAGCAATTAATTGACTGTAAACAATCTTCTCAATAACTTTAGAAAGAAAGGGAAGATTCGAAATGAGTCTGTAGTTCTTGAGAACTGTGGAATCTAAAACCGTTTTTTTAATGAGAGGGTGGACAACAGCAAGTTTAAAAGTTTTAGGCACCAGACCTGAAGAAAGACTGCTGTTAACAAGAGCAAGAACAGCCGGGCCAACAGTAGGAAACACTTCTTTAAGCAGCCGCGGAGGAACAGCATCATAAGGAGAACCAGAGGGCTTCAAATGCCCAACAATCTCCTGTAAAACTAACATAGTCACAGGCTCAAACTCATCAAAAATAACACAGCAAGGGACCGAGACAGAGGGGTCATGAATCAACGCTGGGGATGATATTAGGGCCCTAGCAGAAGTGACCTTATCAATAAAAAAGTTAAGGAAATCTTCGCAAACGACAGGGGAAGACTCAATACAGTTAGTCTGCGGAGCATTGAGTAACGAATCAATAGTCTTAAACAGCACATGAGGTTTATGACAGCATGATAAAACAATATCAGAGAAATAATTGCTCTTGGCATCCTTCACAGTTTTCTGATAACGGTCATTCCAACAGTCGCATAACATTTGGAATGACACCTGTAGTTTGTCCTTTTTCCATTTACGCTCAACTCTACGACACTCGCGTCTAACAGCCCGCGTCTCATCGTTTAGCCAGGGCTCAGACCTGATTTTTTGGTGCCTGGTTTTTAAGGGAGCCACGGTGTCTAGAACAGTTTGGCAAGCAGAATGAAACCATGAGCTAATCTCCTCAGTACTGTTACACATAACATCAGGAAAAGGACAGTTCTCAGTAAAAACGGCAGAAAACTGAGCAGCAGTAGTAGAGTTGATACTACGACACCGCCAAACAACAGTGCGAGGTTTAACTGTAGTGAATGCAAGATCAACCTCAAAAAGTACAGGCATATGATCAGAAAACACTGCCTCACAGATCTCCAAGTTAAGAACAGATAAACTGTATGATAAAACAAGATCGAGCGCGTGCCCTCGTTCATGGGTAGGACCAGATACCCACTGCACAAGATTAAAAGAGTCAATGAGGTTTAAAAAGTCCTTTGCCATTGGCTTGTCAGGGCAGCAGACATGAACATTAAAATCTCCTACAATAAGAACGTGGTCATATTTAGGCATAATTTCTGCCATAAAATCCGAAAAATCATTCAAAAAGTCCTGGTTATATTTAGGAGGCCGATAGATGATTGCACACAGCATTGTATGATGACTTCCCACCTCAAACACGCTATGTTCAAAGCTAAATGAGGCAGACAGCGACATCTCCTTACATTTAAAGTGCTTTCTAAAAATCGTCGCTATTCCACCTCCTTGACCCAGCATCCGTGGGGAGTTAAAATAGCAGCAGTCAATAGGTAAAAATTCAGTGAAAGCACTGGACTCACCAACACCCAGCCAGATCTCAGTCACACAAAGAAAGTCCAATCCTCAGGACATGAATAAATCCTTTAAGATAAAAGTTTTATTCGCTAGCGATCTAGCGTTTACCAGGCCAATCCTGGTCAAAGCCGGCGGATCCGCGTTGATAGCCCTCCTGGGAGCACGACTCAAAGGCCGCAGGTTACCCAAATATACTCCGTGCCAGCGGGGACGAGGAGAGGAAGGATCCCGGTGCAGGAAAATATCATCCGAGCCGCGGACAGGTACCAACCCGGTGTCAACAGGGTCCAGCGTGCGCTGTGCAACAAGCAGATGCTGTGCCCATCCATAATTGTTAAAAGAAGCCATAGAAGAGTGTCCCAACCAAGCCTTCAGCCTGACCAGCTGACCGCTGCGTTTACCTCGACGAAGGGTGCGTTTACGCCGGACAGGTAAGGCCAGGGCCCGGAATAGGTGAATGAGAATCCCCGAGAAGATCGGGGGCAGGGGCTTTTGTCCATCAAAATGTGGTTTCACCAAACCGTTAGCCAGAGGTCGAAGATCCAGCAGAGTTTGCCGATCGTAAACCAGCAAAGAGTTGACATTTGAAATCACAAACAATATTAATAACATAAAAAGACACAATATTGGTGGAGATAGACGGCATGCCACACACACCGGCGCCATCTTATTCTGCCTGACTGCTTTACCTCCTATACTGTCTGCACCAGCCCTGGGGTTTTATTTTGTAGTGTGGATGGTCTTTTATTATTGTGATTGTTAATAAAAGATTATAAGTGGAGTCATGTCTCTTGCTGCCCTGTATAACGGACCTGAGTGCCTTTTTGGAGTTTTATTTAGCTTTATTTCCCTCTGCACATTTCCCAGGGTGGTGTAGTTGGTATTTTAAGGGGTGGTTCCCCCAAACTCTTAGCCCAGCATCGCAACAGTTCTGAAAGCGAAAGTGTGTCCAACCACATAATAGCAAGGAGTACCTAATATAGTGGCTAGTGAGTGTATGTTGTTTATATTACCCAGTTATATTGTGCAACCAATAACTCCAATTAGATAAGGTCATTGTACAGAAGTAATCCAATTGTGATCAAATTAGATTATACATTATTGCAAGTAATTCAAAGATTACATTACTGATTACATTTTAGTTATGCAATTTGGAATCTTTACCGGATTACTTTTCAAACACTGAAGGTACAGTACTATGTGGCAACATCACTATCCCAGCCTCACACACATTTCCCAGTCTCATTCTCACACCTAATACCAGTATGATTATTCTATTCCGACAGATGTCCATATCAACATAGCCCTGTCTGTTGTAACAGAACCCAGCTATAAAACAGAGTCTGTCTGTGCACTTCATTTATCTTGTATTTCATATCATTTTAACATGGTTTGTGAGGAAAGGCAATAATTGGAAATATATAAACATACCTGAAAATAACCCATTATATGGTGCCACATTAAACAACACCAGGTTCCTTGTAAGGCTGATTACAACACAAGTGACAGCTTCTTCTATGGATCCTGTGAAATTGAGTTATACAAGTTAATAGTAAGGAAATCTTTTCCTGTTGTAGTGCTTACAGATCCAGCCATAGATTTCCATTCCAATTACGTAAGCTTTACTGTTTGAATTGCTTCACTTTTCACAACATCCTTCTCCCTCAATTTACTATATTTAATGATACTTACCTTCAGCAACACCCCACAGAGTGAATGATATGGACATCATTACAGATGGAACTATGACACTGGAACAGTGACACAACAGTGCCTGCCTGCTTTCATCTATATACAGAAAGTAGAATACAATCAAGCCACATCCTCTTTAACATTTGATGACAGTTCAAATTTGACTGATCTACAACCAATCGCATGTCATCTTTCAGCTGCAACTTCACCTACAGTCTCCAAGTGCAAAATGTCAAACTGTCTGTTTCACTAGAGGGTAGGCCTATAGTTTCAGTAAGGACATTGGATTTAGATGAAAGTTAAATGGGCTTCCAATAAAACATTAACTTATATTGACAGATACAGATTTGGACTAATTTGTTGCTACCCTGACAGCTCATTGAAACAACGCTTCATTTCTCCTGAAAAGTGATTCAGTTAAAAGCAATTGTCTAAAGGATACCTGCATGCCTTTAGAAAATGAGTGGGTAAACCAATAAAGTTGTGAAAAGATATAATTTGTTGTTTATTTTACAAAGATATGCTGAAATAGTATGAAGAGTTTGTTAATCCAGATCTTAATCTTATTGAACATCTAGGGAGAGTTCTGAAAATTGCAGTCCGGTGATGCCACCCTTCAAACCTGAGACAGCTTCAGCAGTTTGCTCAGGAAGAGTGGGCCGTACAAAGACGTACAGAGATCACTTGTTGGCACTGCTTGTTGCAAAAGGTGGTGTCACTAAATTATTAAATTAAGGATACTGTGATGACATCGAGCGGGGAAGCAGGCAAGAGAGCCATGAATAGGATGAAATGGGTTTTTTTTTAAGGCAGACAGCACACATGGGAGCACACAGCAAAACCATGTTAATGACAGACCTGGGGAAAACGGACTCAGACGCAGACTAAATACACAGGACAATCTGAAAATAACAGGCAACAGGTGAACACAATCAGGAATTAACATGGGGTAACGGGGGGGGGCGTGGATGGAATGAGCAGGTCATGACAGATACCCTTTTTTTTCTGCCATTTTGATTTCTTTTAATTATATAAAATTCAACTGTACCCTACGATGGGCTGGTCGCCTGTCCAGTATGGAAAGCCGTTTGAGCATTTATTCTGATATCCGTGATATCAAGCCGCCTTCGCTCTACTAGTTCGGACTTTGGCCGTACTTGTAAGACATCCTGGCGCATTTGTACGCGACTAAGTCGTACTAGTACTGCAAAAATGCTTACTAGTCAAGCTATTTCATCAGCTTGTTAACGTGTGGGCCTCAAATTTGAATTAGCTTGAATTAAATGATTTGTTTTTGTGGGGTAAAAATCTTTCTCCTGTTTTTCTGTTTAGTGGGAATTTAATTTTTCTTGCGAGAAAATACGTTGAAGACGACCTGAACATTATTGATTGATCGGCGCATATAGCGCGCATTCTTTTCTCAAACTAGAAAACGGGACTTCGGAAAATCACTCTACATATCAACCTCTTCATTTACTTCCCCACTATTTTCTACGTAAATAAATCCCCAAATATTTACAGGTCTGGAAAAAATGATCCATTTTTCTGGTAATACTTTTTACATGTATGTATTTGAGCAACATGAACGGTTTTGTTTTATTCCATAAACTTATGACAATATTTCACCCACAGACACTGGAATGTCTCACATAGAGATGCTGATTTAAGAAATAATTTGTGGTTTCTTCATTTCTTATTAAATTAGAGGCATAAAATAAATAGGCATTAAATAACTTGAAAGTAAATATTAAATAATGTGAAGGCCACCACAGTGATTTGACTTTGGAGGCTTGAATCGTGGTGGGCTATTATCAGTGTAAAATAAGATGTTTCACAAGTACACAATGACATTTTAACAGTTTTCATGATGATTGGCTCCAGTTATGTCCATTTAATCATTATTGCACTTATTTCTGATTAAGATCTAATTTCATGTACAGATTTTATAAAAATCTACATCTATGGTTTAGTATAAGCACATGGCATCGCTCAGTTTTTGTCCAGTTTGGTGTCTCATATTTG
>JABFEA020016070.1:0-19135 GCA_019775915.2 Cyphomyrus plagiostoma | reverse complement strand
TTTAATGTTAGTTACTGTAATGTTGTGCTGCTTTATTTGGTTAATCGTCCAGTCTGTGAAGAAGGTATTCAAGTAAGTATTGCATTGCAGTGCGACACATTTCCTGGCGCGTATAATTTATATTGGGTCAGTGTTCACGGTTCAACTTATGATATTCGATCGAGTACTAGGTCATACTGGTTTGTTCGACTTTCAAGAAATTCGAGTTCTAGTGAGTTCAAGAACCGAGGTACCACTATAATAAGGAGTGGACAGTTTCACTCCCTATACATGGAACGGAAGTGCAGTTTAAGATTCATACCGGTGCAGATATCAGTGTAATATCAGAAAAGACCCTTTCAAGCCTAAAGCACCAGCCTCAGTCAAAGTAAACCTGGAAAGTCCTGGTGGAAAATTACATTGTAAGGGACAGTTCATAGCCACAATTGCCATAAAGAATAGACACTTCAAATTCAAAGTGTTTGTAGTTATCGGACCTACTGTGAACAACCTTCTTGGTTGTGAGGCATCAGTTGAAATGGGTTTGATAAAGAGATTGGAAGACCTAAAGTCAGCTGCTCCTGAAGAGGTTGGACTGTTAAAGATAAAACCGATAAAGATCCACTTAAAGGACAACGCTATCCCGTACAGTATAGCCACAGCCAGACGTGTGTCTGTGCCCATGCTCCAAAAAGTCAAAAAGGAACTGGAGCGAATGTTTCGGTGCCGTATCATAGAAGAAATAAAAGAGCCTACGGAATGGTGCCCTCCGATGGTTGCTGTGCCCAAGAAGAATAGACAGATACTCATCTGTGTAGATCTGAAACAGCTTAACAAGGCTGTTAAGAGGGAAAGATACATGCTTCCCTCAACTGATGACATCCTTCCCAGATTAGCACATGCCAAAGTTTTTTCACAGTTGCCATTAGATGAAGACAGTGCTAAATTGACAACCTATTTTTTCCGTAGACTTCAATTTGGCATTACTAGTGCCCCAGAAATATTTCAGAGGGAAATTTCTGAGCTGTTGAAGCATCAACCAGGAGTAGCCATTTTCATGGATGATATCCTTGTCTATGGAAAGAACATGAGAAAAGACTTAAAAGCACTTTGAGGACAATTCATGAAGCAGGCTTGGTGTTGAATACAGAGAAATTTCTACTGAGACAGAACCAACTTTTCTACCTAGGCCACTGATAAGGAGGGCATACGTCCAGATAAGGCCAAGATTAAGGCCATATCGCTTCTAGAGCCACCTAATAACACCTGAGACCTGAGAGGGATGCTGGGCATGGTTCACTATCTCGGCAGATATGGTCCACACTTATCAGAGGTAACGCAGCCACTCAGTAAACTGTTGAAGAATAGACAGTGTGGACTTGGGGCCCTGCACAGTTTAAAGCCTTCAACACAGTGAAGTGTTTACTCACAGAGGCGCCTGTGCTTGCATTCTATGACGTTACTAGACCCACTATAGTGAGTGTGGACACTAGTAGTTATGGCTTAGGTGGAGTCCTCCTACAGGACCACGACGGAGTGGTAAAGCCAGTTGCTTATTGTTCAAGAGTCCTAACTGATGCTGAAAAACGTTATGTCCAAATTGAAAAAGAGTGTCTCGCTGCTGTGTGGGCCTGTGAGAAATTCACAACATTCCTTTATGGTCTAGGGAGCTTTACCCTCCATACTGACCACAAACCTTTGGTTCCACTAATTAATGCCAAAAATCTTGATTCAGTTCTACTGAGGTGTCAAAGACTGCTCTTGCGAATGATGCGCTACAACCCTATAGCGGTATATGTGCCAGGTAAGCAGCTGGTGATGGCTGACACACTCTCTAGACATCCTCAAGCGGTGGTCGCTGCAGAAGTCTGTGAACTGATAAATGAGGTAGAGGCCTATGAAGAAGCTGTATGCAATGCGTGGCCTATTTCATCCACAAAACTGGACATGGGGAAGGCTGAGACAGGAAACGGTGATACGCTATGTCAGTGATGGCTGACCTAAGTATGCTTCCACCATTCCACACACAGTGGCACCATACTACAAAGAAAGATAGTACTTGTCTTATTCCCAAGGGTTAGTTTTGCATGGCAACGGAATTGTAATTCCACACAGCATGCATACTGACGTACTTCAGAGGATTCATGGTGGCCACCAGGGCATCAGAAAATGCTGAGCCAGGGCCCAAATGAGCACTTGGTGGCCAGGATTAGGGAAAGAAATTCAGCAGTTAGTCGAACGCTGCAAAGACTGTCAGGAATAAAGGATAACACAGAGAGAACCTTTGATTACTACTCCATTACCTACATGCCCATGGAAGAGAGTAGGAGCTGATATTTGCGAATTCAACCAACAGCACTATCTGGTAGCTGTAGACTATTTTTCACGGCATATAGCTCATCTTCCAGACCTGTCCGGAGAGACAACACGTTTGAAACTAAAGAATATGTTTGCAAGGTGGGGCAGTCCAAATGTTCTCGTTACGGATAATAAACCACAATTCTCGGGAAGGGCCTTCCAGGAATTTGCAAAAGACTATTACTTTAAACATGTTAGGACCAGTCCCTACCATGCTCAATCTAATGGAGAAGCAAAGAGGGCTGTACAGACTGTAAAGAAAATCTTGAGGCAGTCAGACCCATTTGCTGCCCTGTTGAGTTACCGAGCCATCCCTGTCCAAGCCACGGGTGCTAGTGTAGAGGGTCGAAAATTATAATTGTCTGAGGTGTGCAGATATCAGATATATAAATAAATATTTAGAAATTTTGCCTCTCATCTAAAAGCTAAAGTTTTCCAAGAGAAACAATGGTACACAGTATCATTAAATTCATCATTTACTGCAATTTATTCTTGGGCTGACCCTGAAATTGTTATGTTTGTACCTCCTGTAGAGGGCGTGTAGTGCTTTTGAGACGGTGAATTGTGTGGCTCAGGTCAGAGTTCATTAAACATCACCAAAGCTCGCAGCATATTCACGTGTTTGTCTTACATTTCTACAGTGCATTCTACTTACCCTTTCGGGTCTCTCCAGCCTGAGACGGGTAACAACTTGGGGGCTAGTCCGGGATTAGCCCCAGCTAGTGATTGGGTGCTAATCAGTAAAGAACCACTGTAGTACAGCGTCATTCGTCCCAGACCAGTGAGTTGAATGACAGACACCGGGAGTCCAGTCATGGCTACTCTCGGAGCACTACGGTGGCAGATCGAGAAGCAGCTCCACCTGCTGGTTAGCTCTTCCAACTGCAAAGCACTCTACAAAGTAGCCTTGTGTTGCATGGAGGGGGAAGGAGAGGCGTGTCCAAGCATGGATGCGGCGGAGGTGGAACTCTACGACTTCATCGTTGATTTCATGCGAGGAGAACAACTGCAGAGACTAGAGGACTAAGGAATGGCCCGTTTGCTGACCCTCCATGACCTTGTTTGTGAGTTGGCTGCTACAGGACAAGGTTTTGCTTCCGACATCGAAGAAACTGCAGAGACTGTGGGGCCTGTTTCACCTTCTGCATCAACATCAGCAGCTGCCAGGGTGCAGGTAGCACAACCTACAGGTTTGACATCACATGTAAGTGCTGAAAAAACTGTTCCACTGTCTAGACTGCCAGAACAAATGACTGGTCTGATTAAGTTCTCTGATGTTGCATCTTATTTGCCACGTAGAGAGTTTAAAATTTATGGTGGACAGATTTCTGATTCAAACTCAGATTTGAGTTTTAACAGCATTTGCAAGCAAATTGATGAAGGTATTGCAGAAAACTTTGCAGAGTCAGAAATCATTCGAACAGTGTTAAAGGTAATCAAATCTGGTACCTTTAAAGAGATGCTTATTACAAAAGACAGCATTACAGTGGCTGAATTAAAACGGTTCCTGAGAGCACACCTTAGGGACAAAAGTAGCACTGAATTATTTCAGGAGCTGAGTACTACAAAGCAACAGGGCAAAGAATCCCCGCAACAGTTTGTGTATAGGTTAATGGGGCTTAAGTAGAGAGTGTTGTTTGCTTCAGAACAAACAGAGTTTCAGTATGATCGTAAACTAGTCCAAGGTGTTTTCCTGCACTCACTGTATCAGGGTCTGAATAAAAAATACACCTTTGTCCGGAGGGACATGAAAGCAGCAATAGCGACACAGACAATCACAGATGATCAAATTCTAGAACTGATCACACAGTCTGTTAGTGAAGAAACTGAAAGGCAAAAACGAATCGGTCACACATATAAACCCAGTGTTACGATGTGTCGGTTGTGAACGGTGAATGGAGAGAAGTCCAGCCAGGAAATGCGGGAAGACGGGGTTTATTGTCCACAACATGACAATACATGGAAACATTAATGCCGCGTCTGCCGGAATAGACGCAGACACAGACTTAAATACACAACACAGGCACAAGACAGGTATGCGGCAACGCCAAACAGGTGATAACATTTGGAGATCACAAGAGGTAACGAGGTGGGCGTGGCACACAGGAGGATCGGACGGAGCGGGACATAACACCCAGAGCCACAGTTGCAAGTGTCAACCAACAGGATCATGTGGACAGACATGATGCTCCCTCGAGTCATGCAGAAGTTAAAGCCAATCGTGATGCCATTCATAAACCTTCTGCACAAGTATCTACGTTGACAAAGAACCTGGAGAAAGTTGTCATGTTCATGGACTTTGGCACTCAACACCAAACGAAGATAGCAGCAGCAAGTATACAACAACCGATAAATTCAGAAGCAAAGGGTAAATGCAAACAATGTATATCCCAAAATGCGGAAGTGTGTATTCACTGTTTCCTATGTGGTCAAGCAGGGCACCGAGCTGTGGGCTGTCTCATGAGAAGACGAACGTTAAACGAGAGAAGGTCACTGGGGGGGGGGGGGCACCAGTGACCGCAAGAGACTTAGTGTTCCAACTTCCTACCAGTGCATTTAGAGGTGAGAAATCTGTAACACAGAACACCTCCAACAGAGCTAATGGGATGGTAGAGAAATGGATTGCCCAGCTGATTGGCAATCATTGCATGATAACTTGCCATTTAAATGGTGTCCAGACTCAGATGCTTTTGGACACGGGAGCCCAGGTCAGTATTGTGGGATGGGTCTGGCTAAAGGAAACATTACCAAAAATCAAAATCCAACCTCTTGAATCTTTATTAGCAGACAGACAGCTTTCGGTCACTGCAGCAAATGGGACTACTGTACCTTTTGATGGATGGGTTGAAGCTTTATTAGAGATCTGAAATGGCAGACAAAACAACATTGCCATCCAAGTTCCCCTGTTGGTGAGTCAGAAGTGCAGGGACTGTCCACTACTTGGATTCAATGTAATTGAAGAGATAATAAGGGAGAATAATGATTGTGCAAACAGCATCAACCTGATTGATCTGCTGTCTGAGACCTTGAAGATGCCTAAAGAAGCCACTGAAACATTAGTCTCCACCGTAAATTCTAACCTTACCAAAGAAGATACTATGAGATCTAAAGTAAAGACTGGGAAACTGGGAGTCACCATTCCTGGTGGTCAAGTCTTAGAGGTGCGGTGTCAAGTAAAAGCATGGCACAAGGGAGGGACCGTGATTTTTGAACCAATGTCAGTAAGGGTCATCCCAGAAGGGTTGGAGTTATTTCCTGCTGTTGTAAAGGTACTCCTTGGTGCTTCCAAAACAGTAAAAATTCCAGTTCAGAATTCCACCAAGCATACCATTTACCTACCTCAGAGACGTATCTTAGGTAACATAGAAGAAATCAGTGAAATAAGACCAATATACTCATCCTCCAACATTGAACAGTCAGGTAAACAAATCAGCAGTGCAGTTCTGTGCTCATCCCAGGCAAGGTCAACAGAGTATGTCTGTAATAGAGAAGAACATAATGGGTGGAGAGTGGAAAAAAATGGCACCCACCCGTTGATCTTGGACATCTCAGTGACCAGGAACAAGATGTGGTAAAAAAAATGTTGTTTGAGGAATCAGATGTGTTTACTCAAGAGGAGGGAGATATTGGATGTATTCCTGATCTTCAGCTGAAAATCAGTCTATCAGATAACACACCAGTTCAGAGATGTTATAATGCCATTCCAAAACCCCTTTATAAAGAGTATGCTTCCACCTTAGTTAAAGACTATGTGCAAAACCTGTTGAACAGAGGATGGATCAGAAAGTCGTCGTCCTCATACTCGTCACCAGTGGTATGTGTTCAAAAAAAGGACAACAGTCTGCGGTTGTGTGTTGATTTCCGAGGTCTTAACCGAAAGACAATCCCTGATCGACATCCCCTTCCCAGGATTCAAGATCTGTTAGACAGCTTGGAGAGAAATATGTGGTTTTCCATTCTGGATCAGGGAAGTGCATACCATCAGGGATTTGTGAGTGAGGATTCAACACCCCATGGGGATTATACGAATGGGTACGTATTCCCTTTGGATTAATGAATGCCCCAGCTGCGTTTCAACGATGCATGGAAGATGTGTTGGAGGGTAACCAAGACGAATGCTGTGTTCTCTATTTAGATGATGTGCTTTGTTACTTAAAGTCCTTCTGTGATCATGTTGACCATCTTCGGAAAGTGTTTCAGAAAATGAGGGAGCATGGAATTAAACTCCGTCCAAAAAAATGTGAGCTGTTTAAGAGACAGTTTCGATACATTGGTCGCTTGGTGCCAGGAGAGGGGATTCAGATAGACCCAGCAGATTTGGAAGCTGTTAGGACTTTGAAGAACAAAGAACCCCACACAGTGGGAGAAGTGCAAGCACTGCTTGGGTTTCTAAGCTATTACAGGTCCTATATCCAAGACTTCTCCAGACTAGCCAAGCCACTCTTTGAGCTTGTCCAAAGGCCTACTGGGACAAATGATGGTACACACAATCTGCAAGTTCCCAGTCGTCCGGGCGGAGTAAGACCAAAAGAAAATGGCCAACTTAACTCCAAAACCCCAGTCATTTGGACTGCAGAATATCTGAGTGTTGTTTCCAGATTTGCAGACATGTTAACCAGTCCGCCAGTGCTGGCCTACCCAAATTTTGATCTACTTTTTGTACTACACACGGATGCTTCCAATGAAGGTCTAGGGGCTGTGCTTTATCAACAACAGGGCAATAAACTCTGTGTCATTGGATATGGGTCCCGCACATTAACACCAGCGAAAAAGAACTACCATCTACACTCAGGTAAACTGGAATTTTTGGCACTTAAATGGGCCATCTGTGATAAATTTAGAGATTATCTCTATCATGCTCCAGCATTCACAGTTTACACCGATAACAATCCACTGACTTATGTCCTCAGCACAGCAAGGTTGAACGCAGTTGGGCAGCACTGGGTGGGAGAGCTAGTCGATTTTCATTTTGACATCAAATACAGACCGGGTTAAGCCAATGTTGATGCCGATACACTGTCAAGGCACCCTCTGAAACTGACAGAGGGGCAGATTCATAACAGAACACACCAAAACATTATCACCCGAAACTGTGAATGCTGTTTGGCAGGGTAGTAAAGCTCTGGCTGACAGTGATGTGCCGTGGGTAGCTGCCTTAGAGCTCAACACTCCAAGTAAAGAAATCTCGTTTACTGGAGACAGTCGTTTCATAGTCACTCCCGAAGAAGTCAAAGCAGCACAACGAGATGACCCAGCGATCTGTGAGGTAATCCAGTTGAAAGAACAAGGCTGGACACCAAATGGGAAAGATAAGAATCTCATGAAAAGGGAAACGAGGAGACTTCTGTTTGAATGGACAAAATTAGAAATGGAGGATGGAATTTTGTACAGAAAAGCAGGGCAGCACTGCCAGTTAGTTCTCCCTCCGCAGTTTAGAGCAATGGTGATAAAAAAATTACACAATGAAATGGGACATGTAGGAGCTGAGAAAGTGCTTCATCTTGCTCGTGAACGCTTTTACTGGCCATCAATTGGGAAGGAGATAGAGGAGTATATAACTACGTACAAGGTGTCCCTGTATACAACAAAAACATCCCCTTGTCGATCAAAGAGCACCCATGGATTCCATTGTATCCAGTTCCCCATTTGAGCTGGTCAGTGTGGATTACATGCATCTTGAGCTGAGCAAAGATGGTTATGAATATATTCTTCTGCTTGTAGACCATTTCACACGATTTGCCCAGGCATATCCAACAAAAAATGTCAGGCAAAACTGCAGCGGAGAAGATCTTTCAGGACTTCATTCCTCGATTTGGGTATCCTGAAAAACTACACCACGGCCAAGGCAAAGAAATTGAGAACCACCTGTTTCAGAGGTTACAACAGTTGTCAGGAATAGCCCACTCAAGAACCACACCATATCACCCTCAGTGTAACCCTGTGGAGAGGCAAAATCGGACAATTCTGCAAATGCTCAGGACTCTTGAGGAAGAGAAAAAAAATGAATGGAAAAACTACTTGCCTCATGTCGTGCATGCTTATAATTGCACCAGGCACGAATCGACCAGCTACTCTCCATTTTTTCTTTTGTACAGCAGATCATCCCGATTGCCTGTCGACTTGCTGTTTAATCTGAAAATCAAGAGAGACAGTTTAAATCAACCTGCTTTTGCACAGCAATGGGAAAACAGAATGAGACAAGTATATCAGATTGCGAAAGAGAACAGCCAAAGGTCTTCAGCAAAGGGCAAGAAATACTATGATCGAGGAATAAGAGGTGCCATCCTTCAACCGGGAAACCGGGTGTTGGTCAGGAACCTTTCAGAAAGAGGCAGCCCGGGAAAGTTGCGTGCATACTGGGAGAAGAATGTACATCGGGTAGTGGAGTGCATTGGTGATGGCCCAGTGTACAGAATACAATCCGAGACAGGTTCCAAGAAAGAAACAAACTTCTGTTCATATTGAAAGGAACCCTAGGAGTTATGATATGCCCTAACAGCTACTTTATTTGTCAGGAGGTTAGTTAACTCAAAGGTAGGGTGATGTCTTATAAAGTGTTGTACTACAGTATGTGTGTCTGTGTCTTTTTGTGTTGTCAGATATTATATTCATGTCGAGTTAGCCTTTTGGTAATGGTATTTTTAGTTTCTCCTACATACTGCGTAATGCAAGTACTACAAAAACTCAATACAACTGTATGATCAAAAATCTACAGGGGGCCAAATTCGAAGCAACTGTCCAGGTTGCCTGTTTTGGATCCAAAATTTTGGCTGGAATTCTGGGGCTCGGGTAATCATGCCTCTATCTACTGGGAGGGGTATTTTACTTCTCACCAATATGTCTCTTAAGTTTTGATTATTCTTTTAGGCCGTAATGACCCTATGATTTTGTAATACCCTCTCCCCACTAAGAAAGTAAGTGAAATTGTATTTTAGCTCTTTTATTTAGAAGGAGACCGTGGGTTGTCACCAAATGGATGATTTGTCGTATATATCAACTTCCCTGGCTTCCAAGAAGATTTTGAGGCAACTTCTCAAAAAGGTGTGTAAATAACCCTTTTTCCTCAGAGTCTGGAAAAGTACATTTGTCGCTTTCCATAAGTCTTCTGAATAGGTACAAGTTTTATGAAAATAGAATAGTTGTGACTTGACAATTCCCCTAAAAGTATGTCTGGGGTGAAAACTGTCCTTGTGTAATAGAGCATGGGTGTCGGTGTCTTTTAAATGCACCTTAACAGCCAAACGGCCCGTAGAATTAAAAAAGGGGCTCAACCCTCTGGGGTCTAGTGCATCATCGGTGATGCAGCGTACTTTTGGTGTCTATTTCAGTTTAAATCTCGCTGAATTCTTAATGTAGAATCATGAAAAAACACTGGCTAAATCCGCATTCTGTCTTCTTTTCAAAACATTTATTGTCGGAAGTATTCAAGTTTTTTAAATTAGGTTAAATCGCCAAAAAAGTAAGCCATGTCATCTTACTTTCTTTTACCTGCATCGGGGGCGTGTAGTATCATAGTATCGCTATTCACATTCTAAAAAGCCGCATTAGCGCGTATTCAAATCACATTTGCATGGTAATTGATGAACAACGCAATGGTGAAAGGCAATCCAGAAACATCCCCATCAGCGCCATAAACGGGGGGTAGGGTCGTGGCCAGGTGACAATGACTCATTCATACACAACAAAGTTGCTACATATTCAATTAAAGGAGCCAGAAATAATGACATGAGTTTGGTTTTATTTATTTATTTATTTATCTTAATGAATGTTGCAACTACAACATTTAGTCATCTTCATGTAGCCAAGACTTTGCTGATCAGATATCTGGGATCAAAACGAACTCCCAGCTTACTATGTACTTTTATAATGTTCCTGCAAGCGTTCCAAATTGCATTTTGCAATGTCTATATTTTAATGTCAAATTACAAACGTAACAAAAATCTGACACATTTACAATATACATTAAAATAAAGATGAGTGTGATGGCAAAACAAATATATAAGAAATAATTTATTTGTCATGAATTAAGTTTATGATATTTAAAGAAATGTGTGATCATGCCCCAGTCAGTGAAAGTGTGTTTTCTACCCCTAGACCACAGAGGGTTAAAAGTTACAGTATTTAAGAAATTTATTCATGAGTTATTTATAGCGTATTTAATCTTAATTGAGGGGTGAAATAAGAGCTGGGCGATATGGCAAAAAAACTATTGCAATATTTTTTCCTGTATTGACTGATATCGATAATTATCAATATTATAGTTTCACAATGCTGCTCTATGTAATAATGTAATAATCAAAATAATAATAAAAATAAATTATAGAAGGTTATTGATTTTCAAGCATTCAAAGAAACATAGCTCAAATGAAAACCATATAATAATGTAACAATGTGCAAAACTGTATAATATTGCAAACATGGTATAGGGCAAACATAAAATAAAGCAGGACAGAACTGACTGCAACAAGTATCTTCCTCTATTCAAGGTCTCTCTAAAACCTTTTAAAATTCTGAGGTAGAAAAGTACAGTATCTAAACCAAACAAAAAACACACTAAAAAAAATGCCAAATCTGTCACGTCCACACCTCCGGCGGGCGTGACTGACCAGGTGTGACGCATCCAACCCAATCAACCATGAGTTAAAAGGAAGAGGAATTCTCCTCTTCCTTGTGAACTATTGAGCCAATGTTCTCTTTGTGCCGTACCGAGCAATTACTTGTCTCTCGTCTCCCCGCTCTCCCATTACCTTTTCGCTTACCTTTGTCTTTGCCTCCATTGTGTTCGCCCTCCATCCACAGCCTTGTCCCCATCCGTAACCCACCTGCCCTTGTGTGCGCCCGGCGCCCCGTGTCCTGCATCCCGCCTGTGTGTCTGTCCTATCCTTGTTTGTCGGACTGACTTCCCAGATTAGGACCTCTCTGCCTGCCTCCCGTACACGAGTCTTGCTCCACGCCTTGGACACCGCGCTAAACCAGAGCGTCGCTTCCTAGCTTCCCGTCTCCGCTGCCCAGCCTGGGAGATCTGAGCAAGCCGGATTCACGTCGCCTTTAAACCAAAGTCCCTATTGTTGTTCGCAATAAACTCACCTTCCCTCACATATCTGGGTCCTTGCCTGTGTCCCTGAACGTAACAGAATACTTCGCCCCACAAATGGACCCAGCGAGGAACTAGGAGGGGCGGATCACTGCCGTCGAATAGCAGCTCTCCACACAAGCAGCTCAAGTCCCTCTTCCTGCCTCCCCTCCTCGTGTTTCTGCCCCGCCGATTGCCGTACCTGAGAGGTATGACGGTAACCCCGATCATTGTCACTGGTTCCTAATGCAGGTAGGAATATATGTGGAAGAGCACCCCGAGATGTTCGTCTCCCCTGGAGCTCAGGTGCGCTTCACCGTCTCCTTGCTCACCGGAAGAGCACGCGAGTGGGCGGAAGCGTTATGGTCGGACGACAGCCCCCTTTTGCGATCGGCGCAAGATTTCCACCAGGCTCTGATCAAGGTGTTCCACCACCCAGCAGTGGGGAGAAGACCAGGTTGGCGCCTACTGGAGTGTCGGCAAGGGAACCGTACCGCTGCAGATTTCTCTTTGGAATTTCGTACTATCGCCGCAGCCCTTTGCTGGCCAGATGACTGTCTGCAGGTGCTTTTCCTACGGGCTCTTAACCCTGAGTTGCAAGACGAGTTGTCCTCCCGTGGAGAGGCCCCTTCCTTTGACGAGCTCGTTCGACAGGCCGTTCGCCTGGACAATACGGTGAGAGACCGCAGGCGTCGACACACAACAGTGGAGGCTGAGAGACCGATACCGGCTGCATCCGAGCCTATGCAGCTTGGACGCTCACCACTCACCCCAGCTGAGCGCCGGAGAAGAGTGCGAGGAGGCCTTTGCCTGTATTGCGGTTCGGCCGAACACATCGTCGCAGCCTGCCCCATCAGACCATGCTCCGACAACAGGACTCCTCCGGTAGGTAGTGTAGTCCTTCAATTCCCCTCTCCACTCTCACCCAGTTTTCTGTTCATGTCACTCTTAGTTGGGGAGGAGAGAGCGTGGTGGTACAAGCCCTCATCGATAGCGGGGCAGCGGGGAATTTCCTAGATGCGGGGGTGGTGAGACGCTTACGGATCCCGACACACAACCTACCCATGCCTCTGTCCATACACGGCATGACCGGGGAACGTATGGCAGAGGGAACCATATACCACCGCACACACCCGTGCCGGCTGCACATAGAGGCGATCCATGCCGAGGACATAGAGTTATATGTGCTAAATTGTACCAAGGACCTTCTTATCTTAGGCCTCCCCTGGCGCCGACGACACAATCCCCGGCTGAACTGAAGGACAGGGGAGATCGAATCCTGGTCGAATGGGTGTCGTCTTGAATGTTTGTCTCTCCCCTGCAAAGCTACAGGAGTCAAAAGTCCTGAACCTGAGGACCTGGGAATAGTCCCCCAAGAATATAGGAGCTACCTTGACGTCTTTAGCAAGGAGAAGGCATTCCGTCACCCCCCCATCGGGAGAGTGACTGTGCGATCGACCTACTCGAGGGTGCTCAGCTCCCTCGAGGAAGACTGTACCCAGTGTCCTTACAGGAACAGGAGTCCCTGGAGGGCTACATTCGCGAAGGGGTGAAGCAAGGTATCATACGTCCTTCCACATCACCCATCACTGCCGGTTTCTTCTTCATCAAGAAGAAGGACGGTGGTCTCCGCCCGGTGATCGACTACCGGGCCCTGAATGCTGTTACGGTGAAGCAGAGGGAACCTCTATCCTTCATCACTTCTGCAGTGGAACAACTCCGCTCTGCCACCATTTTCACCAAACTGGACCTAAGGAGCGCATACAACTTGGTACGTATCAGGGAGGGTGATGAATGGAAGACCTCGTTTGTTACCAGCAGGGGGCAGTACGATTACCTGGTGATGCCATATGGGTTGGCCAACAGCCCATCCATATTTCATGAACCACGTGTTCCAGGACATGCTCGATAAGTTTGTAGTGATTTACATAGACGACATCTTGATTTACTCCCCCTCAGAAGAGACGCATGTTCGCCACGTGAAACAGGTCCTGCAGAGGTAGTGAGAACACCACCTATACGTGAAAGGGGAGAAGTGCGAGTTCCATCAGACGCAGGTAAAGTTCCTCGGCTATGTGATAAGTCCTGGGGAGTTGGCGATGGAGGAGCAGAAGACCAATGCTATTTGGGATTGGCCGCGCCCCAAGACGTTGAGGGAGTTGCAGCGGTTCCTGGGCTTTGCGAGCTTCTATAGGCGTTTCATCCGCAATTTCAGCCAGGCAGCCGTCCCCCTCGCCTCCCTCACTCGGGGCAAGCTGGCCCGTATCGCATGGACACCGGTGGAGGAAGAGGCGTTTAACCGATTGAAGGAGGCCTTTTGTTCCTTTTGTTTGTTGAAGCAGCCTTGTCCCGAGTTGCCCTTCGAGGTAGAGGTGGATGCCTCGGAGGCCGGCGAGGGGGCAGTCTTGATCCAACGTGACCCGCAAACGGGAAGACGTCGTCCCTGTGCCTACTTCTCCCGCAAGCTCTCCGCGGCGGAACGTAATTACGAGGTAGGAGAACGCGAGTTACTGGCTATCAAATTAGCCCTAGAGGAATGGAGGCACTGGCTGGAGGGAGCTAGGCACCCATTCCTGGTACTCACCGACCATAGGAACTTGGAGTACCTGCAGTCGGCTAAAAGATTGTCCTCCCGGCAAGCCCGTTGGGCCCAGTGGTTTGCTAGATTCATATTCCGTGTAAGTTACCTACCTGATAAGCGGAATATAAAAGCTGATGCCTTGTCTAGGCAGTTCGATCCCCCCAAGAGCGAAGAGCAGACGTCGCCAGTTCTGAACCCGGCGTGCTTTGTGTCCACGATCACCTGGGGGTTGGAAGAAACTATCCGATCGGAGAATGAGCGCAGGAGGGCCCATCCCGATTGCCCACCAGGTAAATCGTACGTCTCCCAAGCCTTACGCCCCTCCTTATTGTCGTGGATCCATGCTTAGCCAGGTACCAGTCACCCTGGGATCGGCGCCACCCTGCGACTGGTCGCACGCCGGTACTGGTGGCCGGGGTGGCGGAGGGAGGTCCAGACCTTTGTGGAAAGCTGCAGCAACTGTGCCCAGTGTAAGACCCCGGGTCTGGCACCTTCAGGTTTGCTGCATCCCCTGCCAGTTCCCAATAGACCCTGGTCTCACGTCGCCATGGACTTCATCACCGATCTGCCAAAGTCGGGGGGTAAGACCGTCATCCTCACCATTGTAGATCGGTTTTCAAAAATGTGTAGATTGGTGGCCCTTCCCAAACTGCCAACTGCTGTGGAACTCTCCGAGGTTCTGATCCAGGAGCTGTTCAGAATCACGGGGATCCCCGAGGATTTGATGTCAGATCGAGGTCCGCAATTCACTTCTCGGGTGTTCCGAGAGTTTTGTGCCAAGCTGAACATCTCACTAAGTCTTACCTCGGCTTACCATCCGCAGTCCAACGGTTTGGTGGAGCGGACCAACAGAGAGATGGCCAAAACCCTGCGGCTGCTGGTTTGCTCCGACCCGGCCCGGTGGTCCCAGGCTCTCGTGTGGGCCGAATATTCCCTCAATTCCAGGATCCATCCAGCCACCAACCTCACACCTTTCCAGTGTGTTCTAGGGTTTCAACCTCCCCTCTTCCCGTGGGACGCGCCTGCTGGAGCCGTACCCTCCGTCGAGACCTGGTTCCAGGAAAGTCAGAGGGCATGGAGGTCTGTCCAGCAGGTACTGCAGTCCCGAGCCGAGGGGATGAAAACGAAGGCCGATCGACATCGACGCCCTGGGTTCCCCTTTCGGGTCGGACAGAAGATCTGGCTCTCCACCAAGAACCTCCGGATCCCAGGGTGTCGCAAGTTCCACACCCATTACATCAGCCCCTTCCCAGTGGTGCGGTGTGTGGGTCCGGTCCTTGGTTCAACTGCAGTTACCCAAGGTATACTGTATCTCACCCACGTTTTACGTGTCCTTGCTGAAACCGGTCAAATACAGTCCCCTACGGCCGACCGACCAGGCCCTGGAGGACACACCTCCCGTGCCTCCCGCGACCCCTGCCTGTGTGATCGCCGGCGTCCTGGACTCTAGGCGGAGACAGGGGACAATATCTGGTGGACTGGGAAGGGGCTGGCCCAGAAGAACGTAGCTGGGTACCCGCCGCAGAAGTGGAGGACAAGTCCTTGACATCTATGTTCCACCAGTCGCACCCCTCCAAGCCCCGGCGACCAAAGGACGTCCTCGTAAGCGGCGGAGGCCTCCTGGAGACGGCCATCAAGGGGGGGGCTCTGCTGAGCCCGGCGCCCCGTGTCCTGCATCCCGCTTGTGTGTCTGTCCTGTCCTTGTTTGTCGGACTGACTTCCCGGATTACGACCTCTCTGCCTGCCTCCCGACCACGAGTCTTGCTTCACGCCTTGGACACTGCACTACACC
This sequence comes from Cyphomyrus plagiostoma, assembly GCA_019775915.2. Classification (NCBI taxonomy): domain Eukaryota; kingdom Metazoa; phylum Chordata; class Actinopteri; order Osteoglossiformes; family Mormyridae; genus Cyphomyrus; species Cyphomyrus plagiostoma. Next base: position 3,352 of record JABFEA020016070.1, on the reverse strand, counting down.
GGAGCGTCGCTTCCCAGCTCCCCGTCTCCGCTGCCCAGCCTGGAAGATCTGAGCAAGCTGGATCCACGTCGCCTTTAAACTGACGTCCCTTGTTTATTGTTGTTTGCAATAAACTCACCTTCCCTCGCATATCTGGGTCCTTGCCTGTGTCCCTGAACGTAACAAAATCATGGTTAGATTTTTTTGTCAGGTGCTGGAAAACATCACTACGTGTCACCATGTCACATGGTACAAAATCCTTGCGAGAGACGAAGACGACTTGAGACAGACCGTGCTGCACAAACTGGAACCGCCTCCATGACTATACAACTTTGCCTTTATTGGCTGAAGATTGTATCCCAAGTATAGATTTATCTACACCCTTCTGGTAGTGCTGCCATTACAGTCAGGTGTCATAGACTACGAGGAGTAGAAGTTGTCCAACATAGCTGCAGTCAGTTTATACTGCACCCCTGCAGCCGCCGGCAGACCGCACTCCACCTCTCGTCGGCTGCAGACAGACCAAAGCCCAAGTTGAATGCAACTATTGCTTCTTTAAGGGAGGATGAGCAAAATAACGTCGTCGGTGATTGGCTGTTGTGCTGGCATTCAGTAAACCTCTGCTTGATAGGCCATCGAGTCGGCTGTCTCAGTGCATTCTCTAAAACGGAGCAAACTTGGTTGATCCAACTGTCGATCTCCTGCTCCATCCTTCCCTCACTCGTGAATAAGACCTAGAGATACTTAATCTCCTCCACTTGGGGAAGGACCTCCTTTCCGGAGAGAGCACTCCACCCTTTTCTGGCTGAAGACCATGGTTTTGGATTTGGAGGTGCTGATTTTTATTCCATCCACTTCACACTCGGTTGCAAACTGTTCCAGTGAGAGCCGAAGGTTACGGTCTGATGAAGCCAACAGAACCACATCATCTGCAAAAAGCAGAGACCTAATCCTGAGGTCACCAAATCAAACACCCTCAACACCCTGGCTGCGCCTAGAAATTCTGATCCCTGGCCTTTTGGATGAAGTGGTAAGTATTCTTAACATAACTGGGATGCCTAGAGGAAATTGGGTGTTACGATGCGGGGCACACGGACTGGGGACACAGGAGAAAGGAAGCCAGAATGAGGTAAAATAAAAGGTTTTAATGGGGAAACGCAGGGGCATAACAAGGGAGACGAGGCACAGCACAGCACAATACACGCAACAATGCAATGACAAACCTAGGGAAACAAACTCTGACATGGACTTAAATACATTGAACTAATACGGACAATTGAAAACAGCTGTAAAACACTGGGAATCAACATAAGGTTAATGAGGGGGGCGTGGCACACAGGAGGATCGGACGGAGCAGGGCGTGACATTGGATTTAAGAAATGTTCGATATATTAGGCTGTGGCATATGTTTTGCTACCACAATCTGATACAATAGGTTGGCCCAGGGATATTTTGAAGGTTATATTCCACATAACAAGTGCTTTGTGAACTTTGGGTAGCAAATAAAAGCATCTAGGGTGGGGGTTATCTTGTCCCCTGAAATAATTGGCCTGTTTCCTAGTAAAATAGCCTTCCTCCCAAAGAGAGGTCAAAATATGATTAACTTCTGGGATAGTATCAACAAAAACTGGTTTCTGCAATTTGGTGTAATACTCTGCGTTATTGAATTGTTGCTCTGCTTCCCAAATATATTGCTCAACATCCATAATGACCACTGTACTTCCTTTATCTGCCTGGTTAATAACAATCTCTTTGTTTTGTTTTAATTGTTTAAGGAATAAATTAAATGTTGGCCTGTTTTCCCAGTTTAAATTTTTGAGAACGTATCTGTCAGCCCTAATAAATTTCCTAAAAGAATTCAGAACCTGAGATAATTTGGGTGTCCAGTTAGATTTAGGGGTAAAAGGGTTGTTCAGAATGTTTATGACGTTCAAAACAGGCCATTAATAAAAGACGGCAATGTCATGTTTGGGTCGAGGAAGCAAGCGAAGGAAACCATGATAGGAGCAAAACGGGGTTTATTCACTCCAAAAAGGGATCGACATGATACAACAATGAAACTACAATGGTAGATCTGGGGACAGACTCAGACGTAGACTTAAACACACAGGACAAGCTAAAAATAACAGGCAACAGGTGATCACAATTGGGAATTAACACAAAGTAACAAAGGGGCGTGGCACAGAGGAGGATCGGACGAGCAGGTCAAGACAGAACCCCCCCCCCCCAAAGGCTTGTACTCCAGGCGTGCCTCAGGGGAGGCGACAGAGGAGACAAGACCAGGGACACGGGACCTGAAAAATGAGCAAAAACATCAATGAGGGACCGGGAACAGGACAGAAATACAGAACAAGCACAGGGGCAACAGCTAAGACAGCACCTGACGGGAAACACAGACAGGCAGACCAGGAAGGGAGACACGGGGAACACCAACAGGTGGAACGAAAAGGCTAGGAGTAAACATGGGGGGCACAGAGGGATGAAGAACCGAGACAGAAGGAACAAAGGGACCAGGGGGGAACAAGCAGGAGGACGGAACACCAAAGGACGGCAGACAACAAGGAGCCCAAGGTGACGGAAGGTAGCCACAGGGACCACAGCCAGATGGGAGGATGAGGAGACAGATGAAGGGACCGACAACAGAGGTGAGGAAGCAGGAGAGGGCACCGGGAGAGGCGAAGAGGAAGGCAGAGGGGACCATGGCGCAGGCGAGAAGGAGAAGGAAGCCGCAGCAGGCGACGGCACAGCCAAATCCAGGGAAGGTGCTGTCTGACACCAAGCCACAGTGGGGGGACCCACATGCGACCGAGGAGTCGAGGCAGGGGAACCCGGAGGCAGCCGACGAGGCGTCGGAGGAGGGACTGCTGGTGGATGACAAGCCCCCGGAGGGAGACCCGCAGAAGACAGCTGGACCAGAGCTGGAGGACCTGTAGGCAGCCGCCGAACCATAGCTGGGGAGAGCAAGAGCGAACCAGGGGGCAGGGCAGGCGGTACCAGTCCCCTGCCCTTTTCGGGACACTTCCTCTGGGACATGGACTGCAGTCACAGGCACTGGGGCATGACCCCTATGGCCTCTCCCATGGGTGGTGAGCCCATTGGAGGGGGGACCCACGCGCCTTGTTCAGGCTGTGCCCGACCAGGCGCCATGGGTGTAGGCCTGACCACCAGGCGCTCGCCATCGAGCCCCACCCCCAGGCCTGGTTCTGGGGGGGGGGGCCCGGTGACCTGCGTCCAGGCAAGGGAAAACGTGGTTCCTTAAAGTTACTCATCATAAGGGTCTTTTGAGCCTCACTTCGTCTGGTTTCTCACCCCGGACCTGTTTGCCTTGGGTGACCCTACCAGGGGCATAAAGCCCCGGACAACTTAGCTCCTG
>JABFEA020016064.1:0-19136 GCA_019775915.2 Cyphomyrus plagiostoma | reverse complement strand
AAGCTCGAATCATTTCAAATTGGTTTCTTGAACATGACAATGAGTTCACTGTACTAAAATGGCCCCCACAGTCACCAAATCTCAACCCAATAGAGCATCTTTGGGATGTGGTGGAACGGGAGCTTCATGCCCTGGATGTGCATCTCACAAATCTCCATCAACTGCAAGATGCCATCCTATCAATATGGGCCAACATTTCTAAAGAATGTTTTCAATACCTTGTTGAATCAATGCACGTAGAATTAAGGCAGTTCTGAAGGCGAAAGGGGGTCAAACACTGTATTAGTATGGTGTTCCTCATAATCCTTTAGGTGAGTGTATAGTATCAAATACAAAGTCACTTTGCATAAAAAGACTCTTCTTAGTAGTTCACTGAAGACTTAATAAGCCTTGACAATGTAAATGCCTCAGGCCTGGGGCTGCCTACTGGGCAGACTGGGCAGAAAGAACAGGAAGTAGCCAAAGGATAGGAACCAAGAATCCAACCAGGAGAAACTGGGAAACTGAACCAGCAGACAGGAACCAGCAGAAAAAGAAATAGGGAATCCAAAGCAGCAGGTGAGAGGACTAGGAAGTGGGAGAATGAGCTTTACAAAAACGGGACCCAAGTTAGGGCACTTCCAGGAAAACAGGAGTACTGAAACAGGAGGTCTGAAACGCTGGAGAAACCTTCTGATAAGCAACAAATACCAAGAGCTGCAGAAGAGGGGCTACAAGAGTGAACTGCGAGGAGGGTGTACTGCTCTGCCCATACAGTCCCTGCACACAGGACTGTTAAACCATCATTCCGAGATCATGGGCACCACCCTCTTAAGGGTCAAAAATCCTGAGCAATTAAAAGGCTAAAATGGTCTGGTGGGTAATCCTATGCACTGATTCCTACATGTGGATGGGCTTACTTTTGGAGAAAGTCAAAAGATGCCTTTAACCCACAATCCATCCATCCATCCATCCACTTTCTGTAACCACTTGTCCTATTCAGGGTTGTGGAGGGTTTGGAGACTTCGGGCGCAAGGGAACAACCCAGGATGGGGCGCTAACCCATCGCAGCCTTTAGTCCGAAATTTAAGAGTGATGCAGTTTAATGAACAGCAAGATGAACACAAATGTCTTCCTTTACTTCCCAGTCACCAGATCCAAACATTTTTGGACATCGATGACAAAAATCTGGAGCTCAGACTGCAAAGTAAATTTCCACCTCCCCATCTGAAGGCTGTTCAGTATTTCATTACACGTACTTCATGACCAGCATGACAACATTTTAAGAAGGACCGAGGCTGTTTTACCTTTGCTGTTGTTTTTTAGGTTCTTGATATCATAGAAAATCATTTTTGGCTTAAGGCAGTAAACCAAGGTGCTAGGAAAAGCCCTTAGAAATATACAGAAAACAAAAAAAACAAACAAATACAATGAACATAATATATAATTGCATCATATGTTTTACCTTCCTGTCCCTCTCTGTAACTCTTATTAAATTATGAATGACTACATGTCTGCCTCTCCTACTCTCCCAGAGTAAGGGCATTTTACTTATTAATTTTCTTATATATTTTCTTCAGACTGACCAAATGCCTTGTCAACTATGAAGGTACATTATGGCAGGAGAAAATGGCAGGAGGTGTCACACATTAGGATAGTTAATACCAACTGGCTACACTAAGTCCTTCTCATCTCTGTGCGCTGACATCATTACTGATTCCAATTATTCATTTTCCTGTTGTTCCTCCGTTGTAGTGCAGACTCAGCAAAGCATTAAAGTTTTTTCTCCTCCTTTTAACTTAATTCCACACAAGCTGTTTAACTCCGTCCTAGACGTCACAGCATTTTACAAGCACAATAAACCAAAGCTCGTTAATAGTGTTTCAAAACTGTACGTGAAAATTTAAGAGCTTAAAAGGCCCAGACGTTTATTAGCATTAGTAATTATGCTTGCTGCACTGCAAATAATGATTTAGTCTTCAAGTTCATGTATGGGAATTTACAGAAGAACAATAAGTGAAAATAAACATTTTTAATCTACACAAAATAGAAGAGCATTATGCTATTTGTGAAATATCCTTCATATTTATACATAAAGATATAAACAATAAAAAACATACTCACTGCATGAATATGCGTAAACTGTTGCACAAATTCAATGACAGTTACAGTTATTTAATCCTATTTTTAATCAAATTTGCTATCGCCCCCAACCTTATTATATGTTTGTTTGCCTCATTTCTTAGATCATGTTCACAGAGTAACCATGTTATTGGTTGATTAGATAATTGCATCAACAACTAATTAGTTCTCCATGCCATGACCTGCACTTAGGGTCCGGCAGTAACATCAACTAAGATTCTGCCCTTAGTGCTGTCAGTTGAACACACAGATGTTTATTGTGTGACTCCCAAATGACTATATACAATTACTATAAATATGAACATCTATTGGCATTACTCAGTACTCTCTCACATTGCACAATTTTGGATATGGATTAATAAGCAAATTATTGTGAATTTCATTGTTGTTACATAACCTCATAATGATATATCTGTATAACGGATACCTAGCAATTTAGTACTCAGTGTATTTGTGACAGCCTCTGCTAGCTAAAAAAACACTGGCAGGTTCTTGGCAACAACTCGACGACAGTTGTGCTATGTGATGCAGCAGATGGCGGAAAACATGCTATTCAAATCCTTTGTGATAAGCTATAGGGTTGTATCAATTGATTGATTTATAAAGCAAAAAACTATCTGGGACATTATTTTCTGTCGTCTTTAGTATTATGATTAATCCTGGGTTTTTTTTTTTTAATGTCTCAAGAGTTTCACGAAACCTCACATAAACTAAACCCTGACATGAAGTTAGATAGATCTCACATGGATGATGTCGTGCTAAGTGGGGCATGACCATTGTGAGCTCTGGGATATTTCCCAGAGGACAAGTGACGTCTCTACATGCACACACGGTGTTACATTTTCTGGCACTGCCCAATCCATTTATCCTGCCATTTTATAGTAAACCATATTGCTTATATTTACTGAAAACAACAACAGTTGCTTCATTATTTAGTGAGCACTTTTAAAAATAATATTTTACTTGATTGCCTGATTGATTTCCTGAATGAATTGCTAAATAAAAAGGACTTTTTCAGTCAGTGGACCCTTCATTAAAAAGTATTAGTAATTTAAAGTGGTAACTCTTGTATTAGTAACCATGCATTGGAAATTAAAGGCATACCAGCAACAAATTTGGTCACAAGAGGCATAATATATTACAGATAGAACCAACATAAAAAGACAAGAAACCAAAATGTGCAAAAACAGGGTGTGCAAAAAATGTACAAGCAGTTGGTGGTAAATAAGGACAGGAGGGTGATCCATAATGGCAGATAGTGTCCAGGATAAACCCCAGCTTGCCCTGTACTTCATGACCCTCACAGTGGGAAGATTTTACTAACACATACTCAACTGCACAACGTATACAGAAAATACATATAAAATGCATACATGCATACTGACATACATGCATACATACATATATGTATATACTTCTGCTTTTAGTACTCAGACTGCTGCAGTCAATCTCATTAAAGGAAACTGAATTATGCTCATAGAGTTACCACTTATAAGTCTCCCCCAGTGGATATCAAATAATGCAGCTGAATATAAATTTATGTGCCACTTTATTATGCACGTAAAAATAATATTATGTGGATAGTATTATATGCATAATACTTGCTTGTTAATGCAAACGTCCTGTTTCTGCAGGCAGCAAATCATACACGCAGCACACTGACAGGCCTGAAGCTAGATACCGTTTGGCTAAGCATGTATAACGGCTAAGATGCACATTCTAAGTGAGAGTCATTATGGTGAGATTGGCCGTGCCCAAGGTGCCAGTTTGGTGCCCAAGGTGCCAGTTTCATCATTTCAGAAGCAGCCACCTTCCTGGGATTTCCACATCTGGAGTTTACGGTGTGATAAAAAAAAAGAAATAAATTACAGATATTAGAGGAGAGGAGTCTGACTTGTCAAAGCTCATGTGCAGACTGCGTAAAAATAACGTGTTGGTACAACAGGAAGTTTGATGAAAGCCTCCAGCGCATCTGTAGACCCCCCCCCGTTCACGTGGGATTCCGCAGGAGGGGCTCCAGTTTCCTCCCATGGTCCAAAAACGTGCAGGGCAGGTTGATTGGTGAGTCTAAATTGGCCCTGTAGTTGTGTGCAAGTGCATGTGAGTATGGGTGCCCTGCGGTATGTTGGCGACTGCCTGGGGTCGGTTCCTGCCCGTGTCCATTGTTCCCAGGATGGGCTCCAGTCCCCTGCGTGGCCCCAGTTGGGATTAAGTGATTACAGGAAATGGATGGATGGATGGATGGATGAGGTGCTATATTCTTATTTTTGTAATTTGTGACATCACATCATTCAGCAAAATGAAATAAAGTACATCAGTGTTTTGTCTTGGCACCATAACCATATTTTTCTCTTCATAATCAAAACATTGTATTAATATTCTAACCAATAATATTTGTTAAATAATTAAGTAGGATTTACACTATATTTTTTTGGACAAGGAGTTGAAGTCACATGACTGGCTGTATCTTGAACAGCCCATCAGCTGTGGAGTCACAGTGCCCCAGAATCGGCAGACTGTTCGATTTGTTAAGTATAAGAAGATGACTCTATTATCCATAGACATTAACACAGGAGGTTGTGCTGGATTTGTATAGCTTACTGTATGTTGAAAGTCGTATGGCAAAACATGTGCAGTGAGTGACAGAGTAGTTCATCCCTTTTACCTGTTCAGGGTAATAGCAGAATCTGGCAGTTCTTCCCTGATATCTTCCCTTGGTGCTAAATGGTAGCATCCTGTCATATAATGATGTGCATATAAAAGAGCATCTAAATCAGTTAGTTGTATCCCTATGCAACCGAATTATACTTAATGGTGGTTTGTGTATCATATAAGTTTGCGCTACTAATTTACTTGTAAATTATGATGTATAGTATTTATATAGCCATCAATTTGGATTGTCCAAGGCTCTGCTACTGTTTCCCCGTCTTTATAATGTAGAGACCTGAAATATACTACTTATACGACTTATCTGAAGATGGGCATGTAGATTCCTCATTTTCTGTGCCCGAATGTTCCTGTTGGAGGGATTATGGGAGCTGCATTCTTGGCTGGTGCCTCCTCCGTATGGAATTCTCACAGCGTCATAGTGCATAGGCAGATGGCAGCAGGCACAGAGGTGATTCCTTAGCTGTGGAAATATTTGAATTAAAAATCCCACAAAATAAAAACAGCGACATGAACAAGGAATTTAGGTTACATAAAGAACCATAGTCACAAGAATTATTTTAGTCATAAGAGAATATGCTAAACTCTTTTGTTTTATGTGGAACCTCGTTTCTAATGCTACATTGCATCTTGCTTTCCCGCCTAAAGAGTCACAATTCATTGCTGTGCATGGACACTGACCCATGCTGACCCCATTTCATCGGACGACTAACTTGGCTGCTAAGGGGCCTCTGCTCTTAACGATTCAGATCACATCCCACAGACATATAGGTCACATCCGACGGACATTCAGATCACATCCCACGGACATTCAGATCACATCCCACAGACATTCAGATGCATTGAGATATGGTGACTGGGAAGGCTGCTGCTTCCAGCTCAGTTGGTATCATTGGTTATTAATAGATGATGCATTTTACATGAACACTCCTACTTCTGTTTCATTTCACTTTAGGGGGCTCTGGGGCAGCACTGTAGACTCATCCCTTCATAGACTGGAATTCCAGTCCCACCTGTGACCTGTGTGTGCTGAGTTTGCATGTTCACCCCATAGTATGTGGACCGTTGACATGCAATTACTATCAATCAGGGGACCCCAAAGTGCAGGTTGTGACCCCTGGAAGGGCGAAGAGACATGAGCAGGGCGTTGTAAAATGATTTGTAGTGTATGTTTACAAAAATATTATCACATCAAGAAATTCCATTTTCCAAAGGGGACTCCCCGCCACTTGCAGGTCTCTGGCATTTTGGGGTTGCGGGTTTGGGAAGCCAAATTCTAAATGGTGTCGCCGAAATGCTCAAACTGAATGTACCTAGTGTTGGACCAACATCCATCCCATCCATATTGTACCCAGTGTGGGATCCTGTGCTGCTTGGGACAGGGTCCAGAATCTACCTCCGATGCTTGGGTTAGCAAATAAGGAACCCTTCATTTCCAAGCCCCAAAAGACCCACATTTACATTTGTGGTATATTTCCATACATTGTGAAAAGAAAGGTTGCCATGTCACTAAGACCTTACTTCTTACCTGTTGTGTGCTACAGGTAGTGATTTCACTGAAGAACAACAATTGTCCCCCAGTGATGAGTGTGCTATTGTGCCACAGTTTTACTATAATCCCATAACTGAGTTCATTATCTCAGCCTCAGTGTGAAGTGTTATAGTTTCCCCAAGGAAATCTTAAGTATTGTAGCTTTGCCCTATTTGCTAAAACTGAATACAGTGACTAAACGAGACTACATAACAAAACACTACAGAGAAGAGTCCAATCACTCTTTTGTTATATGGGCTTAAATGGGCAGCTGTGGCGATTTTAAAAATCACTTTATTTCAATAACAGAATGGTGATATGTGCCATTAAAGCTTCTTCTGAACTCTTATTATTTCTTCTGATGTAGGTTTAAAAGAACCAAAATATACGTTTTCACTATGTTGCAATAACTATTGCTACTTTTTTACCCTCTAGAAGACGGCTGCCAAAAGTTAAAGTTCCTAGTGAAAATTTTCAGTTCAAGATCTTCATTAGAATTCTGTGGTGATTCCTGAAATGAAAGAAGAAGCATACAATGTCACTTCTTTGTGCACTGCTGTCAAGCAACTAGCATGAAACAGGAGGGAGACATTTCAAAAGATTCACAAAGCACACGCCCCTTGTCTTTCATAAAATAAAAAGAAATATGTGGTTTTTAATGTATTTTAATTCCATTAATATTAATATTATCTATCATGAAATATATACATTATTAATCTATGCATAAAATCTGATCTAGACCTGGAACAGTCAGACTCATGTAGAGCAGAGGTGATTGGCACACAGTGCTTTTTCTGAGATTTATGGGGAGATTTAAAAATATGCACTGGCCATAAAATATCTTAAAAATATTTTAACAAATACGAATAGCAAGGCAGTTTAGAGATTGGTTTAAAAATAAAGAAATTCTGCTTGCTATTACTTCCCAGCCTAGCCGACAGTGTCATTACTGATAATAGTGGTCTGAGTGCTCCTGTGCATCCATGGATACCATTCAGTACCTTCCATTGATATGCCAGGAGGAAATCGTGGAGTTCTGGGGCTCTGCACAGTACATTTCCCCTCTGTAAGAAACACAAACACCAACTAAATCACTCAGAACTGCAGTTTAATAAGGTCAGTATACTCAGAATATGTGTATGTATGATTTCTAAAGATATGATATGCATGACTGTAAAGCAATATAGATGAATCAGTACTTAAGTGTATTTTCAGACTCTTTTTAACATTTATTCATTGATTATTGAATAATCTTTAATAATTATTGAATAACAGATAAATAAGAGTTCTATGACCAAATATTACATTTAAACAATAACAGCATGCATATTTTGGTAAATTAGTTGAATTAGTTATATAAGTTAATTTGTATAAGTTAATTTATATAAAACATATAAATATTTGCACAACTATCATTTTTAATGATGTATTTCAATTAAAAGTTACACATATTCAGAGGAAAAGCAAATATGTAATAAATTCTGCTTTGAAGATATATAAATAGCATTTATTTAAATACACAATCAGTGTTTTCCCAAAACTTAAACCTTGAGACTCACACACTGCGGCACATTGTTTTATATGGATCCATGAAGGGAAAAAAACATCAACAAGGTCAAATCCGATTTCCTTAAGGATTACAATGTCAAACTGTGGCATGGTAAGTTTTATAAGGATCCACTGAAAAAAAATTAAACATAAAAACAGCAAATGCGTAGCGATCCAAAGCTGCCTCCTTATTGTTTATTGTTTTGCAAGCTTTGTCCACACACAACTTAGCTACACAAATTCCAAGATTAAATACTACAATCTCTATAGGTTTTTAGTATCTACAGAATCATCCTTAAAATAAATTCTGTTTTAACAATGCGTATTCATAAAGATTCAGTGCCAGTATTTTGTGTGCCACTGTGCCTTGGAACATGATCTGATGCATATTCCTTCAAGATTAAACAGAATTAACAAATCTCCGGTCTGGAAATAAAAATACTCCAGTGTTAAAGACACATATTGAAAAAAAACCTTTTTATTATTTATTATTGTATTTTTTTTTTATTCACAATGCTGTTTGTAAATGAAAAATATACTGGCATTTAAAAGCTAATTTTACAAAATATAACAACAACAAGCTTCATCATGATCATCATCATCATACTCATAGTCGCCATCATCAGTGTAAGGTTGTCTGGGCAAATTAAACATAAGCACAATGACACTGATATGCCTTAGCAGAATTTGGATGAACCTAAATCAGGGTATAAAAAGCCTGGCTAATTAGCAGAAGATAAAATAATACATTAATTTGAAACCCCTGCCCCCCAATCTCAATCAAAGTAAGCAGATTGCTTGATGGATAATTAGTGATATTTTGCTGCAAAGTATTACCAAAACGCAATATAACGAATGACTGAATGAGTGTTCTGTGAAATTAGCAGCTGCCACACTTAATTCGATAATAATAATAATAATAATAATAATAATAATAATAATAACAATAATAATACATATTATATCACTGTTCTACATTGACAGTGCAATCCAGCCAAACGCTGCCAAAACTATTAAAAACATAGCATAGTGCCCATAGTTCCATTACTACACCATTCAAACAGGGCTTCACTCGCTTCATGAAATCCCACCTGTAGTTAGATAAAAGCTAAACACATGAAAGCATTAAAACTTTGACCGACCTTCCTGCACTGTATATTAACTTGATAACATTCTAAGGTAAGTTTTATTCACGATGTTGTACTTTAAAAAGGCACAGGCTTATACTAAATGTCTAAGTATACTATTAATGCAGCCATTAATTCCATTTAACACAAAGACCAACTGCACTGCTCTCATGACATACAGCACATCAAAACTGGCGCGCACACACTGACATAAGCTACGTCAAGTCCTTAGGCACATCAAGAACGTAGGCCTATGTAAAGAGCGACAAATAAAATGCAGTATTATTTCGATAAGCTACACTGAAATGCTACGAACTGCCGCGGAATTATTCCAGTCTCTCAGAGTTTTAAAATATAACTTTTGCAAGAGATAAAAATAACATGCTGCTGCTACCAAGCACTTTCATTTTTAACAGAGAGTAACTGTCATTCTTAACAATCACTAATTTACAAAGCTCGAAATGGAGCTTCTCCTTTGAGGAGTGAGGTACATTCAACAGTTCACAGTTAGAGAGAGAGAGAGAGAGAGAGCAATATTTATACTGCGATATAGGGGAAGTAATTACAAATGACTGGTAGTTGTGTATTTCTCCAAAACTTCGAGGTAGTCCGGTACCGTCCTACGTTTCCAGGTTTGCCGGTAGTGTTCGTTATTTGTTTGTTCTGTATATTTCCTTGTACAACTTGTGGACAACTTGTTCTTATTTAAACGGCCTTGCCCGTGGCTCTTATTTGGCTCGTATATGGGTGTAGAAAGTGCTTTCGGCAATGCATAAAAAGTATACTTCATTTCCCCTGCAGCTGGAAGTTTTTGATCCCTTTCCACGAAATTCTGGTACAGTATCTCCGCATCTCCCGTCCCGTTGGATTGCTTCTTGATAAATCCGGCTGTGCTAATTGTATATGCAGGACTTATCGATTGCTCATCCTTTTTATTATCCAGGTTTCTGAAGCTCACTTCTTTTATGTTTCTATAGTAAGATAATTGATCGCCTTCTTTTTGCAGATAAATTGGGTTCTGACTCATTTGACCCACAGGTGCAGGAAGGTAATTATGAACGTGAGCATTGGATTTATCTGCTGTAGTTTCTGTGTTATACGGGCGGTAAGGGACCTGGAAAACGTTCAAGTCAAAGTTATTAGCATTTGCTGGCAAATTGTCAACTCCTTTGCGTCTCTTAAGTATCAGTACGAATAACCCCGCACCAAAACAAATGGAAAGAATGAAGACGATTAGTAAACCTAGGATCAGAACAGACAATGGCACTTCTGGTTGCATATCATATATGCTGTCTGTAGTTACGCCCGCAGTGTACTCGGACGAGGGGCTTGTAATAACTTTGGGTATCCTGGTCCCTATGTCATTTTCTTGGCAAATTTCATCATTTCGCAGTGCCCTAAGAAGCCTTCCCGCTTGCTTAGAAGGAGAGTCGCATGTGATTTCATTTACTACAACGCTGGTGCTGGACAATTCCATCCAGTTTTTAAGTGCTATAATATCACAGGTACAATCCCATGGGTTTTCGAGAAGGTCGATCTGAATAAATGCGGATAGCTGGTCCAATACACCCTTAACTGGTAAATGGGAAAAGTGGTTGTTTCTAAGGTTCAGCCGTGTCAGCATTGTCCCACCAAAAACATCATCGGGCAATGACTTCAACAAATTGTTGTTCAAGAATAGCAACTGTAGATTGTGTAAATAGTTGAACGTTTTCGGTAATATATCCTTTATAATATTATATTCCAAGTATAAATACTGTAAACTCTGAAGTCCCTCAAACAAAAATGGAGATAAGCTTTCAATATAATTACCATTAAGATAAAGTCTGCGTAGGTTAGTTAAGTTTTTAAAGGCTCCGTTCTGAATAACTGCTATTCTGTTGTTCCCCAGATGAAGGAGTTCCAGTGAACCGTAATCAGTAAGATCGGTGCTATAAATGGTCTGCAAGTAATTGGAAGTTAAAAGGAGTTTTTTTGGATAGGATGGTTTAGGCTGGAGGTCTGATATATTATGTAGTTTCCTTTCTTGGCAATTTATGCCTAACCCGCTGTCCGGTTTCTGCGGCGTGCAAGCGCATGCTTTGGGACATACTATCGGCACAGGAGACCTTGTCTGATAAACCATTATGGGTCCAAATACTTGCATGTCCTTATTGGATTCTGTCATTCTATTCGTAGGCCGATTCTTTATTTTCGGAGGCCGGGACGCCTTCGGTGCCTTTGCCTGCGTGAAGCTCGTGAGTACAGTCGGGAATGGGTCTTGGTATTGGGAGTCTGTCGGAGGTTTCATTGCCCGCTGGCCAGAATCTCCGGAGTTTTTCCTGGGGCAAAAATCTTGCCTTATCAGCTGTGTGATGTCCTTCCCGTGAAGTCTAAAAGGTGTCTCGCACACGATGTCGCCCACAAAAACCGAAATGGTATCCAGCCAAGCTTTTAGCGGAATCAGATCGCATGTGCAGTTCCACGGGTTCTCCTCCAGCTGAATCTCCATAATACCTCCGATGTGCTCCAGGACACCTGTAAAGGGAAGTGACTTGAACCGGTTGCCTCTCAGATCCAAATGGGTAAGCAAAACAAAACGAAACACATTGCTCGGAAGAGAAGGCAGCAGGTTGTCATTAAGTATAAGTACTTTTAATTTATTCATTTTACTAAATGCGCCAGCTTCGATCGCGCATATGTAATTGTAATCTGCTTGTAAGTATTCAAGATTTTCTAAACCGGCGAAGGTTTCTTCTTTAATAATTTCCAAGTTGTTATTGTTGAGATGGAGTCTTTTCAAATATTTAAGACCATTGAAAGCCCCGGGTTTTATCTCTTGTAAACCGTTGTTTCCCAAATGAAGGCTTGTTACATTGTTATAATTTGCAAACTCATTAGGATTAAGTCTGGAGAAAGAGTTTCCATTAAGAAAGACTTGACTTATTTTATTTTGCGGTGGCTGATATTGGCTAACTGTAGTAAATCCTTTTTTCTCACAGTTTATGTTTAGCACGTTTTCCCTTTCTTCGCAGAAGCAGCGACTCTTACAGATATCTTTAAAGCTTTTGCGGCTTTCTGTCATCGACAATAAACAACATACAGTGAAAATACTAAGCAACAGAGCACCCTTAAGCATTTTTACAATGATAGTGCTGAAAAGTTCCAACTTAAATGGTTTAAAAATAGTTAAAATTGCGCTCTCCGTCGAAAGAAGCACCTGCAACATCCGAAGTAAGTCTCCATGTCTCACACGAATAGTATTTCTCCAGATTAGCCTTCTTTCATATCCAGCATCCAAAAAGGGGTATGACACTTGATTTTGGATTCCTTCTTGTAAATCTTTTATTTGTTTATGAAAATGTTGATAAAATCCCCAAAAACATGGATAATCTGAGCAAACGTCATCAGTGTTTCAGAAGGAGAGAATAAGCGGTAGCAGCACAGTTCGGACCGACCGGCGGAATGACTTTCAAAGTGTCCCTGCTCCCCTTGTTTTTCATGCTGGACTAAATTAGCCACAGAGATGTTCAGAGCATTTCCTGCATTTCTCACGGTGGGGCGAGAGGAACATTGACTTTAAAGTACCCAGGAGGCAAAGTATTCGGATAGAAAGTGTCAGCCCTAAATAGCAGTACGCCGCAGAAGAGAGTTTAGTGTCTGCTTTGGGATTTTTTTGGTCGTGTCCACCCACAGTCCGGAATGAGGAGCGACGTCACTGGCAATGACAGGCATGTGCGACGTTGTGACGTAGCTTGCTGTAAAGTATAAGAAAAAAAATAATAAAAGAAAAATTAAAAGAAATTTCTGTTTTGTCTATGCAGCTTTTTAAAAAGCTATTTTACACATAGAAAAAATATTATATTCCACAAAAAAACTGTATTCAACAGTACACATTTTAAAATCTAATTTGTGCTTTTATTTAGAGTGCACAATACAGGATATAACAAATCCTGTGGGTATGTGTAAGTATGGTCTAAACACATGCATTATATGGATAGATGTGCTGCAACACCTCATTTATTACAACACAGAGCCTCTGCTCCAGAGTCCAGTGACAGCGTGCTTTATAACACTTCATCCAGCTCTTGGTGATGTGAGGTTTGCATGCAGCTGCTCGGGCATGGAAACCCATTTCATGGAACTCTTTGAACACAGTGGATGTGCAGGGATTAATGCCAGGGGAAGTTTGGAACTCTGCAGTTATTGATTCAACAGAGTGTTGGCGACTTTTACGCACTACGAGCCAGCGACCCCACTCTCTTACTTTATGTGGTCTGCCACTTGATGCCTGCGTTTCTGTTGTTCCGGTAAAGGCTTACACTTTGCCGTAATGTCACTTATAATGAGCGTAATGAACTGACTTATTGCAAAGATGGCATTCTATGACAGTACCATATTTTTGCCAAGTGAGCTTTTCAGAGTGACACATTCTTTCACACATTTGTAAACTTGACTGCACTGCTAGGTGCTTCTTTTTATACACCTGTAGCAATGGGTCTGAATGAAACCTGAATTCAATTAAAGGAAATTCAAGCCCATCAATTTCTCTGTGCTTGTGATGTTCCTGATCACACAAAGAGAATAACAATCAAATATGTCAATAAAATTCCACCAAGCTGTCTGTGTCAATGCTCTCTGACTTGATGGTCTGTACGTTTAGACCGCCTGTATCACAGCTCTCTGACTTGATGGTCTGTACATTTAGACCGCCTGTATCACAGCTCTTTAACTTGATGGTCTGTACATTTAGACCTCCTGCATCAAAGCTCTCTGACTGCAGGTGTTTGTATTATTTTTGAAAAGTTTCAAGTGAAAGGAACGTACACATTATGATCAAAATATACTGTTTGCTTTTTCATATAAATCAGTAGACTTTCAATATGTAACACATTAAAGTTGTATTAGTTACTTATCATCATGCTTGAGGCTTAAAAATAATGAATGCAGTTTTTTAAAGATTTTTTTTCATCTTCTGTTTTATTTTCATTTAGAAATCCCAGCACAGCAGGTAAGTTATTAAGGAACTGAATTTAAATAAACGATGCAGAGAAAAATCTTGTAGTAATAGACAGAATCAGGGTGTTTAAATTGCCTGAGGAAATCAACTGTAGTAGATAATTAATTATGAAAAGGCAACCTCTCATATCAGCCCTTCATCAATACGATACAGATATAAGACATTCCAATTCCACAAAGATATTGGACTGTTTAACTGAAGAATATTGCGCATATGAATTGTACTCGACCTATTCTTAGAATTCTTAACTTTTGGAGCAGTATTATATTATTTGTGATTAAGTCTGAAGTGCAATTTATCCCAATTCAGGACAAGTGTCATGCCCTGAGGGGTGTTGAGTGTTCAGTAGCAGGAAACAGCTCTCTGCCCCTCCTGCACTATAAAAGAATGTCCCGCAAATCAGCCTTTGCAAAGTATTGTCTGCCAGATGCACCGGTCTGAGCAGTTCTCTTATCCCACCTTCTGTCTAGTCCGTGTTGTCTCAACTCTGCTTGTCTCTGCCCTGCTTGCCCCTGCCCAGCCTGTTCTTGACCTGCTTGTTCCTGCCCAGGCTGTTCCTGGCCTGCTTGTTCCTGCCCCGCCTCCCTTGGTCTTGCCTGGTTCCGTCCCTGCCTGCCCAAACTTTCTGATGTTCCTGTTCCTGGTATCGTGTCTACTCTTTGCATGGATTCCCCTCAGCCTGAACTCTTCTGGACCACCTGCCTCGACTATGTTTCTGTCCTTGCATTTTGGATCTGACTGTTTGGGCTTCCAAATAAAGCTATTGGTCTCTACTGAGGTCCCCTGTCTCTGTTCTTCCGCCATGACAGAGTACTTTGCCAAAGTAAAGATCAACCCTGCCGAGACCCAGCAGCTTCAAGATCAAGTAAACTAACTTACCGCACTGGATCATCTGCTGCTGCAGGAACAAGCATCTCAGGCTGCTCTATCTGATGGCAATCCCGATCACCGTCGGTCATTTCTTATGCAGTGCATGCTTTATATGGATGAGCACCCCATTCGCAACCTTGAGGATGCACTGCAGGTTCGCTTCATCAACTCGCTGGTGTCAGGAAGAGCATGAGAATGGGCCACAGCCCTTTGACCAGAAGACGACCAGCTCCTCGACTCAGTAAAGGAGTTCCAGCGAGCCTTCTGGGAGGTCTTTGATCATTCTGCTGTGGGATGCAGTCTGGAACACCGCCTCTGCGCTCTCCCGCAAGGAACCAAGACCGCCATTGACTTCTCCTTGGAATTCTGAATGAGTGCTGCAGATCTCTGATGACCAGTTGACTATTTAAAAGTCCTGTATTGCCGGGCCCTGAACCTGGATCTGCAGAACAAGCTCATCTCCTGTGGAGAAGCTCTCCCTTTCAATGAGTACATGAGGCTGTTGATCACAGAGGATAACAATGTCTGTGATCGTTGCTGATAGTGCACTCGAGCAGAAGTGCATAACACTACCATCACCTCTTCAGTGGAAAATTCGGAGCCCATACAGCTCGGCTGTACTCTAAGGGGAAAGACAGAGGCGATATCAAAATTATTTCTGTGTCTATTCTGAGGAGCCTTCGGGATGCACTTCAGTATTGTCCGGTGTGCCTCCAGCATCACAAAGATGGTAGGCCTGTCTGTTCTTCAAATAATACAAACCCAAGTTACCTTACCTGCGTTAAGCAGCTGTGGGGGAGAAAAGAGCTATGTCTATGACTGTGCCATAGGGAACAAATGCAGCTGCCCGATATCCCATTATTTTAGGACACCATTGGCTGCATGACCATAATCTACATGAGGATTGGGGATCATGGGAGTTGTTGTCATTATCTCTTTTGTGTTTATCCAGGTGATTGTCCTTACCTCTTCCAATGAGACCCTGAGCCGGACGAACGGTCGGCAATTCCCACTGAATACCGCGATTACTTGAACGTGTTTAGTAAGGCACAATCGTTCCAACTGCCTCCTCATTGGGCATCTGATTGCTCTGTTGATCTCCTGGAGGGGGCACCTTTATACAAACGCTGACTATTTTCTCTTTCTCTGCCTAAGGAGAAAGTGACGAATGACTTCATCACTGTCAGGCTATGATAAGTTATTATTTGCTCATCTCCAGTCACATCTGGGTTTTTCCCAGAAGGATGGCCTATTGCGACTGTGTGTTGATTACTGGGCCTTAAATGAAACTAATATTTAAAAAATAACAAATAAAAATGAAAACAATATTTACCAATTAAAAGACGTCAGACTTTAAACTGCAGACAGTACTGCCACACCCCTGACATCCTTTTACCTTGTTTATCTCCTTATTTAGAGCTGTTCCTTTCTTCACCATGACTTCAGTGTTGATAACTTCCATGATATACCAAAACAATGCCATTTCCAAATTCAATAAAGATAAGCTTGTGCCAAAGTTATACACAATACTAACTTGTGAGCACCATAATATGTCTCTTATTAACATTTTATGCATACTACACTCCTTATCAAATTGTGGGTGCAAACGTCCGTGTAGTGCCAAAATGTCAGCATCCGTTATCAAAAGCCCTGCAATGACATACAATTTGTTGCTGTCAAAATTAATATGCATGAAATGGCCAATTTGAATTTCTGGAGGAAAATTAATTGTATTGGTTAAAATAACAAGAGTCAATAACATAGTCGATTCATTAATCAATAGAAAAATTATTGTTAGCGGCATCCCTCCTTATAACACCATATTCCTGCTTCTTAAATTATACTTATTGCATGGACACGCCTTCTTTTAAGGATTAAGTTTGGTGGGTGTGGCAGCACTGATGAGGGGAGAATACATATAACTAAAAAGTGTGCAACGTTTTAAGCATTTTTATGACGTAAGTGCCTGATGGGACAACAGACCCCAATGTGCTTATATGGCAGATAGTAATTTGTTTCCAGTTAGTCAGTGGTTCAAAACTGATAAATGGTAAATGGTAGAGCAGAGAAGGTGAGATGATATAAACTAATTCCACGACAACCTGTTAAATTAATAACTTAAATAGCTTTAGTTAATAAATGCACCTAATCAACACATTAGCATATTCAATTTTCCATAAAATAATAACCAATTTTGTTTAGCAAATGTGAGGTACATAGCTGTGTAGGGGAGATATAATTAATACTGAACACAGATATTAATGGCCACATGGAATAATCAAGGATAGTAGGCACACTATTTTTTTCATGCCAACACATGGCTGCATGCTCAGCTGCCAGTCTAGGATTCCTCCAGCTGGCCTGACTGGTCTCCAGTTTTAAAGGGGGAAAAAGTCACACCATTTTCCCTCAGAATGAGCTAGATAAATAGATACCACTAAAGCCCCTCTCAGACATATCTTTTCTAGTTTCAGGGTGAACTGCCTTTTTAAGCCAATCTTAATTGAAAATGGATAATAGTGGCAGCACATTGATTTTCAGTGACTATGTATATGCACAACTTCAGTTGTAGGAGGTACCCAAAGGATTTTTTGATTTATATGGGCAATTTACTCATAGTTCTGAACAGGTACAAGGTTGTTCCCTTAGACATAACATTCATAATTGAAGGCTTCCATATAAGCATACATTTTTTTTTATATTCTGCCAATTAATATGAAATTTAATGTTAATGCATCTCTTGCATATACAGATTAAAAGTACATTAAAATCTCCCTCTCGCACCATTTCTTTGTTATGCACCCCCCAGAGTTAAATTCCAGATTTAATATGAGTGAAAATTTCATACACACATAACAACCAACATTTATCTGTTATGTTTTTACATAACAGTGTTTGTGTTAGTGTTCTGTTAGTATCTTGAGTACAAGGTGAACTTGAAATTTATTCTATTCATAGCCTCACTAAACTGAGGTAGAGAAAAAAACAGCACATCCTGTAGCCCTGGATGAATCTGCGTGTCCCACCATTACTCTGAGCCCAGCCAACAATTTTTCATTCTACGAATGTTTAATGAATGTTTCGGTTAAATCAATCAATCAATCAATCATTCTATCTATCTATCTATCTATCTATCTATCTATCTATCTATCTATCTATCTATCTATCTATCTATCTATCTATCTATCAGTCAGTCTATCTGCCTACTTCATGTTCACTATTTTTCCAAATGAATAGTTATATCACATGTTGTTCTTCCATCGCAGAAAGTTATGTGAACAAAAACAGCAGTATTCAGGAAACCACAAATGTTCCAAATAAAAATCTTGATGCATAATTTATATATTATTTAAATATTAATTTACTATGTACTTTTTTGTGTCTTTGTTCAATAGTTTTTTTTTGCATGACACAATGGAGAAAACATACAGGATTCACCGTTAAGGCAATCCACTGGCTACAAAGTGAAAGAGAATATCTGAATAAGTAAAATTCAAAACAAAAGAAAATTATTTTTATCTACCAATGCAGGCTGCATCAAAGTCTGCAGCAGTAAGCAAAGAGCAGAAAACAATGAATCTGTGGCATATTTTAAGATTTTTGAATGCTGTGCACTTCATCAGTTTTGTATGCTATCAGTGGTTTATTTGTTGGACTCATGGCTGCCACTTGTCATTCCGCAGGCTTTGAGAGCAGAGACAGAATGCAGTCAGGGCGGCCAACTGCCAAGGAAGGACAGGAAAATCGTGCCAAAGCAGAAACGACCAATACTTTGTACTGCAAGGAAACTCGACCCCAATATAGAAGGCCATTTTTGTGCTAAGTATTTACATCTATGTTCTACACACACACACACACACACACACACACACACACACAGGTAATTGTATATATCCATTCTCATACAGTGCATAGAAGAAGGCCCCACGATAGTAGACTGAGAAAGCAGAAGAGGTGTGATGGAAGAATGTGAGGCAGAACAAACAAATATTCCCTGCTTGTATATTTTGGTATTTATGCTTTCTAAATGTGTACTTAAAGTTGTGCTAGATACAGGAAATAAGTCTTTATTTTGTCTGTCTATTAACTAATCCATTTTCTTTAATAGTTTTCTCAGTTATTTTACACTGTCTTTGGATACAGTAAATCGTTGTGAATTTCTGGACAACATTAAAAAATCTTCAAATACACCCATCCATCCATCCATTTTCCAAACCGCTTATCCTACTGGGTCGTGGGGGGTCCAGAGCCTATCCCAGAAGCAACGGGCACG
>JABFEA020015498.1:0-19246 GCA_019775915.2 Cyphomyrus plagiostoma | reverse complement strand
GCATGTCCCACTGGGAGGAGGCCCCGGGGAAGACCCAGAACACGCTGGAAGGACTATGTCTCTCGGCTGGCCTGGGAACGCCTCGGAATTCCCCCAGAGGAGCTGGAGGAAGTGGCTGGAGAGAGGGAAGTCTGGGTTTCCCTGCTGAGACTGCTGCCCCCGCGACCCGACCTCGGATAAGCTTAAAATGGATGGATGGATGGATGGATAACTTCATACAAATAAAAACCTTTACTGTAAAGTTTTCACGCTACCATAAATGATCATGTTTGTTTTGGTATAAAAAATATTTTGCTTAGCCTAGTGACCCTCCTGATGATTTTTTTCAAAGTAACTGACCTACTGTACATTTATTTTTAAGCTCACTGCGATGACATGTCCCCCCTGAGCAGAATAAGCAATTAGAAGATGGACAGAAGAACAGGAACTGGAAGAATAATGCACTTAAAGAGTTAAACGGCACAAGGTTCATTGCAAGTAATATTCAGCATAAACACCATAAATGATAAACCTTCCTTGCACTAGAAAAATCACGATCAGTTACACACACACACACACATATATAGATGAGAGAGGAGTGAGAGAGAGAGAGAACATACTCTGCAAAATGCCCTATTTATATAAAGCAGTTTTATTTCCTTCACAAATGTAGGTAAAACTACAAAGCATATTCAGTATACTAGCAAATGTGTGTAAAATACAGTAATGTTTCAGTCAGCAAACCATGGTATTAACCAGTAACGTTTACATTTTGCACAATGTTTTGAAACAGTCAGGGAAGTAATCTAATTTTTAACTGAGGCAATTAAGTAATACATATCAGAACATATGGGTTTATTCTGTGTACAAAAACACTGCAATGCCAGGCCTCACTAGCTGACTAAAGGTGACTGAAAGTAACAGTTTTTATTGCGCACATCAGCTGTTTTGTCACATAACTGGAATATGTTAAAACACTTTTGGAATCAGAAATATTGATTTTTCTTCTTGTCAATCAAACCCATCTCACCTAAAAACTTCACCTAAAGTACTTAGCACTTCAGTTCAGGAAATACAAATGTCCAGGCAGAAATAGAAAGTCACATGAAGAGAGATCAGCATGAAATATAATAAAGGCACAGGCAGAGTATTTTAACGGCACTGAGGCCACTTCCAATATTTATTGACAACCCTTCTGCATCATCATAAAGATAGGGAGTATTTTCATACAATTCTCAGTTTAAGTCTATAAATAATATAGACACAGACATTGGTCTAAACTACTCATTTATTACACAGTCGACTGGTGAACATTTTTGGTTCATAGCTATTTATTCTACTAATTACATATTATAGTGAATCAGGACAGCACCTAACTTAGCCTGACTTCTGAAATATTTCATAACGAAAAAAAAAAATTATATATATCTTACTCATGTATTGATAAATACAGTCATACAGTACTTAAGGCCAAGACAAGATCAATTTCGAGCAGATATTGGTCTTCTGTAAGAGTGGTTTCTGCAGTAAAACCATTAACAACATACTTAGCAATGTTTTTAATGTGACAGGAGCAATATAATTCATTATTCCTTACACCACAGACAATGCCAGAATCTTTCAGACATTATATGGTAGCGAGATACTCATCTATTAAGACATTAAAATATCTGACCTTCAAAATGCTACTTGAACAGAAACACAGCAATTTTAAATAACATATACTTTGCACTTTTTGTATACATTTAAAATGTATTCAGACCAACTGACAAAGGCTACGCAGGTGAATTTTTCATGGCAAAATTACAGTGCAAAGTAGATTAAAGCAAGAAAGACAACAAGTTGTCCATAACGATGGTTCCCTGGGAAAAAGGAGACATGCTCTACATGTCAAAGACCTCGACAGGCTGTCCAGGTCTTTGGATAAGTATAGGACATGTGTTTAATGAAACATGAATGCTGATAGCTGGAAAAGCTAAGCAGTTATGGTGCATAAATAGTAACGGAATAGAAACCATAAAATTGACGCACAAAATGACATTTTTCATGGCTTGACCACCCTCTTACAGTGCACCCCAGTGCCAAAAAAGAGGTATGGGGGACAGATCTCTGAAGTACCCAAGTATTTTCCGTTTGTGCGATTAAGAGGGATTTAACAGCTGAAGAAGCGCTCCAACAGCTCCGAAATAACCCTGTAAAGAAGGAAAAGTTCATTATGTGGTGCCCATAACAAGCCACTACTTCATAGGGGGGAAAAGAACTTAACAATGGAAACAGTGTGCATCAACCACATCTACAAAATGGCAGATTCTTTAGCAGTGTATATGAGAAGTTCATAAGCTAAGCATTAACATTCATTAGCCATTACAAGATGTTAAGGGAGGCTTGAGGTTAAAATGACTCATACCTCATGTTGAAGAAACAGTGCTTTCAACTGTCCTTTGGACCAGTACTCCATAGCGTAGGCCAGCAGCTTCATGGAGAGGGTATTGACCCTCAGGAAATTCCCCACAAACACCACCCTTTCTATGTTCTTCAAAGGATAAAGAAAGCAGATAGCAGGCAATCTTAAACAAATTCCCCATTTTAAAACTAAAATATTACTTGCAGTAATTACCTCCTGACTGGTGCGAATTTTATAAAGGCAAACAAAGGTTTTGTCCTCTTGCGTCACAGACTTTCAATAGGAGCATAATTAACAATCATGCAATAAGTTTGAAAGTAATAAATTTTCTGGATAAAGGGTGTCAATAAATTCTAAGTACAGGTGTCCCACCATGATCTGAAAGTACAACGTTCCCGTGAAAGCTTTCATAAACCAAAATGACATAATGTGAAGAAGCAATAGCCATTAAATGTACATATATGGGAAGAAGTTTTCAGCATTTCCAGACCCCAAAAAATAACTAATCAAATCCAATACCAAATAATGGTAACATATAGCAAAAGCACAAATGATATGATAAATATACAGCCTATAAAGTAGAAAAAAATTATGTAGGATAGTTTCACTGACCAGAATCAATACAGAAATCGCTTGTCAACAGGGATGCGTTCGCAGTAATGTGTAATTAGGTGATTTTGTCATTTGAAGAACATCTTAGAGTGCTTACAGAAACATAAATTGTATAGCCTAATACACACCTAAGCTATATGGTATAGCCTAAATAATGATAAAAATACATTATAGTAAATACATAAACCAGTAAAATAACCGTTTATCGAGTATTACATACTTTACATAACAGAATGTGCCACACTTTTATTGGCAGAGTAGAAGGTTTGTTTACAGTAGCATCACCACAAACAAGGGAGTAATTTGTTGTGCTATGAAGTTACAACAGCTACATTGTAACTAGGCAATAGGAATTTTTCAGCTCCATTGTAATCTTTTAGGACCACAGTCGTATATATGATCCATTGCTGATCGAAGCACCTTCATGCAATGCTTGACTGTATCTCACCAATTAGTCAGCTGATAAAAGCTATTTTCACTTTTCTCCTTTTTTCATAAAAGTGAAAATCCTCTTTGAATTTTTATCTGTTATCGAAAACGGGGGCTGATGGAGGGCTTCTGTAAAAGCAAAGTAGTGTAAAGCAAACATTTGTAAAGAGGGGGATACCTGTATGTGAATTTTTTTTGTTTACATTTATAATCAACAGTAGGAAAACACTGGTTTGATGGGACAAAGGGCAAACTGGGACACATGCATGATACTTTGTTTTCATGCCTCTGTGCTGTAGTTAAGTTCAGTTCTTCAACTTTCAAAAGTACTTATGATGTATCATATATAATTAGATCACATTTTTAAAATGAGAAATAAAAAATTCCCCATGCCCCAGATTAACAATATCCACCCTAAGAATATCTACACATACCCAAGACTAGTCATAGATATTGATTAAAAACATACAGCGGAACTGGTTTTGATCATATGCAGTTCCATAAATGCTGTCAGAGCAGGGAAGCTCTCTATGCTTTCATAGCCCTGTACAATGCTGCTTGATAAAACGTTCACAAGGCAGCACTGTAAAGAGGCTAAAAGCATAAAGCCATGAGGATTCTGACATTTCTTAAATAAATAAACAAAACGTTTGAATTTAACATATAAGACTGGGTGCTGTGTTGGATAATTCACAGGTGCAAAATCAATTAAGCGGCATCTGAGTATAATGCATAATTATTGTTAATGGAAAGGCAGCGCAGCAGCTGATTGGCTGTTGGGAGTGTCCGTGTTCTGATAGCAGAATTGCTTGCCAGGATCATGTGTTTCACAGTTATTTTATTAAACATCAGAGCAATTAAGACTAAGGAAATCATCAATCAGGCAGAAAGCAGATCCCCAGGAGACGAACAACTGCTGTCTCGATTAAGCAGATAGTCCCTGATGTAGTTCTGCAGCCCTCTCTCTATAAGAAACACAGTTGTGTTGCAGCTATGAATGGGAATATGTCTATTTTGTGAACAGTCCTGTGCGTTCCAGTAAAATGGACTTCCAGAGGATCATGCTGGGCTGCAGTTACGCCCCAGCTGTCGCCGAACAGCGTGAAGGAAAAATGTTTTCCTACTACTGAAATATGCATTTTATATCATGGGAGACACTGCAGAGTAACTGCATTCTGATGCTCGGTAGACACAATAAGAACACAGTAATGCCACACTTAATGCCTTAAAAGAATAGAGACTGATTAGTAGGGATAAATGAGATACAAATTTCTTTAGCAATGCAGTTCATCCCACTCTGTATCATGTATGTGAATCATATGTGAACAGAGCACACAGGCACAGTGTGTGTAAGCTGTGACAAAGGCTTACCTCATTCAAGGCACACATCCTGGTTATGGAGCCAATGTTATTCGTGATTGTAACTAATGTTGCTCGGGCCAGGTCTTCTTTGGAGACAGATTCCCGCTTCTCCTTGCACATCATGTTTCCAAAACTGAAACAAAGAAAATCCATTATTCAGTAAATATATGCTTGACATTGCCACTATGATTATTTAAATGATATGCGAAAGCACATGATATACCAGAGGATATGTGCGCACATTGTATGATTTTAAAAATTAAAATAAAATGCAGCAGCCTACAAGGAAAAGAGTAACCATGTTAAAAAATTGATATGCTCTTTCACTACTCAGGGATTCATCTTGGGAGAGATGGCCACAGTGTCACAATTCCCACCTTGAAGTGAAAGTGGATATTGAAGAAACACAGAGCGAGAGAGAGAACCAGGAATGTTAATTTCACTAGTATTATTTTTCTGGTTACCTATTAATGATAAATCATCCATTTTAGCAAAGTTTTACTAATATTACATGATAATAATAACTAAGGTGTAACAGCTGCAAACTGTAACTTTATGGCAAGCTAAAATACTACTAAGTTGGACTCATAGCATTATTTAAAAATGAAAGGCAATTTTCTCTCTGTCATACACACAGTGTTTGCTCAAAACTGTAGTTTTGTACACAAATGACACAACTCTATAGGCTAATATTATTAAGCATGTTTTAAGTCTGACTGAATAAAATAAGTCTTGTAATAATTAGTATCTGGGCCAAAAGTAATGCTCAACATAGGAAATTAAGTGAAAAAGTGTCTCTAATCAATTTTTATAATTTTGAAATTGTATTGTTACTCATAACTTTTTCCTTATTTTACGTATACTGTTTAAATTCACGATTACTATTATTGTTAATAATACAATAATAATTATAATTATTATTGTTATTACTATTAATAAACACATCCCAAAACATTGTCATCGTTAACTCTGTGTGCAAGCTAATGTGCAGGCAACCCCCCCCCCCACACACACACACACACACACACACACTCTCCAGCCCTTTGCACTCCCTACATGAAACGTCCCTCTTCATTAACATTTTAGCTACTTTTATCGTGCTGGACAGTGACTAATCTGACGTCTTCCTCAGTCTTTCCCTGGGCCACGTCTCTCTCCTCATCCTCCTCCTCCGACATATCTCCCTGAATTGCTAATTCTGCCTCCTCCTCCAGACCTGTACCAGCTGCTGCAGCAGTAAAACTTGTGGTGGCAACATATCGGTAAGTTTTGTGCATGTTACTGCGTCCAATTGAAGGCTTTTTTGCCTTTTGTCTCTGAGCTTTCCTGCAACCCCCTTGCGCTTTTTTGGTTTGTCCATAGTCACTCCTCTCCAGCTCCAGTCAGCTCAAATGGCAAAATTTGATAAGAGTGGTTAAAAAGCGGAGGCAGGGAGGGGCGTGCCTAGGAAGCCGGAGATATTTCATTGTATTACCCTTCAAGAAAATCAACCAATGGGACGTTGTGGTTGATAAAAATAATTTATAATATACTTTTTTGGGTAAATTATGACAGCCTCGGGCCGGCCCAAAAATGTGCGTCGGCCCATCGGGCATTGCTCGGTATGCCAGATGGCCAGTCCAGCCCTGGCTATTGGCATAAGGCAGGAGCCAACCCTACATGGGTCACCAACACTTCACTGTGTTATCCTGAATACTAGCACAATGTGTTATGTTAAGCACAGGCAACAGCCAGATCGGAAGATCTGTGATAGTCAGCTGGGTTAACAATATGTTCCGCTGAATATTTACGTATTTAATGTCATGTGGAACAAAACTTAAGAAGTGCTAAAATAATGTGGTAATGAATCATACCTGAATTCTTGCAGGGTAATAACATGTAATGCATATAGTCTTGAAATTGATAAAGAAATGCTTTGTATAACATCCTGTAAGCAGATGTTTTACCCTCAATAACAGTCTGCAGGTTATCAGAAATAATGAGGGTGGAATAAGTATTTGCAAGGATAAGGGAGAATAGGGAGTGAATGGCTTTGGAGGACTGCAGGACAGAAACCAGCTAACAAGAAACTATAAAGAACATATGGTGATCCTGTGCAGTGACATGATTCCCGGAAAAGGTATAAAATGTAAGTTGATTTGAAAGACAGGGACTCTCCTTCACACGCAGGAATCCCTGTTCGAATGGCCTAAATAAACAGGATAATTCTCCTGCCCTAAAGTGTCTGCATTCTTTTTTCCGTCTGTAATACTAGGTTCTAATTGGCCATAGTTTAATTCTCTCCCACACAACTGAGGCATTTAAATTGTAAACAGAAACAAAGAATATAGACATAGCTTATCAAAATGTAAACAGAACTGTGAGCTACCCACATCCTTGGAACAAACATGGCTGCCTCCATGAACGCGCTGCTGTGTGTTGTTGCTTTATATTTTAGCAGATTTGGAGTGAGACTATTTTTTTCCGAGAGACAAACAAATAAGAAACACAAACTAGTCAAACCGCATTAAAAGCTTTATAAAATATTTTAGCACATTCATAGCAATATTCTTTTTTCGAGAGGCAAACAAACTACAAACAAACGAAAAACACCCTTCTCTAAATCGAACTCGTGCAGCTACATTTATAACTATTAATACATTTAACAACATAAACATTTTTAAAGATTTATATAACAGAATTACTGTTGAATGTGTAAGCCGCCATGTTGAAATTACGTCACAGGGGCAACCCGGACAACAAAACTTGTCCGACGTCAACGTCACAAAAGAGGCGTGTTTCCGACGGGAAGTGACGTTTTTCGCGATGTTTCGTGGTGTTTTCCTCCAAGTTCTGACTTGGAGAGAAATAATCGAAAGCACCATTATTCCTACGCGGAGCAGCGCTGTACTCTGATCAGGTAGCGACAGTCACTACCGGAACTAACTTTTAACTAGAATTTTTATGCCGCTGCCAGAAAATCACCAAGCAATGTCATTATGATATAATCGATTATGTTTTGTTACTGCATCGATGCAGAATTGTCCACGTCTGCATCGCGATGCATCGATTATGAGATTAATTTCAACACCCCTAGTTACACACGGGGTTTTTCCTAAATTAAGGAACTGATGTTTAAAAGAGCTTATTCTTATACATATCCTACTTATTACAAAAGAGCTCCCTCCAAAATAAAAAAAGAAAAACATAGGCAAAGCTTTCAGGTACAGCTAGGCCATTTGGGCCTCCAGAACCACTTCAAGGGTAGATGAGTACTGCATTTACAGAAACCATTCTGTACACCAATCTCATACCTAGCAGTTTTTTTGCATTTGTACATTTCCAGTTAGCTTTAACGAATCTGACCATTTTCTTTTGAACTCTAATTTACAAGATATTTATCAGCCACAGAAATGCCATTGATTGATTGACAGGATGCTTTTGTTGCATTGCATAGAGTTGATATCTATTCTTACCTGGTCCCTGCATACACAAAAAGCATCCCCAACGCGGTATCCGCATACACCAAAACCACCTGGTCTGGTTTTGCATGAAAACTGCCCATACCCTGTCCTTGCATGCACAAAAATCATCCTCACCTCGTCCTCATATATACAAAGACTGTCCTCAACCCATCACCACAACACACCAACAATACAGTGCAAAATTAAATGTGTCCATATTTGCCATTAAATATCTTCATTATTCATTTACTCATTTGACACTACCACCAGGTGGTGTTGAGAAGACAACAAATTATATAACACAATAAGACTTATCTTTTTGCTATCTGCTGTATTAATTATAACATGAGCAACTGTGTAAAGGTTAAAAGTACTGGTTAAAATTACTATACAAATCCAATATATTAATACCACAATGTCTGAGTATTTGTTATAAAGTATCAAATCCCATTATTTCTAACAAAATGCTGTTGTGAATAAAACCTCAACCATTACACTGATTTTATTATACATTTTACCACCATCCCCACAGAATACCATAAAGATCATCTTCATTCTTGCTGGCAAAACAGCAAGAATGAATTTTGGTCCCCCATTCAAGTGTATTACCGCTTTTCCCATTCCGGCACAGTCTTTTAGTATGGAGACGGTGTAGATAATAAACCAGCTGAGTGCATTTTTGCTTCCAGGTATAGATCACAGATTTAAAAGAACAAAATCAACTGAATTTAATCAACCATTTAACCACTTATCTGACGATTCTATCCTTACAAGAAACTCTGATTGAAGAATTATAATGAACTTACTTATTAAGGTATGTAAAATACTGACCATATAAAAGAAACATTCATTAAAGCTAAAGAGTTTTTTTTATTGCTAGAATTTCAAAGGTTTTTAGTACAAAATCATTTTCTTAATTGTGCACTTCTGAACAAGTTAGGGGACCTTCAAAAAAATGGGACACATTAAGGGGTGTGAAATGCACTGCTGGGACAAGTACGACTGCTAGACCTTTTTAGCAAGGAAAAAGCTCTCTAGACTTTGCAAAAAACAATAATAAAAATTATATTTCATAGAGAAATAAGTGAAAATAAAAATTCTGCTGTGGTCTCTTAATTTTTTCCAGAGCTGTATGCAGATGCTCTGCACTTAATGACCAAGGTCCATTCCTATGACTAGGTCATTAAGCAAATTGCTTGATAAGCGAGGAGGTGCCCCTTACCGATATTTCAAGTATACTGTATGGATAGCGAGTTTGTATCAATAATAATAATAATAATCTTCAGAAATTGTTTTATTGTTACCTTTGCACTATTTATAACATTTTTGGTATACTCAAAGGTTTATACAGTAGTGTACTGTATACTGTAATAAACAGTGTGCTGTTCCCAGTATATGTTTTCTCCAAATGTGACAGGTGAAGATCTATGAGTGAAACTCATAATTAAACAAACACAGGAAAGATCTCTCATCTAGCACAGGAAAGTTACAAGCTCACCCATAAGTGCTAATGTTAATCGTAAACGGAATTAAAAATAAATGATATAGTAACATTATCGGCATGTATCGCAAATTAGTGTTACTGCAATCCAATGAATCACTGCTAGCATCCTTTTGCATGTCACTGAACTAAAACAGAGCAAAGAAAATAAGTTACTTGATACAAATTAACTAAGAAATTAAACAAGTAAGAGTTACTGGGATTTCTTTCGAATACATAAGAAAAGTATAAGTATGCGCTCAGAAGTTTCATGCAAACTGATATGGCATATCAAAATAAAGGTCAATTATTGCAAACAGTATACAACCTTCCTTTGCCGACCCAAATAAATCAAAGAGCAGAACAAACAGAATAGAATAGAAATGTCACATTGCCATTTCCACGGCCAAAGTCCTCATACAGCAAACAATGCCAACTGGTCGGAGAGCTGTTCCTAAGTCTGGACAGTCGTTAAACAAGCAGGTTATTAAGTGAGGAGTGACTGTATATGTTTATTTTCAAACCAAGCCAGATATCTGATTAAAAAAGATCTATTAAGATGTTAGTTAGCTATAATCATTAAGTTGAGATCCACTGAGCCAGATAATTAAAGATGCGACAGACGGAGAGAAGCTAAGGAAGCTGAAATGGCGTTGTTTCACTTTGAATATGCAGGCAGCACTTGGTAGGTACTTGCTGGTATGTTCTGTTATTGGAATAATACTGTTAAGTAGCGCTGTATCACAATTCTTGCAGTAACTGAAATGCTTATTGTGGATCATACTTTCTGTTATCCAGTAATTACTGACTTTGACTGGGAAAATCTGTTGAAGTTTGACAAATTTAAATTACTCCAGTCATACATATGGTGAATGCAATTCCCTCCAAGCACAATTTGAATTGTATAAAAGTGGGATAAATTAAATTTCCACATATGCTTCCATTTAAAAAATGAACCTTCAACGTTTTATGAATGTGTAGGCTATAGGCTAGCCTATATGTGGAATGAAATAACCATTGTTTCACTCACTCTAAAAAATTGTGTGCACCATAAACAGTTAACGAGTGAGATACATTAGACATGGTCAAACAAACCTTAAAAAGTATTTTCTGAAACCAAGCTGGTCTAATGACAATAAGTCTGAGATACAGTCTGATGCCATGGAGGTCGCTGATACCACAGCCTATAGTGAACAGAAACCATCTGATGTCAAGTCTGCAGCAGCACACAGTTATTAAAACGTAATAGATAGGCCTACCTGCTTTTCCTGGGTTTGTTTGCAAATAGTTTTTGTTCTTTTTTGTTTTATCTGAGAATGGCTAATCAATTTAGGCCTAAAGCTAAAGGAAGTTCTTTGTGTTTAGGTGTTACAATGAAGCCTTGCATATCACTTATTTTTGCGTTATGCAAGCGAGTCTACTGAAGGAACTACTGTGCAATAAAATATATTACACAGTACCAATTGTCTCTAACAAAAATACTGTTGTGGATAAAACTGCAACCCGTCATAAGTTATCGTCAGCTCACCCACCACTGCCAGTGATGTTGAATGCTACCAATAAAAGGATTCTGAAGACCGGATATAACATGCAAAGTGCCACTCAAAATCCTTTTGTTTACTTACATAGTAAACTATGGCCAATTAGAACCTTGTTTTCTTGTTTAACTTGTTTATAGGAATACGAAAATCTACTTTCCAAAATTTCCTCTTCAACAAATTCTGCTGAACAAAATTCAACACTGTAGATGCACTTTGTCAAAAAAATCATATAACAATAAAAAAGCACAACTGCTTTAAGTGCACACCATTTGACCATGCATTATGTTTCCCACTCTATGCAGGTGGCATTTATATGTTCTTCCTGTATTGTGTGGGACTCCTGAAGTCCATCCTGTTTACTGTACAGTGCCTTGAGCCCTACGCTGCCCAGAACAAATTCCAGGTTCCTTACTACACTATAAATGGATAATCAGCTAGAAAATGGATATATTAGTGGCGTAATGGTACATTAAAATCATGTTTCGGTACAAACCTCGGTTATGGGTTCACAGTTCAGTGCAATTTAGATATAGCAGGGAAAACAGAATTTGATTAAAAATTATTTTTTAAACTAAAAAACTGCAAAAAAAACAATCAGGAAAGGCTGTAAAAAAAAAAGAAAGAAAAAAAATTGTGTCTGAACAACAAAACACATCATACTCTTATTTGCATGCTGTAAGAATAAATACGCAAAGCAAATTTAAAAATCAAAAATATAACATCATATTCATAATGAACTAAATCCTGCGTTCTCTACTACCATGCATGGTCACATATCTATAGCAAAACGGTCTTAAAGTCATAATTATTGTTTTAGCTTGGTCTGATTTTCCTGGCAGAAACTTTCTGTCGACCTATCAGAGTTTGATATAACTGAGCAACAGACTGTCTTGGTCTAATTACTTTCTCTTTAGTGTTGGTGTAATTTGGAATCTGAATGTTCTCAAACCGCTGATTATGACTGACTGACAGCAGCATTAACCAAGTCACAGCCACGATTAGCATAATGCTTTTGTGTTGAGTGGTTACTTGCAAACTGAGATTCCGCCCATATTCATTTCATTGTGCATACTGAACTGAAAATAATGTATATCATGTGCATCATTTGATACATATCCTGCTACAGCCACACATGCATATGAGCACACACCTATAATCAAACTTTTTTTTTCCTCTTTCAACTTCACTAAGTCTTTAGGTACAGCTTATTCATAAGTTTCTCTTAAATGATCCACCTACTCCCAGTTATTCTTCCATTATATGACAATTTGTATGATTTAATTGATACTGATGCTATTATGGATTCTGCTTATAGATCGGATTCTTTATCAATTACTGATAAATTTTCTTTGTCAACACAGCCATTTTATTATCTGTCTAAACAGTGTAGACTGCCTGCTAGCATTTGATCATGTTAAAATAAATTACAAAGCTCCTTTTTTAAAAGAGATATAACTTAAATATAAAACTGAAAATTCTTCCTCAGATAAACAGGCATGTATGCCTAGCAACATTTGAGTAACTTAAAATACTGCTTTTCATTATCTGTTGAACACATTCTTATCTATGAGCTTTAATTTTGCATTCAGATAATTTTTACCAGCAGGTTTCACCAATATCAAAGTGTGAAGCAGCTTTGACATGAACAAATAAGGAAGTTTCACCAAAGTGCACATTAAATATACGATCAGTACAAAACATCCTAATTATTCCTTTATAAAATTATTTTTTTTTCTGAATTTGTATGGAACATTAATGATGTACACTTTGACGTTTCCAAGCAAATGTGTCATGCATGTCTAATATTAAACTAACTTCTCAGTGGTTTTAATGCTAAACCGAAATTTAATATCAGGTGAATGCTGCTCAGGATTCAAACTAATTTTGTGGTGTTTTAGGGAGAAAGATGCCTTGGTGTTTACTACACAGTGGCCCCTTCCGCACTGACATATGTTCTGACATAGTTCTTTGGTCAGTGACTGTATTAGAGATGCAAGGTAAATTATATTGCAGTATATGAGTTTAGTCCGAAGCATGTAATCAGCCCATCATTGTCCAATAACTGCTTTGAAATGTCCATAGGGGCTTGCATATGCTGTAACAAAGCGTTACATCACATTATGCAAGCATATGCAAACTTAATGTACATCACTAGCTGAAGTCCTTGACAACAATTACTATATTAGCAAAAATACCACATAAACACGGGCATTTTGTAATGAGTCTAGGGGGGGGGGGGGATGCCATGTCAAGATGTATTCTGTCTCACGGTTTATACCCTGAAGGCGTTCCATAACATGTCGGCATCAATAAGGGGAACTGAAAAATGGAAGCATATGATTCCAATCAATGGAAACATATGGAATTGGTCATATATTGGAACTGATTCTCAATTCCCATCCCTCATTCCTTGCTATTGTCAGTTCATACAATGTTAAACTGCTTAAGCATGATATTAATCCTTGCATAGGGGGTAGATGTGAAGGTCATTTAGGCCAACTTACATATAATATGACCACCCAGTAGAGAAAGCTAGTGCCAGGAGATCGAATGATCATATTTATCCTACCTGGAGGCCACAGCCCAGCCTGGAAGCCCAAATCTCTCATAATCGCCCCCATATATGTCCCGCACCAGTTTGTCCACCTTTGTGCTCTCCCCACGTGAGGCCATCTCCAGTGCTTCCTCAAACGTGGAGCAACCCGTCAGCAGACAGCACAGCCCAAGGAAAGTCCCTCCACCGAGGCTGAAAGCCAGACATTATCAAACTGTTATTTCAATGTTAGCTTTAGAAGATATAAAAATTATCATCGCAGCAAAGCTCACCTTGTCCCAGTGACACGTTTAAAATTGTCTTTGGAATGGACGGCGAGAATGCTGACCCCAGATCCGATGTTGACTAGCAAGAGTGGGTAGGGGTTCTCCAGTCTGTAAGGCTTGACTATGCAGTGGACAGGATCTGTTGGATTTTCAAAGTAGTAACACTCAGAGGGTCCGCTGGAGTTGACTGAGTCAATGTACAGGACACCACGGATGAGACAATCCAACTCATCCAGCTTCAGCAGCTGTAGATCAGCCATCTGATGGGGTCAAGGGGAACATAATAGAATTTGTGGTTTCATTACAGAACATTACATAATATCACTCCAGCATGTGTCAAACTACCCAACAACAATGCAACTAATTATATATGACCCAGCAACTCAAAATAGGGGCAATGTCATTAATGTGAAGACTTTTAATGGGTGGAATTTCTAAATACCACTGAATGAATAAGATCCTAAAATACTGCCATTTTGTTTAATTCATTCACCACAGGCAAAAATTCTTAGGTGACTGAGAGACAGAGGAAGACCAGAGTTCCTGAGTACCATCACAGAAAAGTTACCCAGCTACACTTTGAACTGGCGCTTTGGTTTTGAATATGTGAGCTGGTGTCCCTAAAAACACCCTCGTTGTTTCCCAGATGTCTATTCTATATAATCTGGTTTTGGGAAAATACTAGGATACACAATTCCCCTCAATTTAGAAACAAAGTGACTTGCATAGTAACAACCCAAGTCAGAAACATCCACTGAACCCACCATACGGAAATCAGCCTCAAACTTGTAGGCCCCACCACCTGTGGCACAGAGCGCCGTATGAAGGCTGGAGAAGTGTTTATCACGGCCCATCTGCAAGAAGGCAGGCAGGTCTTGGGTGGGGAAGCGAATGAAGTGCAGGTTGCCTGTGCGGCCACACAGGGTCAGATCCTTCAGTTCCAGGTGCACGTCTCGGATGCCGGTGGAGCCATAAGCCACATTAGAGGTCAAATACTTGCGGATGCTCTTCAGGTTCTCCACTTCCTCCTGTTCCTCCTCTGCTGTGATGTCCTTCGGTTCAAAATAGACAAGTTTTACGAGGGTCCCACCAATGTCCATTCCGAACCAGGGAAATGCTTGAGCAAGAAAAAAAGGGAAGTAATTACTCTCTTGTTTGATATGTACAAATCTGATGATCAATAATTACTACCAGAATAACCAAAGGCATTGCGATCAAAACCTCCATCCATCCATCTTGCCGTTTATTCAGCACAGGGGTGCTGTAACCACAGCAGAGGCTACAGCACTTTAAATGATAACATGGAAATGTCACAAAGTGAACATTTCTTATTACTTCATACATGTTTACACATTTCTGTATCTACAAGGCCAAGTTATGTTTAAAAAATAAACAATAATACAAACATGAAAATGCATAACTCAATAAAACACATTTATAACCAACAAGGCATCAAGTACCGCAAAAGGTCCGTAGAGCATCTCACGTAAGGGTGTATTACCTTGGATGGGGAAGATGGATGGATGGATGTACGGGTGGGGTGTGTATAGACAGACAGGCTATCGCCAAATATTCGCTATATTAAAACTGTAAATTCCTGACTACATAAAACAACACGAAAGCAAATTCGTAATAAAACCTCAAACTGACATCATAAAAACAGAAGTAACCAAGGTAGATTTGGTTACTGGCTAACAGGCGGTTTTAGTCTCGCTAATGAATAAACAGCACTTACCCAAGTCAATGTATTATCACACACATAAGCAGATGCGGATCGTTTATTTATCTACCTTAAACCGGTCCGGACCGGCATCTTTTTCATTAAAACGGGAAGCCTGGGAAATAACATGAGAAAGGCCTCTGAACGGTAGTGAAGGGGACACTTACGCGGCCTGGTCTTTCTCGGCGAATCCGCCGCGTGTCTGGCGCGGCGCTCGCTCGGTTCGCCTTGCTCCCTCTGGGCGGCCGCTCCCCCCTCCGTGCCGCCGTCAATATGCGGATCGCCGGCTCTTCCCTTTCCGGGAGTCCGCCGCCGTGTTTCGCCGTCGTCAGTTTCTGTGCCTCCTTCATCGTCACAGTGACAGCCATTCAGTTCCATCCGATGCTGCGATTAAGCCCGGCCCGCTCAGAACAGACAGACGTCGTTTTCAGCAAATCTAACCTCAGGTGTGTTTACAGCGTTTCCAGCGGTACACAACGCAGGCGAGATGGCCAAGACTGATTTGCCGTGACCTGCGCATTGAGGTTTTATTGACAACATTCAGAGCCAATCATCGCTCTAGAACGAAGAAAAACACAGTTTTCTGTAGCCAATGGCACGCGCCATTTCACCAAAAGGCAAGTAGCTTCCTCCCTAATCGTCTGAGACATTCACTGAGATATCTGGTATGTGTAAATGTATGTTTATGAAACCATGGCAAAGTACCGTATATTCATCCATCACCCATATGGAGATTTTTTAAGATCGACTTATCCGTCAATAAAGTAGAAGCCGAGTCGACAAGTCGTTTGATGACGTCATCACACAGACAGCGGAGGAACACAGGTGTCCAACAATGAGCAACTTTTATTAAAGTTCTCTGTAACATTAACAATCAACATGACAATTAAACAAAACAAAACATAGGCTAATACCTTGTATTTTCTGGTAAATTTAAGTGCACAACACATGCACAAAACACAAAACATTACATAAAAACCATTTCTTTATAAAATAACCGAAAATTCAAGCCTTCACATTAGCAAAACATGCTATAAAAAAACAACTTCAGCTTGCAATAATTCAAAACTCACCAGCAGGTAGCCTCTAAGAAAAATACAAAAATAAATAAATCAGGTGATCTTCCTCGCTGTAATATTGGTATTTCCCAGGGAAGTAATTCTATTCCGAGTCGCCCTCATATTCCTCTTTCACAGTCTTGGCCTTGCGCTCCAGGTTTTCATGTATATAGATGAGCGTATCCACATGTGCTGGATGAAGGCTTGCGCGCTGTCGGGTGATGGTATTCCCGGCCAGAGAAAACACCCTTTCGCTGGGGGTGCTGGTGGCTGGAATAGCCAGGTAGCGATAAGCCAGTTTGGCTAAACGAGGAAAGTCGTTCTAGTTGCGGGCCCACCACTGCAGTGGATTCTCCATCGTGGGAATTTGAGGTGTTGCGCAATACGCACGGAGTTCGGCAGCTGGAGTGGAGTGAGCCTCTTTGCGCCCGCTCTCAGAGTGGAGTCCAAAAAGCTGCTCAAAGTCACTTTCCAGTCTGGATTTCTTCATCACCGGCTCAGCTTCATCGTCAGCAGCTTGGACATCATCCTCATCATTTTCAACTGCATGGAAAATTAATAACGTTTAGTTTGACAGCCAAATTACAGCCAAGTTGTTTCAAATATGATTTCAGTATCAGCTCAAGCTGTAACCTAACGAAATAAGCTCTCATGACAAAACAACAATATTTTCACGGGACAAATAAATTAATAGTCTGGTCTGGCGTTACCTGCAGCAATAGCTGTAGCAGGCTTCTGGGGTCGGGTTATGGTGTCTGGTCTCTCATCCTGCTGCAGCTGATGCAGGTGGTCACGGGCATGATCTCTTATGTGTTCTTTAAGGAACTGGAGATGTTTGAAGCGGGGATCTAACAGACAGGCGACTATGGAAATTGACTCGGCGAGGCCATCAGACTCTAGTTTGAAGCGAGTGACCAGCTGTTCTCGCACAACCTTCTTGAAGGAGCGGATCGCACCCATGTCTGATTCTTGGATACGGAGGGTGGTGTTGATCACGTTGCAAATCACTAGGTAGATGAAAGACAGACACTTTTGTAGCTTTTGCCAGGGGAGATAACACAGCAACCTGCTGTTTTATCAGCTCCCTCTGTGACGCGCGCATCTCAAGTGACTTCTTCACACTAAGTTTCGTAAGTGTTTCATCCGCCAGGACAGATTGCACGGGGATCCTCTGCTCATGTATGAGCAGAGCATATCGAAAGTGGAATTCCACCGGACTGCACAGTCATTTTGGAGTTTTTTGGGTTTAATACGCAACTGGGACTGCTTTTCCTTCAAAGCGCAAGTTGCCATGGATGAATGGCGAAAATGACCAACCACACGTCTTGCTGCATCGATGGCCTTGGTAATTTCAGGTAGAATTAAACCTGCCTTTATTGCCAGCTGTAGAGTGTGCGCAGTACACCCTATGTCTTTTGGGGACTGCTCGCACAGCTCCAACGCCAAGTTCATGGCTGCAGCGTTATCGTGCACCGTACAAAACACCTGTAAGCCTCACGCTTTAATTATTGCAGATAAACGATCGGCAATGTTGACAGCCGTGTGTCGCTCTGTCATGGCAGAGGTAGTCAGCACTCTGGCTTTCAGGCCCCACTCGTTTGTGATGTAATGATCAGTTACTATAATGTAAGGTTCCATGGTTGAAGATGTCCACAGATCGGTTGTTAGCGACACGCTCCTGCCTTGCATCTCATCCTTGATGCTTTCTCGCAGAGCGTCACATTGGCGGTCGATCATAGTCCAGAGTGTGGTGTGGCTCGGGACTGTGTAGTTTGGTTAAAAAAAAATTAGGATTTCTTTGAAGCCTTCGCCTTGTACTGCAGCCAAAGGTCTCACATCTTTAACGATGAAATTTAACGATGTTTTCTTTTATCAGTCAGAGGCTTTACTGTAAAGCTACTTAGCGTCCTCTGGACTGGACGACTCCCTGCACTGCTAGCATCACCCATGTTAGCTAGCGGATGCCGTTTCAGATGGCCACGCATAACGCTAGTACTTTTATTGTACTTCAACACCGACTTGCAGATTGTGCAGGTCACCGTGCTGTTTGTATGGTCTAGAGTGAAGTATTTCCATATATGTAATGTGTGTCTATCACCTACTGCCTCTGCTGCCATGTCTGTCGTCTTGTTGTGCTCTTGTGCTTAAATTCCCTTGCACGCGCCAACGTTACCGCCCTCTTATGAAGTGACCATAATGATTGGTAATAATAAAAAAGTCAAGGAACGCATGTCAGCGTAAGCCAATCAGAGGCAGAGAATGCATTGTATACAAGCGCGCACAGAGAGAGAGGAAAGAAACACACGACTTGTCGACTTCTCTTCTTAATGACATATGGGGAGTTTCTTGAGACATTTAAAATACCTATTAAACCTAAAGAATATGCTGTGGTCTTTGA
>JABFEA020015334.1:0-19277 GCA_019775915.2 Cyphomyrus plagiostoma | reverse complement strand
TGTTACGTCGCCGGCCCTGTGATCCATGCCCACTTGGGTTTAGTTATGGGTTGGTTTTTGACAACACCAATCTAACCCCCCCCCCCCCCCCAATGAAGTCCCTTTTTGAGCAGGCAGTATTTTTGGAACATCATCTTGCTGCATGTTCTTCCTCTTGATTAGTTTTGACGCATTTATCTGTAAATTGGCAGCCAAATTGCTTCTATAGACTTCTGCAGTTGCCATCATGAGTTATATTATCATCCATCTATAATTTTCGTTATTGCATTGTTTCCAAAATGAAGGGATATGTTTAGAAAACAGTACAACATTATTCAGCAAAAGCTATACATGTGTGTTGACAACAGACAACAGGTTATCCTGGCTTTTCCTTTTGACTAGGATCGATACGTGAAGAAGATGCTTTTTGGTCTGAAATGAGCTCCAGGGATAAGTGTGATGGTCATGAGAAAAGGATCCATTTCCCTTCATCCTCTGTACATACAGAGTATGGCTCTGCTTGTGAAGATAATTCTTCCATGAAACCTGAACACTATAAAGAACATGAATATGATGCTGCCTTCAACAATAGTGCCTCCATGGAGTGTGCAGACAGAGAGAGCAAGAAGAAAGCTGCTCCTGAAGAGAGAGTCTCAGCAGAGGGTGAAGAGGAAGCTGCACCTGAAGCCAGAGTTTGTATAAAGATTAATCAGGGGGCTGCAGATGAAACTGCTGCTCTGGATGGTTCAACCAGCCCTGAAAGGTACGACCTTTCAACAGCATGTGAAAACAGTATTAATTAATAAGGCTGCTGACAGTAATCATTAATCAGCTGCTTTACAAAAGTATTTACACTCTGCAAATGTTTCTAAATGTGGCTAGATTGTGTTATTCTGTAATTACAGGTACATTTTGGCACTTGAAAATCTGATTGAAAAATTATTTTACTCAGAAATGCAGAAATATTCTTACAAGGGATTGTAATTTTAGATATAAACCTTAAAGGGACACCAACAATTTATGTGACAAATATGTTGCTGGAAAAAACATTTGAATAGCCATCCATCCATCCATTCATCCATCCATCATTTTCTGCCGCTTATCTTGGTCTGGGTTACAGGGGCAGCGATCTGAGCTTTACAAGCACAGCTCTGCACAGGCATCTCAGCAAAGGAGTCCTGGAACAAGGACCATTCATGCTTAATGTCCCCTG
This sequence comes from Cyphomyrus plagiostoma, assembly GCA_019775915.2. Taxonomy (NCBI): domain Eukaryota; kingdom Metazoa; phylum Chordata; class Actinopteri; order Osteoglossiformes; family Mormyridae; genus Cyphomyrus; species Cyphomyrus plagiostoma. Next base: position 18,085 of record JABFEA020015334.1, on the reverse strand, counting down.
ACTCCATCAGGATGTCATAGAAGTTCTCCTGGAGGTGTGAGTTAAAGATCTCCCAGATTGAGTTGGAGGACGGAAGACCCTAAGTTGAAAGGCGGTGACCCACTTGTTCACCAGGGTGAACTCCAATGTACTGGTACCAAACTGGGGGGCTATAAGTAGACCCACCCCTGCCTGGCACCTCTTACCATGGGCAATTCCAGAATGGAATATTCTCCAGTCCCTCTCCAGGTTCCAGAGTCCGAGCCGTGCATTTAGGTGAGCCCGACTATATCCGGTCGGTATATCTCTACCTCACTGACCATTGTGTTAGGTTAGGTAGGGAGACAAATGAGGTTGAAGTTGTCAAACTTATTTCAAGCAGCCTTGGGTTCAATTAACAGTACTTCTGTTTTTTTCCATGTCTAACATAAGGACATTTTTCTAACCAAGAGAGCTGTGATCCATCATCCAGTTTAACAAATATATATAACTGTGCATCATCAGCATAGCAATGAAATCCAACACCATGATTTCTAATAATATTACGAAGAGGTAGCATATGTAAAGTGAACAGTAGGGGGCCCAGCACTGATCCCTGTGGGACACCATATTTGACTTTGGTGATCTTGGAAGATTCATTGTTCATGTGGAAAAACTGATAACGATCAGTTAAATAGGAGCAAAACCAAGAGAGGACTGTCTCCTTAATGCCAACCAGAGATTCTAGCTGCTCCAAGAGGATTTTATGGTCCACAGAATCAAATGTTCTAGTCTAGTAATACCAACAAAGATATACAGCCACGATCAGAAGCCAAAAGCAAATTATTCACTACTTTTACTAAAGCTGTTTCTGTGCTATGGTTTGGTCTAAAGCCAGACTGATATAATTCACTAGCATTATTTTACTGTAGAAAAAAAGACAGCTGGCGAGCAACATCTTTCTCCAGGATCTTTGAAATGAATGGAAGATACGAGATAGGTCTCCTAAATCACTAGGTTCAAGATTTGGTTTCTTTATAACAGGTTTATAACAGCTAGGTTTTGCAACATATCCAAGCACAAGAGACTATTTTAATACATTTGACAGGGTAGTGCTAATCATGGGTACAATCTCCTTGAGGAATTTTGTAGGAATTGGGTCTACAAGGCTAGTACAGCATTTGCAGGAGCTCAAAAGTTCTGATTGTTTATAGGAAGGAAAGAATGAAAGGTCACATCATCAGTACATGCAGCAGGTCATAACAGCAGTTAGTTGCTCTCCTAAGCACTAAAGTTGCGTGTCATGAAGGGTTGAATAATTTTGAGACTGCTGTTGTCATTGAAGTGTCATTTTGTGTTGAATGTGGAGAAAACACTTGTAATATTAGTTATGTTGAGCTATTTAAATTGTTCCTGTTGATTTGTTTATTGCAAATAGCTGAAAGTTTGTAAATTTTGCCAGTAAATCTAATTGAGCGTGGGGGTTGAATAAACTGGAGGACAACTGCGTGGTGTGTTCCGGCTCAATGCGAAGCATCCTTGATTATTATGCTAACATAACAATAAAAATAAATAAAGCATTATTGTATCTTTTGCTGACAGTTATGAGGCATTATAGTGTTGATTACATCATCACAACAGCTCACGATAATGCTACCAAGTCTACATAAGACTGGAGAAGTTGTCTCTGGCTAAGTCCCAAGAAGGGGTAGGTGTATTATTCGAGACCCAGGATTCATTATGTGCAGCAGAGCTGAATGGATGTTATATCAATTGCCATGGTATACTTCTGTAAAGTTTTTTTTGTCTCTTTATTAGGTAAGTTAATGCATTGTAGAAGACAAAATTTTGAAGAATTTGCTTTAGCTACATTTTTTCTTGTTTCACCCCACAATGTTCAACATGTAGACATGGTAAAAAGAGCCCAAAGCAGGTTGACCCCGCACTCTCGGGAATCAGCTCTGAGAATCACAGCAAAGGAGAAACAAAACAAGGTAAATAATCATGATGTCATAATCATTTCTGTGCATAGAATACATGAACTCTTAATGATGGTGAAAGAGAGCTCCTGATAGGAGAGTGCAATATACAAGCAGTAGAAATTTTCAAGCATGACAGCCAGGTGAAGAGTACATCAACATACATAACAACTGTACAGTACATACAGAATGCATAGCAGCAACATTATTGCTACCCAAGGTGCGGTACCAAAACAGTTAATCCATGCCCCATATCACCAAAATATTAGTTCCTAATATCTTTCTGGTAAGACACTAGGTACCACTTTACTTAAGGCCATGTTTTTAGTAATTTATAATTAATAACAAATAATAACACATTTATAAAGCATTATAAACATGGTTATACATATTTAAAAAAATAAAAATACATTATAGCCATGTTTATTATGCATTATGAATGCTTTATGAAGCTCTCATCTATAATGCACTATAGATACCAAGATAAAGTTTTTTTCAGTTGCTAAGGCGCATTCTGCTGAAGTCACTTTCTCAAAACTCTATAATGTGCAAAACCAACACACAGTTTGGCCAAATGGTTAATATCTCCACCAAAATGCACTACAGCCACCAAAACAGTTAACTCGTGTTTCAAAATAGACTCTTATCAACAAAACATTAGCATTTTCTGTTACACAAAAACAAATGGCCTACTAAACATTAACATGTAAGGATAGCATTACATAAAATATAAAATGGTTCATCATTAAAGGATCATCTTTAGAGTAAATCTGGATTCTATTTTTCATATTGTAGGATAAATATAGAATATTCTTGTGGGAAAAAAAATACTTATTGTCAATACTACAGAGAGATACAAAAAACATGGACACTTGCATTTGGTCCATGACTGTAACAATACTTCAGCAGTAAATTTCTAATCTATCCGCTCCTCTGGTTTCGGCCCCAAGTTTTCATCTACGTCACATCTGATCTCCTCTCTAGTAATGCATTGTGGGTAATATCTCTTGGCATGCCTGATCCATCCATTGCTTGGCATCCAGTAGTGATATGTGATCATATGGGTGATGGTCACAAACCTTCCACCTCCATGCAGAAAAGAAGGCTTAGTTAGGGGGAGTCTGGTGGCAGAAACAAGGACATCCTTGGTTGTGTTGCTAACCACTCTGTGACTGCACTGGAGTGCTGGAATGTCACATGATCCCACACCACAACAAATACCAAAACATTTGTGCTCACACGCACTCTCTCATCCTATGGTAATTTTTATAATGTATTTCACATGAGCCTTAATAGCAATTTTGTAATTTGTACTAATTTAGTTTTGAATGTATGTTTAATTGTTTTGAGAACAGTTTGTAAGGATGTGCAAAACGCTCTCTAAAAACATTAGGTATTGATAGCGGTGAATTTTGAGTGAGGAAAGTATCCATGAATTTTGAGGTATTTAGTCATTGAATGCATTTTGTATGAAAGCAATGAGGAATGATTCACAGTTTAATCCAGATATACTAATGTTATCGCAACTGTTTGAAGAGTTTTAAGAAAGCGACTTCAGTATTGCAGAAGCAATTGAAACTAAACTGTAAATATGCTAAGGCACATTTGCTCTTCATCTGGAGGCTGTTCCACGAAGCGAGCTTATAAAATCTAGGATTATTTGTAATAACCTGGCTTCAGTTAGGCTAACAGTTCACTTCAGACCACGAACAAAATTCAGGTGTATTGAATCTCCACTAATTCAAGCCAAGATTGACAAGCGAGGCTCGTGCGCGTCCACACGATATGAAATTGATGCTGGATAAGTAAGAATGGAAGAAAAGGAAAGAGCTGCGTTTTTCCCCAAGCAGAGAAAGAATTATTACTGCTAGCCTATGAGGACTACAAAAACTACATTTTTAAAGAATTCATTTAAAGCCCATATCACATTGTATAATTTAACCACCAACCAGTGTTTTTTCATGATTCTGCATTAAGATTTCAGCGTGATATAAACTGAAATAAATGCGAAAAGTACGCTGCGTCGCCGACGATTCACTCGACCCCAGAAGGGGCATGTGAGCAGACCAATACTCAGACCATAAGACGCAGTGACCTTTTTTCTCCCCACTTTTGCATGAGGAAACAATATCTGTTTCCTCAGAAATGCTAGCTGTATGAACTTAACCATTTTGCAGCGAATAACATTTGTTTCTTCCTTATAAACCCATGCAGTATTTGCTGTGTATACGTAATTGTTATGTGTTGTAAATGACTAGATGTTTAAAGATTCAGCACCATTAAATCCAAAGAAATTTTCTTTAATGCCAAGAATGCCTCTGTGGCCAGGAAAGGTAATGAATATATTTAAAAAGGACTTTAATTAAATGTAAACCTTCCTGATTTCACGGCACACTGTACACCTTTGCCTAAATGTTCAGCATCCCCCACACTGTACAGAAATGAACCACTGGCAAAGTAACGCAAAGTGATGTGCACAGACTGTGCAGCCATAAGGGCTTTAGAGAGACGTGTGTTCTTAGAAACGTAAGGTTCCAATAACTGACACAAATATGTAATACTGCATCTACTAAATCTAAAGCGCTCATACAAATAATCATCCGGAAAATGCAACAGATCTATCCTGGGCTGAAGTACTTGTGGTACCTGTTGCCTTAAAGCCCTATGAATGACCCACGCTCCCTCATCAACTTGATTATGAATAAATGGGCATGCCATGGTTATTCATGTAAAAGCCTTCAATGCACTCCTTGTCATTTTATATTTTCTGAGTAATTGGAATCGCCTACATGTAATCTGTAATAATTTTATATTGGAGGGTTGATGTGTGTGAAAGAGGAAGACAACAGCATCAGAATAATCCCAGCCCCGCAGAATGTCGTGCTGTGACATCACATGGCTTGTCCAATCAGATTCATCAAGCTAAACTAAGCTTCACAACTAACCTGGCACGGAGCAGGCGTGTCCAAGAGCATATTTTGACATAGTAACTCAGCGAAGCTTTAGGTTAGCCTTGTTTGTGGAACCGAATTTGGAAAAATTAAGTCGGGATTATCGAAATAAGGCTGGCTTTTCAGGTTAGCTCGCTTCATGGAACAGCAACTTGGTCATGCCTCTGAATGATTTCTAGAAACAGTTGTCATTATATGAATGCCAACATCTCAATATCTTTTTACTTTTCAGAAATGCCTCTAGAATTGCTGGTGTCTCGCTTAGGAATGACAGATTACCTTAAAAGGAAAAAATTAAGTCTGACTGCTATCTTAGACATCAATGAAAAAAACATAAACCCTACAGAAGACCCCATTCAGTCCCTGAGTTCAGTATGTTGGTTGTTTCTCCGAAAACTATGTAGAGTGAATGTTATGGCAAGAGATGTCAGGTACACCAAGAATACTGAACTGAAAGGAAACTTGGCTCAGGATATTGATCAGACTTTGAATGACCTACTGGAGTATGAAGTAAGTGATGATAACATCAACCCTCTTGACCTGATTACTGCGCTGTTCCTGTGCTCAGACGGCCTCCTTCAGCAGGAGATGGCTTTAAAAATGTCCCTGTGTCAGTTCCACTGCTCCTTCCCAACTGTGATACTCAGCAGTGCACTTTGATGCTATGGGCCTTGAGGGACATTGTAAAGAGCTACAGACCACATTCCCTGCTGGAGTCCGGAGGATTTGAGGAGAACAGAATTGTGCTCATGGACCTTCCTATGATCTCTTTTGTTAAACTGGGCAGAATCAACATGTCTAAATCTCATATTTTAAACAAAGTGTTTAGCAATCCACAGCAGCACCATGACACGTTTGTTCATCACAACATGAAGAATGGCAACATCTCACGCAAGGTTTCTAATGGGATGGTGGAAATCAGCTGGTATCTGCCTGGTGGAAAGAGTGACATCTTTACTGAGCCTCTGGCTGTAGCTAATCTTCGGGGTGACATCAGATCTCATCAAACTGGCTTCAGATTCCTCTGCCAGATATCAGCAGCTGTGTTTGTGTTCATTGATGATTTCAAGGAAAACATCGACTTACTGAAACCTCAAGACTCAAAGGCTCCTTTATTCCTAATCTGCGATTTAGAGAAAATTGATAAGGATGACTTCAGAAACCACATTCGTGACCTGAAATTTAATACTAATTTCATTATCATGAAAGGGAGGCAGATGAATGATGCTCAATTTGTTGACAAACTTCGGTCAACTATCACACAGTTGGTTTCAAGTGACTGTGCCAAAATGAGCATTGAGAAGATGTCTGCTGTTTCACGTGAACTTCAGATCCTTGTTGATGAAGACAGTGACCTTTGTCAGAAAGCAAAGGAGACAGCTGATGCTATTACAGCCAGTATCTCTGACATTCCTAAGTACAAGCAGAACCAGCTACCATTACAGGGGGATATCTTAAAGAAACTGACTAAACTGGAGAAAGAGGAGTGCAGGCCAAAGAATGCAGAAAGTGAAAATATTCTGACGTACAAGAATGAACTCATTATAAAAAAACAAGACCTCAGAAAACAGCAGGTCAGCAAAGACGTTACACAAGCGATGTCAAAGTTCATCTTCGGTTTATTAGTCTGCAAAGAGGAACGTGCCTATTTCCTCAAGTGGATGAGGATCAATCTGGATAACCTTTCAAGGAAGCATGTGATAAAACTAAAACAGTACTACAAGAAGGCATGTAAGGATGATATAGGAAACAAGGAACTTATACTGGACTTGGAAAATCAGATGTCCTGCAGCTCCTTGGGTATAGAACATTTCCTGAGGGAAATGGGACAGCTCTATGAGTCTGTTGTCTCCATACCAGAACCTTTACACTCAAAACAGAAGATGGAAATGATCAAGGATTTACCTAAAGTCTGTGCTGAAATTATGCTGGAAGGCTTTCCCTTAGAGCTGGTGGATGGAGATGCTGGTTACATACCTCTGACGTGGGTATCTGCTGTGTTGAATGAACTACATTCTATGGAACAGAACTTGAAGATCCGAGTTGTCACTGTGGTGGGAGTTCAGAGCACTGGGAAATCCACTCTTCTCAATACCATGTTTGGGATGCAGTTTGCCGTCAGCAGTGGAAGGTGCACTAGAGGTGCTTTCATGCTGCTTGTCCGTGTAAATGAGGGTTTTAGAGAGCAGCTTGGCTGTGACTTCATCATGGTCATTGACACAGAAGGGCTGAGGTCACCAAAACTGGCCCAGTTGGCTGATAGTTATGAGCATGATAATGAATTAGCTACACTAGTGGTTGGACTTAGTGACCTCACAATTATAAATATTGCCATGGAGAACTCCAGTGAGATGCAGGAGATCCTACAGATTGTAATCCATGCCTTTTTCCGCATGAAAGAAGTCAGCAAGAAAAGCCACTGCCAGTTTGTGTACCAGAATGTGGGTGATGTCACTGCCCATGATAAAAGTGAGAATGATAGGAAGATTCTTCTGGACCAACTCAACACCATTACTCAAGCTGCAGCCAAAATGGAGAGGAAGGGTGAGGATTTGAAATTTACAGACATCATCGAATACTCTGATAGGGACAATTTCTACATCCCCTCCCTCTGGCAAGGGACCCCCCCCCATGGCATCAGTCAGTGCTGGCTACAGTGAGTCAGTGGTGCAGGTTAAAAAATGTATAATAGACACAATGATAGATCTCAAGGCAAAAAGACCTTCACAGACAGTGAAAGAGTTTCAAGAATGGACCAGCAGGTTATGGCAGTCGGTAAAATATGAGAATTTCATTTTCAGCTTCCGCAATAGCATTGTAGCTGAAGCTTACAGTAAGCTGTGTGAGCAGTACAATAAGTGGGACTGGGACTTCCGCAGAGAGATGCGTGAGTGGATGGTAAAGGCAGAAACTAAAGTGTTAAACTTTGGTACAGTGACCCAGAACCCAGCTGAGAACATTGAGAACTTTCTAATGAAGCAGAAAAATGAGGTCATTCGAGAATTAGTCAAAGCTGAACAGCAATTAAATGCTAACCTGGCTAAATATTTTGAAAATCCACAGAATCGTGTTCACCTGGTGGAGAGATACAAGCAAGACTTTTTATACAGTATCAATAATCTGAGACAGGAAACAGAGAACAAAATGATGAGAAGGCTAGAAGAACTTCTGAGAATTAAAAAGGGGAGGAATGAACTGGAGAAGATTAAGAAAAATCAAGCTAAAATGATGGAAGAGAAAGTGTCTGAGTTACTTGAAAAATGTAGGAAATCCAAAGACTCATTTTCAGATGATCAGCTGGATAAAGAGTTTGAACAGATGTGGGATCATGTGGTAAAAGAGCTGCCATCCAAAAGCACAGAGAAACAGAATGTTAGTCAAGACATTTATTTCATATTACATAACGACCTGAAGAAACGGGGCAGCTCAGCAACGGAAATTCTGTCAAAAGTCAGTTGTTTGGAGGATTGTGGGAGAGAGGATTTTGTTGTAGAAATGAATTTAAGTTCTGGTAAGATAGATGAATACATGGAAGGATCTGGAATGAAAACAACAAAAGAATTTATGAAAATGTCAAAACAACTAATTGAAAATTGCCAGAATTTTATTGCAGATAAGGTTTTTCAGACACCTCAAATGGATTATGACAGCACCTATGTCAGGGAAATGTTGATTATGATCAATGACTATTTTCAACAAAATGAGGAGAATCTGTCTAAGAATGTAGAGCTGCAAACCAATTTAAAAATACACGTATGTGGGATTGCAGCAAGGCAATTTAATGAAATGCACAAGGACTTTATCCAAAACAATGATCCACTGCTGTGCCTGGAGAAAGATAAAGACCAGTACTACAGAGACTTTAAGGATCTCTATCATGAGACAGATCAGGCCCAGAGAAAAGCAGAGGAATTCACCAGGAAAGGTCTGGAACCTTCAGTCAGGAAGTACATCACAGATTACCTAGGCTCAGATATTCTGGAGAAAATGGAGTCTGGACCTACAGGAAAAAAATTCCGCACCCGCTCCTTCTTCCAGTACTACATCCTCCAACAGCTGCTTGAAGATCATCATTTTGAGAAATTTATACAGTTCATTACAAATTATGAAAAATTTGTCAAGGATTGGATTGTTGCCAAAATAAAAAGTACCTTCTCGGAAAAAGACTGCAAAGTATCAACCTTGGAGATTAAGCGCTTAGAGGAGACTGTAGGGAATATACAAACAGCTATTGAGGAGGCAAGGAAGATATCTCAAGAGAATACAGGGGAGCAAAGTATTCACCATTTCATTGATAACATCCACAAACATTTGGATGATAAGCTCAATATTTCCCCAGATGCTTTGAAAAAAGTCCAGATCTTAAACAATGCCACAATAGAACAATTTTCCACATGGCTAATATCATATGTAGACAATATGAAACACTCTCTGATTTCAGAGTTCCAGAAGGATGAGGACATCAGTGCCAAACTTGAGAAGTTATCCTTCAAGCCCCAGGATGAGCTCTTCAGCAGGATGTTTGGCTGTGGGGAGATGTGTCCATTCTGTATGGTCCCATGTGAAGCTGTAGGTGATAAACACGATGCACATTATGCTTCATTTCACCGGACAACAGGAATCAGAGGATGCAAATGGCAAACTTTTAAAATGTTATCCACAGATGCTTGTTCATACTTAGTTGCTAGTGAAAAGAGATTCATATCTAGTGAAACTGATGAAAAGCAGATTCCCTTTAAAAACAACATTTACCCCAAGTGGGACATACAGTCTGACACCAGCATCCAGGCCACAGACTATTGGAAGTATGTCTTTGCACAGTTCAATGAAAAGTTTGCAAAAGAATATGGTGCAAGGCCAGCGTATCTACCCCCAGACTGGCTTCAGCTAAAAAAAGAAGATGCGAATAAATGCTTGGATAAAGAATTCATGTTCAAATAACAGAAATACAGCAGTAGTAACTGACTGCTACAAGTGAGAATTTAAGCATTGTTTTTATTGAGTGCAACTTTATACTGTATTTTAAAACATGCCTGATTAATCACATATATTTGACTAGAGAAATGTCACATGATGTTTGAATGTGAAAGGTAATTATCATTTTAATATACTGTAGAGGGATCTGTAGATTTTTTTTAGTAGCTTTTAGTCCCACTAAAACCCTTTAAGATTGTACAGTATGATAATAAAGTTCATTTAGCTTCTTCTAAGGAGATACTTGAATTCAAAATTAGCATGCATGCAGACATTGTGTGTGCTTGACACTGCTAAAGATCCAGTGAGATCTGCTACATCCCAGTTGTGAAAGTTACTGAAAAAAGAAAACACATGTACTACTCCAATGTGGACACAAGTGTGTGATTCTGATTTTCGGAAATTTAGTCTATTTGGAAATGAAATATATTCTTTTTCTGTTGCTAGCAGTTCAATATCTGATTTTTCTAAGACGAATCATCAAATCAGCATTTACTGACTTTGAAAACAATGCAATGTTTGCTTGTTTGTGATCATTTAAAATTAGCAACTGCAATAGGGAAAACTCTTAGATCTCACTGAACGTGATGATATTTAAATTTTAGGAAGAGATGCCTGCTTACAAAACCATGTTCCAATTGCATTAAAGAATAGTGATCAGATTTTATTAATCACGTGTTGTTTATAATCTGCTGTGCAATTTGAAATTTTACTCAAATAATCTTGATATTATAAACAACAATAAAGGAACTTTGATTGGTATTTCTGAGGTTTGGTTTATTGTGAAACATTCTTCTGCACACTTAAATTTCTGTTGTCATTGCTTCGATGACCCTTGTTTTGACCCTAGATCACGGAGAGCAACAAAAGAGGAACACACAGCTCCATATGCATTACAAGAAAGGAAACATGAAGCATTAAAAAGAATTACATGGTAAAGACTGTATCAGTAGTGAGCAAGTGCATGAATAGGTATGTCCGGTGTTTAATTCTTGCACAGATAATGCATTCTAAATCCTCACAAAAGCCGAACCTATAGCCATCTGACCAGACCACCAGAACTAATTACAGTCACTTTGTCATGCCCCGATCGTCCGCTCCTCCTGTGTGCCACGCCCCCTCGTTAACCCGGTGTGGATTCCCCGTATTTACCAGCTGTCCTTGATTGTTGTCATTAGGTCATTGTATTTAGTCCGCGTTTCCGTTCGTTTCCCCGGTCCGGTCATTGATGTTATATGACATTTTATGTCTTGTAAGTATGTTTGTAAGTGCCTTCACCTGGGAATAAACCCAGTGTTTCCTGATTCCTGGTGTCTTTTGAATTTGTCAGCGCTCCGGGCGCCTGCCATTAAAACACACTTCATCGTGCACTGTGCTTGGCAAAGTGTGTTTTAGCAAACTCAAGTCTGTTGAAGCCTCTGCCAGTCTATTAACATATGAAAAGCAAATTCACCGGGCAATTAGTAGTGTCATTTATACACAACACAGATAGACCACAATTTTTTTTTACTCAAATACTCAATCATTTGGACTAAATCCAGTGCTTTCCTGCAGTGACAGCTGCTGACCAATATTTATAGTGAAGTGAACTCTAGGCTGACCACCCATCCAATTTCTGAAACTGAGGTCTGGGGCCAATTTATACGTGCATGTATATAACGTCTTTCACAGCAGAGTCACCCCAAGATGGTTTATATGGATATGTAAGAAACATTACAACATCAAAACAGGGAAATAGAAAGATAAAGAAGTCTACTAGCTTTGTGAGGCAAAAAATGTTTTACTTCACTAAAGTTCCTTGTAACAACCTAAGGGTGGTGCTGTTATGTTATGTTAATACTTTGTCAGACATTTTTTTTTCTTTTTTCCCCCTTTTTTATGACTTTTTTTTTATTGCCCACCAATACCCCCCCTCTTCGGAGGACGACTTTATTTTACATTACATTCAACAGCGAACTCACCCATCCTAGTACCATGAAAAAAAAAGGGGGAAAAAAATGGGAGGGATACAGAAACAACAATTGAAAAAACAATTACAGACATTAATCACGATGGGGAAGAGAAAGAAAGGGAAAAAAAAGGAAAAGAGAACAAAGGTATACAGAAATAACAACACTAATAATGTAGATGGGATGGAGAAAATTAAGTGTAGGGGAATACAGAATACAGACAGCCATATAAAACATAACAATAATTACTTTAAGGACATCAAACAACAACAATTATAACAACAGCAATATCAATAATAATAAAAATAATAATAATAAAAGGTATCAAATGGGTATTATATATGTAGCATACACGCACGTGTTCCTACATATATACATGTATATTTCAATTCCTATATCTTTAACATACACTATACAGTAATAATAATAATGTTATTGATCGCTCAAACATTTTTATGTGTGCAAGTGTAGGTGTGAACTGATTAACTGACTTGTCAATGGATGTGCTGGCATTCGATGCTGTCAGGGGAAGCCCCCCCTCCCCTGCCCGGGAGTGGACCCGCGTCGATTCCCCAGACCGCCTGCCAGGGCCCCATCACGGCGCAGCAGGGCCAAGCACCACCCGGCCTGCGGCCCACGAGAGGAGGCCGCCCACACCAGCCAGGGCCGCCTGCATCCCCCGAAGATGGATCTTCCACCTGGCGGGCCACCCCACCCGTGCCAGGCCAGAGAAAAAGAGTTAGGGGAGGGCCCTCGGCCCCCATCGCCTCCCGGTACCATGTTGGTGTGAAGTGTGTATGTATATGTGTGAGACAGTTGTGTGTTTATGTCTATAATGCATTAAAATTAGTGGGTGCAGTTCGGGTATGAGAGCCCCACCACTGGCAGATGGCAGAGTCCCCCATCCCCCTCCCTGCACCCCCAAGGCCCTAATGTAATATGGACTGTGTATATGACTAAAGTGCAAAAAGTGGGCGAGCAGTCGAGGCACGAGCACCCCACCGCTGGCAGTCGGCAGAGCACCACCTGCCTCAGCCCACCTCCTCAGCCCTAGTATCATGTGGTGTCTTATATGCAAGTAAAAATTGAGGGGCAGTGTCTCGCCGCACCTCCCCACCTTCCCTCAAAGCCCTAGTGTTGTGTGAAATGTGGTGTCTGGCCCAGGGGCGCAATAAGGGCGTGTCAGACATTTTTTAACCAATCACATTTTTTTGTTATCACATGTAAATGGTTGTTGCGATGATACACTGGCATTAAAAACACATTTTAATATGATATATGCATGATATTTAGCATTCAAATGAATGATATATTTTTTCTTTTTTTTCAATGTCTTAAAGAAACCTCCACTGCTCTTTTGTGCCAGTAGACAAGGTAACCCCTCCTCCTAATCTCTATCAATCTCCACACAATTTGCACACCGGAGAGACATTAACTTCTAATGAAACCTCTCCAGGTTTTGGGCATGACACGCAGTGGACTCATCTTATATAATGCGTAACTGTCATTTGCTCCATGCACCGTGAACGATGGTACGCATCAGCACCGCGATTCTTGTTGCAGCCACCTCACAGGCTTTCTGATAAGGGCAATAATGATCGACAAGGTCAGCTCTGACCTACCTGCTTCCCCTCCACTCCTGAATTTCCCCCCCCTCAGCATTTAAATGTTCTTGAAGGCAGGCACAAGGGGGAGGGAATTACAGCCCACAGATTGCCCCTGCATGGCTGTGGCAACTGAAAACACACTAGCACACCACTGACACCAGCCAGTATAAAAGTAAGCTCACTCTCTTTCTTTCTTTTCTTTCTTTTTCTTTTTTTTCTTTTCTTTTATTTTCTTTTTTTTTCTTTCTTTACTATAGAGCAAATAGGACCTAACAAAGCAGAATGTGGTTCTGTAAGGAAGTGAGTATTAATTACTTATTCACACAATTGAACTGTGGGAAAAAAATGTATACAACAGAGACTCATAATGACTGTACTACTGTAATGCTTTACCTTTTTTGGGTTTCAAAATTACTTGTCAAGTGACTTTCTCTTGCTTTACGTCAGGGGTGCCCAATCTTATCCACAAAGGGCTGGTGTGTATGCAGGTTCCTGGCTGGTGAGGAGATTACACCTAAATCTGGTTTTTTTTTAGCATTTAAACACAAAATGAACAGGATAAAACAAGAATAGCATTTTTTTTTTAACGGCTTCCAAAACGATAAAGATCTTATCCCACATTACCCCTGTCCTGCCCCGATCGTCCGCTCCTTCTGTGTGCCACGCCCCCTCGTTAACCTCGTGTGTTATCCCCATGTGATCAGCTGTTTCTGGTTGTTGTCATTAGTCCTCTGTATTAAGTCCGCGTTTCAGTTTGTTTCCCCATTCCTATCATTGGGTGCGTTCGACTTGCTTACAGCTCTGGCTTAAAGCAACGCATTCTGATCCTGATGCAATGCATTACGGTTGGAGGCATTGCGACCTCTCACCCAGCTGGACAAACTGGAATCGCCTCCGTGACGACACACCTTTGCCCTTATTGGCTGAAGAGTTTAGTTACACACATGGCGTTTATATCCCAGTTTCAGTTACTTTACCTGGTAAAATAAAGTTTAAATAAATGACATAAATGTACACGTATGTTGGTGGTTTATTGACCCAGCGGTGTTTACCCCCCTTCGCAGCAGACACTCGAAGCTTCTCTGCCCCTCGGAGCGTTGGAGTCGAGCAGTAGCACCCTGAGCTCCTTCTCTATGTCAAGGAGGAAGCCCTCCACCAGTACAAGATCTCCCACCTCTGCTTTGGCATAAAGCACACAGTGATGAGTTAGAGAACCACTGTTTCAAATAAACCTCAGTGCTCCATTATCCAACATGCGTAAACAATGAGCAGATTCATGCATGCACAGTACATCACCATAGTCGATGATGGGTAAAAACGTCAATTCAACTAGTTTTAATTTTACATAGAAAGAAAAGCACGATTTGTCTCTAAAATAGAATCCTAAAAAGGATTCAAAGTTGTTCTTGTACTTTGTCAAAAGCATCTTGGAGATATTCAAAAGTACTTTGCAGGAGTAGGCGCAGAACAGTAGATCACAGTTTGCTGATATCATCAGCAAAAAGGTGAAAAGCTGAGTTTGGAATGTTCCCTCCCAGGTTATTTATATATATACTGAACAATAATGGGGCTAGTATCAAACCTTTTGGGACCCCCTTATGACTATGCAAAAAATCTGAAGTAGAGTCTTCTGCCTGAACTGCCTGGGTTCTTCCTGTGAAATAATTTGCAAACCACCCAACTGTTTGTTTGGAAAAACCAATATCTGTAATACGATTGATCAAAATTTTATGATCAACAATGTGAAAAGCTTTAGATTAGTCTAAAAACAAAGAGAGGCAACATTGCTTGTCATCAAGGGTTTTTATGATGTCGTTTATGATCTTCATCACAGCAGTGGTAATGCTATGATTTATACGCAAGCCTGATTGATATGGTGAAAGGACAGAATTTTTATATAAATAATCTTTTACTTCCACATTTACCAAACATTCAAGCACTTTTGCAACAACAGAGAGTTTTGAGATAGGCCTATAATTATTTATAATAGTTGGGTCACCTTGTTTCAGGAGGGATATAACAAAGGCTGATTTCCAGTACATCCCCCCAGATGCTAATGTTAAGGCAGCACTTAAACTGGTATACCGTTACATCGACAAAGAACAGGCCGAGCATTTTACCTAAATATCATCAGCATACATCCTGTCCCACTAAGGACCAGATGCACTGGGCCACTATTATACTAACATTAAGGACTCATTCAAGGTGACTCCCTGCCACCAGCTTGGGAAGTCTGGTCACCAATTACTGTACCTGGCCTCAGCCTACAGACCCCTCGTAAAATGGGTCAAAGCAACAGTAAAGACAAAGTCATTTTCTTGCCAGAGGGTTATTCTTTATTAACTCGTATGGTGTTAAGTTATAGTGTGACTTCTTCCCCGATTGTAAGCCCATATGGGCGGCACACAGGTGCATAGTGGGTGGGTCCTATCTGCCCCATCGTAATATACACACAAGAAGTCATTTCAGCAGCTGGCTGCGGTGTTTGGATAATCCACCATCACGAGGAGTCATTTCAGCAGTCAGCTGCGGTGTTTGTCTTACCCACGATCACGAGGAGTCATTTCAGCAGCCGGCTGCGGTGTTTGGCTCACCCACGATCACGAGGAGTCATTTCAGCAGCCGGCTGCGGTGTTTGGCTCACCGACCATCACGAGGAGTCATTTCAGCAGTCGGCTACAATGTTTGGCTAATCCACCATCACGAGGAGTCATTTCAACAGCCGGCGGCGGTGTTTGGCTAATCCACTATCACAAGGAGTCATTTCATCAACCGGGTGCGGTGTTTGGCTAATCCACTACACAAGGAGTCATTTCATCAGCCGGCTGCGATGTTTGGCTAATCCACCATCACAAGGAGTCATTTCAGTAGCCGGCGGCGGTGTTTGGCTAATCCACCTTCATGAGGAGTCATTTCAGCAGCCGGCGGCGATGTTTGGCTAATCCACCATCACGAGGAGTCATTTCAACAGCCGGCGGCAGTGTTTGGCTAATCCACTATCACAAGGAGTCATTTCATCAGCCGGCTGCGGTGTTTGACTAATCCACCATCACAAGGAGTCATTTCAGCAGCCGGCTGCGGTGTTTGGCTAATCCACTATCACAAGGAGTCATTTCATCAGCCGGCTGCGGTGTTTTGCTCACCCACCATCACAAGGAGTCATTTCAGCAGCCAACTGCGGTGTTTGGCTAATCCACCTTCATGAGGAATCATTTCAGCAGCCGTCTGCGGTGATTGGCTAATCCACCATCACGAGGAGTCATTTCAGCAGCCGGCTGCTGTGTTTGGCTAATCCACCATCACGAGTAGTCATTTCAGCAGACGGCTGCGGTGTTTGGCTCACCCACCATAGCGAGAAGGAGTCCAACATGGATCTTATGGCCTTTTCTCTTTTTAGCTTTATATCACCTCTACTCTGATTGCTCCTGAAGACCAGAGAACTGTGTTGATGTAATCTGACCAAATGCTTGTTCTACCTGACTCTTAAATTACTTATGCATTAAAATTGGGATTGAGTTAAAGGAAGTACATTGAAAAAGAACATTATTAGTTTATTTTCTTAATGAATGAAGCATTTCTTGCATCAACCTAAGAGAGAAGCAATTGAGCCCCTTCACAATCACCTGTGGTGTAAAAATGAGTACAATTTTTCATGCCAGTCTTGGGGAAAACCAGATGGGGGTGAATAGCAAGCTATAGCTAAAACTAGAATTCCTATATGGTAGACTAAATGTAGTTTTTAATCTAGACTTGAATATTGGGAATGAAGCTATGCTCTGCACCCTCCTGAAGTTCTTTCTATTCTAGATACTAACTGATATCTTGCTTCTTGAGAATGAAGCAGGTTAGGAGGATTATACGAGACCAATAGATATCCAAGACGTTCTGGTGCAAGACCATTCAGTGCTTTATAAGTTAATAGCTGTATTTTTTTATCAATCCGAGACTTAACTGGAAGCCTTTGAAAGGACTCTAGAACAGGGCTAATATGATCAAAGTTTTTAGTTTTTGTAAGAACTCTGGGTGCTGCATTTTGTACCAACTGAAGTTTATTTAGGGATACAGATGGCAAACCAGAATGGAGGACATTACAACAGTTCAGCCTGGAAGTTATAAAGACATGTATTAGTTTTTCTGCATCATGGAAGGAGAACATCATCTTTCAGTGGCAGAGCAGTCCTGCATTGATGTTAGTTTATCCACCTTTTTTAACTTTTAAGGGTGTGTCAATGGATATATATAATTTTCCCACCTTTTTTTATTACTACAACAATGGATTTTATCCTATGACATGGGCAGAGATCCATAATCCATAACACTATGTACATAACACCTTTAAATCCGGTCACAGATAGCCTCTGTTAGCATTAACAATTTGTCAAGTCAGAAGCAAGCTTTCCCAAAATATCTTTATTTAATAAATTGCAGCATTATTTAGTGGAAAAAACTCCAAAACAAAAATATATGGTACAAAGAGACTGTTACAGCTTAGTGGGGCTGGGTGAATGTTATATAAATTGTCATGCTTCAGGGTGATGGAGGCACAGGAGTCCAAACCAGGGACGGATTACAGACCGGGTCAACGGGGCTGCTGCCCAGGGGCCCTTGGGGTGCAGGGGGCCCGTGGGGCCCCTAGCCCAAAACAATTTGCAACGCTTATCAACAAT
>JABFEA020015166.1:0-10747 GCA_019775915.2 Cyphomyrus plagiostoma | reverse complement strand
TGCACCGCTACAGGAACAGGAATGGCACATTATACACACAGGCTGACTGAACATGGACCGCTACAGGAACAGGAATGACACATTATACACACAGGCTGACTGAACAGGTACCACTACAGGAACAGGAATGGCACATTATACACACAGTAGCCTTCGGCACATTGAATAATAAGAATAGTGACCAAAACAAAGAAAAAAGAGATCATATCACACCAGTTCTCACATCTTTACATTGGCCTCCGGTGAATTTTACGGTGAAGTATAGGGTTTTACTTTTTGCTTTCAAAGCCATATAGAGGCTTGCCCCATCTTATATTGTTGATATATGGCACCTTCAAGTCTGTCAGAATCTTGAGGTCCACTTCTGATCAGGTTCTTCTATCATTCCCATGGTCTTGGTTAAAGTCTAAGGGTGACTGTGCCTTTGCAGTTTCTGCTGTCAGACTCATGGTCTCCTTTGGCATTGTCTGCCATTTCAGATCAGATCAGATCAAATCCATCAACCAGTTTTTAAATTCAGATTAAAGACTTATTTTTTACTCATTAGCATTTTTACTCGTTAGCATTGGCATAGTCTGCCATTTCAGATCAACTCAGATCAAATCCATCAATCAATTTTTAAATACAGATCAAAGACTTTTTACTAATTAGCATTAGCATCTTGAATATTAGTGTTACATGTCATCATTAGATTATATTTTATTGTTTGACTATGTACAGTAAAGTACAGGATGCTGTCATACCTGTCAAAGTATGTTAGCTTAGCCATTTCAAGAGTTCTACTAAAATCATCCCAGAATTTGCAGCAACCATCCTATACAGCCATGTGTTTTTTGACTCATCCACTAGCACACCTCGAATAGCCAATCAACATCTCATTGACTTACCTAAATAAAAAATAATTTATTAAATGAGCTGGTGGTGAAATGTAACAAACACACGGAATGGCTGAGGTGCCCCTCTAGTGAGGTTTGGGAACTGAAGTGGTGTTCTTCTAGCCATACAACAGATGTACAGAGTTATGTACAGAGTCTGTGTACTGTGTTGTACAGCACTTTGTAAACACTTGGTGCTTTTAAATGTGCTTTATAAATAAAATTACTTGTCTTCTATGCTGTCCAGCTTATAACATACGTTTAATGTAAAAAAGAAGAAACATTCCTCTTTGGTCAGAAGTTCTAAGACATTAGAGTATGTTATGTTTTGTAAGGCAATTAAGGTAAATCTTCATCCCCATTTCCTTTGTTGTCCGGGTTCACATCAATACTTCATGCATCACATAGAACAGGGACGAGCTCCTGCATTATAGGGGATCAATGTCATACAACTCTGCTGCACACAACTGAAGAAATTCCACAAGGAAACTCCGCTGGAGAACTTTGCTCGTCATGCCACCAACAAGAAGAAGAAGGAGCGGAAAACTCGAGGAAGAAGAGGCAGCTCTCTGGAGCAAATTCAGAGATGCAGGTTTCAACCAGCAATTCCTAATTTACTTCTTTCTAATGTACGTTCACTTTGCAGCAAAACTGATGAACCGTGACCACCTGTAAGGGCCATCTATGACTTTCCAACTATATCAAGAGGAACAAGGAAACATAGCTAAATGAGATCATAACTGAATTGGTGGTGGAACTACTAGCTTTCTGCTGCTCAGAGAAGAGTGCGATCCTGCTCTCCATTTCAAAACCAGGCAGAGGAATATGTCTGTATATTAATTAACACTGGTGCAGTAACGTGCCTGTTTTAAAGGAAACATGTTCCCCTAAGATAGAAAATGTTAGTATCTGCATGCCTTTTTACTCTCCCCAGGAATGAGAATTTGTGGTACATCCATGCTATGGAAAATGCCCACTCAGCACAATAACAGCTGGCTGTCCAGGTTGCAGAGGTAGAGCTGAAACACCCAGACTCTCCAGTGATCATCTTGGGAGAATTCAACCACACCAACCTGAAACTCCTTTTATCAGTAGCCCCACCAGGGAAGGCAAAACCCAGTACTACTGCTACAGTACCATCAAGATGCATACCTGGCAAATATATGCACGCACTGGGCAACTCTAACCACTCACTCTTCCATCTCATCCCACCATAACTGCCAAGCCGGGAATTAAATAGGTAAAAACTTGGACCACAGGAACCACCAATGCACTACAGGACTGATCTGAAAATCCACCAGTAGCAAACAGGATGTTTATGCTGCTGTAGTCACGCCCTACATCAGCTTTTGGGAGGAGACTTGCATTCCAGCAAAGACCATTTAGTACCTGGATATAACAATAACAAACCCAGGTTTACAGCTGAGTTGGAAAGCCTATGTTTTTTGCTAAGATAGAAATCTATAGGAGTGGTGACCAGGATGCATATAAAAAGGTTAAGCTCACACTCAACAGGGCAATTAAGGCTGACAAAGAGATATAGGGAAAAGATAAAGGAGCATTTTTCTTCTTCTAACTGCTCTATGTGGAAAGGAATTTGTACCATCACCAGCCACGAATCATAGCCTGCATTCACTAAAGCAAACTCAAACCATCTCAGCACTTTTCACTCAAGATCTGGAAAACAAGGAACTGACATGACCCCCCCCCCTCCCAACGTGTGACACCTTGCCTACTTCCCCCTCTCTTTAAAGGTTCCATTCCCTCCCATCAGCATCACTGACCAACAAGTTCAACTCATTTAACAAACTTGGGGTTAGAACATAAATTTAGCTCAACAGCACCAAACATATACAATTTGAGAAGAACGATATCACAATGCTATCAGCAATCTATATCAAGGCAGCTTTCCTTACTGAACCCATGACTATTTCCCGAGAGCAAGCACACAACAGCGTGCCGTGTGCAACAACCAATCAATCGCGTAAGCCTGGACGGCAACAGGACTGCATACTTGACTGAAGCGGAACAGAATTATTATGGTAAAATATAAAGAATTCAAAAGTACAATTATGGCGAACAGCAACACTGTCGCTGCTGCCAAGGCTAGAGGCATGGTGACAGAATCAGTGACAGCGTAAAAGCATGTGTGCAGTTTCATTGTTAAGAAAATGATAATAATTGTCTTAATTTCCAAAACTCCGCTTTGTGGGTTTTGTAATTATTTTGGAATGTCATTTTATAATAGTTTTCTATTCATAATCATTCTGTTTTACTATTCAGTCACTACCCATTTAATATTTCTTTATCCATTTGTCTCTCTCTCTCTCACACACACACACACACACAGAGAAGATGACAAAGGTGTTGACGTATTTTAGGAGAGTGACATCCATGTTCAATAATAATTACACAACTTAGGGTGCAAAGGGTAAAAAAAATGGACTAATAACCATAAAACTAAATGAGACAGACATATTCAGTAAAATGTGGTTTAAGCAATGGATTATGGAGTACGATGCACACCAATTTATTTTCAGATTATGTATTTCATGCATCTTTATTAAAATTTGCACCGTGTCCATTTCCCACCAGTGACTCGAAGCCAGTGACGGCTATTGAATGTGAAGTGCATGTGCAAATATTCAGATATTAAAATTTGTCGATAAAGTATTCTGGACATTCAAGGGATGTGCAAGAGTTATGAACTCATGAACTAATATCTCGTTACAGCAGAGATTGCCTCTTTTCATACATATTAACAAGATTTAGCATGCATAGTGAAAGAGCTTGAAACCCAAAAATGATCTGTGTGTTGAATATCGAATATAAAGCTAACTTTACTGCAGTCACAGGATTTTCGTAGGCAATTTTTTGCGAAAGCCCATTTGTTACGTCAAGTAGCATACTTACTTTTTGACTCTGATTGGTCCATGCACTGTTTGTGATTCGTAAATCTGAAACATAATCTGCTACATAGCAGGTTAGGCATGTAGTGTGAGTTACCATGGCAATGTACCATGTTAAATGCCAGGACATACTTCATGCAGACTATGCTTTTGCGTATCCACACACGTAATGGACATGGACCCATTCATACTATGGTCAAGCCCTCACAATGCACGCATGTTCTAAAAGTCGTGGGAAAAAATACTGAAGTACAGATACCACACATAAATGTTACTCAAGTAAAAGTAGACATCATCCAGTAAAATGCACAGTTGTGCAAATGAACTGAAACAAGCTGTCACGTTTATATGCATACAGACTGGCCACATTTAAGATGGACATCACAGTCACATTAATTCATACTTATCACCCTCGCAACCAGATTTAGAACCAGGATGGGACACCAATCCATCGCAGGGCACATACACCATTCATGCCTATGAGAAATTTGGCAACTTTGATTAACCTTAGCATGTTTTTGGACTGTAGGTGAAAATCAGAGAACCAGGAGGACATTCCACGACAACACAGGGAGGCACCTAAACCCCAGAGCATTCACTTGAAACATTCATGGATGGCGAAGAACAGTCATAGCACCCAGCTCTAACCCCACCCAAGCAGGCCTGCCAGTCTGTGGGCACAGTGCCTCCTCTGTCCATCCACTCAGCTGTAACCCCACCCAAGCAGGCCTGCCAGTCTGTGGGCACAGTGCTTCCTCTGTGCATCCACCCAGATGGTTAATGTAGTTTAATTATTTACAGTAATAAACAAATAATAATGGCTCTGTTTTACACCACTGTAATACAATCCATTGTTAGATCTTGCATTTCTGTTTAATTTGACTCTGTATCATTGCACTTGAAGTAGACACTATGGATAATTGTGCAATGTGCAAAGAAGATTACTGGCTGCCAACTCCCTGCGCCTAAAATCTAATGGTTAGGGAAGTGTGGTTGTGATCAGAAGGTTGCTGGTTTGAATCCCTGACTAGCAAGCTACCACTGAGATACCGTGAGCAAGGTACTGTCCCCATGCACTGCTCCCCAGGTGCTAAATAATAGCTGCCCACTACTTTGTCACAATGTCACATATGGGTTAAATGCAGAAGACTCATGTGGTTGTCGTGTAAGAATGACAATTAAACACTTCCAATGTGCTCAACAAGAATGAGGGACACGACTATGAAAATAATGCGTGACCTCTGTCATGCTGGTCACATCCCCTTCCAGTGTGTCTGTTTCAGTGTTTTGGCCATCAACAAAACAAACTGTACTTTTTATACATGAGAAACAAAAGGATTCTGATTCTAAACGCACTTGGTTAAATCACAGGCATTTTCATTAAGGCAAGCAAGGTAATGTGGCAGCGCTGAGACCCAGTGCAATGCACACGTGTGCAGGCACATGCAAGCCCTGGGGAGCCCCATAGCTACTTACCTGTGCTTTAATGGGTCTGGAGGTCCAAGCTAGCTCTCTGCCTCTGAAGGGTGCCCTCGTCACAATGCTGGTATAATTACTTACGGGGACCTTGAAGTGCAACAGCTACTATCTCAAAAACCCATAAAAAGCACCCCTGCCCCCCAAAACACATCAACAACCAAACAGCAGTAAGCGATAGCCAACCCCACTGACATGGAATTCTAATACGCCGAATGAATGCCTGGGAGCATCCGATAATGGAACTATATTTCATCTGCAGCATGGGGTGCACATCTCATCAGGGCCTTCCAGAAAGCCGTGAGCAGCCCGTTCTGGGAGCCCATGCAAGCATGACCCACCTGATCCTCCTTCGGCCAGGTACAGGTCCCGTGCATAGAGCACTGAATCCAGCATGGATTCAAACAGGAGGAAGTAGCCCTACAGGACAAAGAAAAGCCATGTCAACAGAAAAATTTCAACTGTCTAGGGAGAATAAAGAATTGAAAGTAACCTGCCAACATTTGTTTTACACAGGGTTTGAATATTCACATTGGCACTAAAACATCCAAGCATATATCTATAACAAATAAAATCACAACCATTTGCAAAAGAAATTTGACTACTGTGGTACATCAGGGTTAAACAATATTAGCCTAATTTTATCACAGCGTGATTTCAAATATGAACTTATCATTAACTTGCAGTGGTAATTAAAACAAAGGTTAACAAAAACAAACAGGATAGTTTAAACAGAAAGGAAAAACCCCAGAGGCAGCACTAGCTCGCTGAGTGAGCGCTGCGACAGATTCAGCTTGTCCAGTGAAATACCGCATAGGCTGCTTATGCACAACGGCTTCACAGATGGGCTCTGCCTCACACCAGACAACAAAAAGCTGCTAGGCAGGGGAGCTCCCTCTGCGCTATACTCAATGCAATGCGATGCAATGCAACACGTCACAACTCCATGGTAACGTAATTGGATACAAATCATACAGCGTGTGAACTGGAATGGATGAACGAGGCAGGGATATTCGTATTCCTCAGATGGTGAATATCATGGGCGCCGTTAGGTGCGATCACTCGGGGATATAGCCGCGAGTATTTTAAGCTGGGCCCCCAGTATTTTAGTCCTGATGCTAATCTACTTTCACAAAAAAAAAAATAGTCAGGCCCCAGGTAAACTTGACTTAGTGCCTGATCTTTACAATAGCTAGAAACACCCCTGGTGAACATATATGGTTTTGGAACCGGTCTGTCCCAGCCACAAACACTTTCTCATTAATGGGAACAAGAAAGGACTTTAATAGAGATAGCTAGAAAATAATTTTATGAATATTTTTCAAACTTTGCAGACACACTGTATGGATGACAAACTGGAAGTGATCAAATCGTGAGACTGATCACCACAAAATTGAAGCAGTGCTGCATAGTGATAGCAGTTCCAGACGCTTCATACTCAGCACAATAACAGAAAGAGTAATTGATATATCTTTTTCAACCTTTCCATACATTTTGTACAGGTAAAGATCTGGACCTGATCAGAATTTGAGAATTGCACCACAACTGAAGAACAAACAGAGTAAAGTGAAGGCCAGCTCAGAGCCTTGATCTTATCAGCATGATAACTGAAAAATAATTTGTTCGATCTTTTCTGAGCTTTCCTGGCAAATTGTATGGGTGATGCTCTAGACCTCTTCAAATTAAGACAAATCATACAAAAACCGAAGCAATGGCACTTAGTGACAGCAAAGAGAAGAACATATGAAATTTATAAATGAGAGGAGGCCATTCGGTCCATGAAGCTCATTTGGGGAGAACTTAGCTCAGAGTTGTTAAAATCTTATCTAGCTCTGATTTAAAGGAACCCAGGGTTTTTAGCTTGCACTACACGAGCAGGAAGACTATTCCATGCTCTCATTACACACTGCGTAAAGAAGTGTTTTCTCAAATTGAGTTTAAAATGTTCTCCCGCTAATTTCCACCTATGGCCACGAGTTCAAGTATTTAAACTAATATTAAAGTAGCCATTTGGCTGAACAGCATCGAGACCTGTTAGAATCTGCACCTTTTCCAAGGGAGCAATGTCCTTTTTAAGGTATGGTGACCAATACTGCACACAATATTCTTGGTGGGTTCTTACCAAGGAATTATATAATCATAGCATCACCTCCCTTAACTTAAACTCCATACACCTAGAGATGTAACCAAACATCCTTCTGGCCTTTTTTATTGCTTCACCACACTGGCGAGAGTGGAACACGGAAGCATCAACATATACACCGAGGTGTCTCTCATAATCAGCTACCTTTATTTTAGTGGAATCCATAAAATATCTGTTCTTTATATCAAGAAGGGCATCTCCCCTGGTAGGGGTATTACTAAACTGAGTAAAAAAAAAAACAATCCTGTACTAATTCCACCATCTCAAGTTCATTTTACAGAAGAGCCAGAGACTATGTCCCACTGTATCCCAGGTAAATTAAAATCACCCATAACCACCACACCACATAATTTTTATTACTCATAATCCTGATTTCATCATATAACATTCTTCTTTCCTCTGCAGATACATATATGGTGCTTAACCTTGTGAACAGGAAAACTATTTGTTATTCTTACAATATTTAATTTGATCTTGGTGGATCTTATTATCACTTCACATAAACATTACATCTCTCACTCTTCTTGAGCAGTATATTTCTTCCTCTATTATGACTATTAAATTGCAATATTTATTGATGGAACAAACAATGTGTAAAGATGCACGATACAGCCTTTTAGTTAACAAACCGAAATTGCTGCCCCCTATTAAAACTATCAGTATTCAAGTATTCAAAGTTAGAAGCACTAGCGCTACTCTACTGAAATAATGTAAATGATTCCATTGAATGATCAGTCATTTTCTATAGTGGATGAGGAGGGTTTTCACTGGATCATTCACAGTTGATGAAACAACCTAGTGTGAGAAAAAATTCCAAGGTCACCCTCTCAGATTCCTTTAAAAAAAATGCATTCACAGGTACTCCTATACCAAGCTTATGGTAAATGGACTGCATTTATATACTGCTTTTCTACTCTTCCGAGTACTCAAAGCGCTTTACAATTTATGCCTCACATTCACCCATCCACACACGCATTCACACACCGGTAGTGAAGGCTGCCATGCAAGGTACCAACCTGCACAGCGGGAGCAATTTGGGGTTCAGCGTCTTGCTCAAGGACGCTTTGATGGGGTCAGGAGAAAGCGGGGCTCGAACCGGCAACCCTCTTGGAGAAATTCCAACTATTAGGGCTGTATCTCTAATGGCTTTGAGAACTTTTTGAAAATGTTAATTAATTTATGCATTTTGTCTACTCATGGTTTCAGTCCAGCTTTCATAGCTCTTTTGATATGGCACTTACTGCTTTGAAACTTTGTGACTAGGGCTAACTTTGCAGATTCAAAAAGTAGGCCATGAAAATGGTCAAAAATAATGCCCCCTTTGATAATTATTTACTGAAACATTATGTCAGATAAAACACTCAGAGGATTTTCCTGACATTTATGACATATTACGCTAGGTGTATGCAATAACCATATGTATTACTGTTATAGGAGTGTCAGAATAATGTGTTCAATTTTCAGACTTGCCTAATTTCACGTCCTCATTCAACCATTTGGTCAGTTAATCATCATTTTCATATTTTTACCATGTATTCTTATATATCTGAAGGTGGTCTGACACCATGTTTCGCAGTTTCAAAATTGCCGCATAGATCTAATTACATTGTTGAATTTGACAAAGTTATCCCTAGTCACAAAGTTTCAAATCTGTACATGGATTATCAAAGGAGCTATGAATGTTGGAAGTTGGATGGAAATGCTGAGCTTGCAAAGTGCGTTAAATTATTTACAATTTCAAAGGGCTGTAGTTTCAAAACTACTGGAGATAAGGACCTAATATTTGGAATATCTCCATATGTTTGGTATAGGAGCATGTGTACATTTTTTCAGGAAAACTGATAAGATGAACTGAGACCCTCTCGATGATTTCATATGGAATGACCATATATCTGTCAAGAAGTGCCATAAAATTTTAAACAATTCTGTATTCTATACCTAAGACATTCGTTCATTCATTTTTTTTTTATTGCGCAAGAGGAACATGTTAGCGCAGTCATGACAATACGCCTTCTGAGAAATGTGAAGATTAGAATCACTACCCATCCCATCTAATATATGTTCACCTAATATTGAAAAACCAAATGGGATAAAATTTGTGTCGTATTTTCTGTCTGCACAATTTAATAAAGATATTGGCTAATATAAGAATTTTTTAAAGGTAGGGACTGTACAATCTGTACAATTTTGCATCATTATAAAGAGCAGAGCAAGAAACATATTCTACCGTAATACCCATAGTATTCATGCACTTCATTGTCTGGCTTTGTGGGAAATTGTGCAATATAGAAAGAGCTGTAGTTTCAGAGTTATGTGTCATGACTAGGGGAATTTAGATAAAAAGCACATCTATTGGCTTTCACATTTCCAGTTGGTCCATCCAGTGATTCTAGAAATTGTAGAGGGTGACACGACTGTCCAGCGAATGAATAGCTGTTGTTCCAACAGCATCCTTTCTAATTTAATCCAATAATATAATTGTTTAGTGAAAACACACCCTTTCAAAAAAAAAAGAAGAAATACCACATGGCTCTCTCAGGCTGAGTTATGAAGTATTCATTGAAATGACAGCAGTAAATGTTTATGAACTGTGGAATTGACTCGACCCCCCCCCCCCAAAAAAAAAACAGGCTCCCTTATATGGTCTCACTAGCAAGGTTTCCAAGGTTTTCCCCTCTTCCCACCTGCTACCCAGAATCCCCTCTGCTTGACACGACCTCTGCTTGACCCAGTTTTCTGCTTGAGTAGACACCATATTACCCAGAGTATTACTTCATTATTACTAAAAATTGAGTTTTTGTCTACATCATTTAACACGTCTGTGAACCACCCAAATTGCTGACTTGTATACACTTTTCTATTGGTCCTCACATGCTCAGCAGCACACAGTAAACTTCAACTCATAAACAGCCTATACTTTATACACACAAACACAAATACATACACACACAAACACACACCCACAAACACATACACAAACAGCTCCATAAAAGCTCATCATTTCAGTAACCACAGGAATGCTTCCCACCTTAGCTCACATTCACTCTTTCATTTCACTGACAATGTTATGCTGTGCAATTTACAAAACCATTATGGTAGCAAAATTACATCCATCACAACAAATGAGCACTTAAGCTGAAAAGCATCCCAGCACAATGGACAAACATGCCAACCTTGTCGATGTCCAGCGCTCTCAAACATCCCGTTTAACCTGGTTTTACTGGCAATGGTTCTGTAGCCCAAATAGCGTTATGCAAGTTGGCTTTATGATGATGACCATGCTACAAGATTATGCTCCAGATAAGAGGCAGTGTGGCTGAGAAGAGCTCGGCCTGTAGGGGAAA
>JABFEA020015023.1:0-19332 GCA_019775915.2 Cyphomyrus plagiostoma | reverse complement strand
GTATCCCAGATATTTTACTGATTTGATGCTATACTCTGACTAAAAAGTGTTCCTTTAATTTTTTTGAGCAGTGTATAATTGCGTGGAATGAGTCTTGAGTTGAATGTTTTTGAATGGACAAAAATACTTAAATGAATAAATGGAGAGTTTAAAATTTTTTTTTGCTGATCCGAAAATTGATTCGATCCCTGACTTAAAACCGTTATCCGATTCGAACCGTGAGTTTTCTGATCCGTTGCACCCTTAGTGCGAGGCGGCGACGTTAAGGAGGACTGAGCCCCGCCTACCTTCAGCCTGGCCTCCACCGACGCCTTCTTCCTGGCCTCCCGCCTCCTGTACTGCTCCACTTTGTCCAGCTGATCTGAGCGCTGCAGCATGCCGGCAACTCTCTGTACCGCCGTGGCAACAGCCTCACGGTCAGTCTCTTCCATGGCGACAGCTACCTGAAATCAACAAGAAGAATCATTCAATAGGATAGCTAAGCAAAACAGTTAATTTTTAAAAGAGGAGTCCAAATTATGCTTTAAGGGTTAAGTTTAAGGCGTTTATTTTACTGACAGTTATGTAAATGGTCTCCTTTAACGTTAGTTATAACTGCCGGCTTTATTCGTTAAAATGAATCAGAGCTCGTTTTATTTTATTACACACACCCAAACGGTTAATGTAATATAAGGGACAAAGGTAACACTTATGGTTGAATTACCATCGCGGACTGCAGTCAAAATTGGCAACATTGTGTTTAAACGGTCAAATTTGCTCGGTAGTATTTAAAGCAAACAAACAAATGAAAGCTCAGTAAGGCATATATTGATGTGGCAGCATTGCATGACTGAATGATTCATTTTGTCATTTTAAATGACAGATGGAACAACCCAAGCTGGAACTGCGCTCGCGGACACTGAAGCCACACGCCGGAGCCGACCCATGTGACGTCACACGGCCTAGCGGACACTGTAGCCACGCGCCGGTGCCGATCCCTGTGACATCACACCGCATAGCGGTTTCTCCCCCGCGCCTATTTCCAGCCTCACTGACCTACATAACCTCCGATGCTCACCGAGACCTACGTGCCACCTCGCCGAATCGATTTAGCCATAGACTCGAATGCTATTCTTTTATATCCATAAAGCCAGCCGATAAATAAACGACGTATTCAAACCGCATTGTGTCTTACGCCGCCATCCAGTTGCGGTTACGGTGTCTCTGTATAATTTCCGCAGTTACAGCTTATCTAGCGTATGGCATACCGCACTATGTAAACAGCTGACGAATACCATTCCAATTCATTATTTGCATGTCGTGCATGTCACTGGCGGCTACTTAATTACAAAAACACTAAATATAACATTCACAGCATAATAAAAATAGGGCCTCGTTACAGGCAGCAATGCAGTTTCTCTTAAACAGACAAGAAACCTTAATAAAAAAGACAATATTATAATCTTACCTGTGCAGAATAATCCGATTTTATCAACAATTCACTGAAAACATTGGGGAAACAGTTACGTATTATATAATAGCGGAGAGAAGCCGTCCCCGGTGGTTGAAGTCTTCTGCAGCGCCCGAAAGCGGCAGCAGCTGACCGCTGCAGGCTGATCAGACCAGCTGCATTATGGGATTTGTAGTTTTCACATCACCCGCATGCGCACGTTAACTATACTGTAAGCACGAGGCAAGCGCATTGGCTATTTCAGTATTTTAAACGGTAAAAACAGTATATATTAAACACGACATTGTCAAAGTTTAAAATTCAAATATTTGAATACGGATAGAAGTAGAACATTTAATTGCGTGTCCTGCTCTAAGCTGAACTGTTTATTAGTATTTATATAGAAAGTATCATTCGTGTAAACTACATTTCTGTTAACGCTTAGTAATTAAGTGTTTATCTAACCGGCAAAGCACGACGCAACAGCATTGTGCCAAAGCCAGGATTCAGAAACAACAAAGTAATGGAATAAAGTTCTAGGACCTGGTATTTGTCATATTTAGCAAACACCAACAATAAACAATGCAAGTGGCTTGCTATGTAAAAAAGTCCTTTAATGCACTGTAGGAATTAAGCTCGTTACTGAGCTCTAGGGCCTCGAGGTGCAACATTTATAGTGCAAGCTAAACGGTATGACACTCAAACACAACACAAGCTGACCACCAGGGCCCCAGGGCCCTCGATCTGGCCCCGTCCTGCACATGTTAACACAGATGTAAAGAAAAAATGACACATTTAAGGAAAGTTTGTATTTTTATTATTACCCCAAATTTATGAAAATACACACAAAATGTAGAGAAAATGCTGAAATAGACATTGGCTGCTTTGCAGCTACAAAATCAGCCAAGAGTCAGTGAGCTTTTCCTGCTGATGCTTTCTTATGTACTATAGAAAATAAACCAAAGCACATTTCCTTAAAGCAGTCCATTTACACATATAGTTCTGCTCTTGGTGACAATAAATATGACAATGTAGATATATATTATTCTTTCTACATGACTTTACTGCCTACAAAAAAAGAATACCGAATGGACATTAGTCAGCCTATAAATGAAGGCAATGACCCAAGTTGAAAGTGCAAAGACATCTGGCAGTAATACACAATAAATCGGCTTCTATATGAGATGTTAACTCTCAAGCACGGCTTAAAAATTCACACCAGTAATGATTTGGAAACACAGAATCAGATCCATACAGTATAGAACATTTCACACTCCTTCTATCATACTATTCCTCACACAGGTAGTCAAATTAAGCACTAACATATTTGTTTTATTCCAATACATTTTTCACAATCTGTTTCCAAAATATTAAGGCACATTCAGCGGCCAGTGATGCCCAACTCTGCTGCGCTGACTCCAAGTGTCACACAGTCATACAGGGCACTGTCCATCAACACCTTCATATGGACGTCTTTTGTTTTCTTCTGAGTGGGTACTGGTCTCCATCTTCCAAAACCAGTATCAGTAATGGGAATAAGCTTAGCGTGATTACCCGGTGAATCCTGAAGGACGTATATCAAACGGAGGTATGACTTTAAACATTTGTGTAAAATAACTTTTTTTTTTAATTTGAAATTTAAAAACATAAAAATTAGGGGATAATGTCTTTTTCTAAACCACGTTTCATGCATAGCAGAATAAAGCAGGACCTTTAGCTGGTAAGTGTATGAGGCTGAGCTGCCTTTCAGGATGGCGGGACTCCGGCTGTTCGGCTGGAACAATATGGCCCTTACCACCACAAGCCTCTCTCTCTCTCTCTCTCTCTCTCTCTCTCTAAGTCTCCCTCTCTTTCTCTCTCTCTGATTCTGTCTCTGCCCTTCTCTCTCTCTCTCTTTGTCCCTCTCTCTGTCTGTCTCTCTCTCTCTTCGTCTCCTTGCACTGCATTGTGCTCATTTTTTACCCTGTGTGCAACGTAATGACTAACACAACTAAACCTTTACCCATAACACAACAAAATAACAGGAAATTGATGTAAAACAGTGTTAAGCACTGATGTGCACAGACGCTCAAACTCCCACAGACTCCATTTTTACGATCAGAGGTGGAGGGAGGGCCCCCTCTGTAATTTTTCCTGATCATCAGTTATCGAAAAAGGGCACTTATAAGGGCAAATGGGGGGTGCTCTCCTGTCTGTGTAGAGCCACAGTGAGTCTGGGTATTATTCCAGGAAGTCCAAGACATGAAGGACGGGACACCCAGGATGTTACTACTTCATCACGGAGTGCAAATAGCAACAGACACGCTATATGCTATTTCTGTAAAGATTAAATGATAAAGTCAACTATACCTATTGCATGTACACATATGGGTTTGACTTGTTGGCATTCATAAACATATCTGGGACACCATTTCGCAGTGGGAACACTTGGCCAAAATGCTGATGGCTGTCAGG
Organism: Cyphomyrus plagiostoma; assembly: GCA_019775915.2. Lineage (NCBI taxonomy): Eukaryota > Metazoa > Chordata > Actinopteri > Osteoglossiformes > Mormyridae > Cyphomyrus > Cyphomyrus plagiostoma. The sequence goes on along the minus strand of JABFEA020015023.1, from coordinate 15,449 downwards.
CCAAGGCGGGGAGTCGGCAGGCTCGCACTTGATGGCGTGGAGCAGACCGTGACTCCTGCACGTAGGCTTGTACTTAAGCTCTACGTAGTCTCTGTCTTCCACCGACAGGTTGCCGTAAAGGTGACTCCCCGTGCCATTCCTGGCCTGGCCGTCGGGGTATGAAAAGCACTGCATGCTGAACTGGGGCACCTTTGCTGAAGGATACTTCTCCGGCCTGTGCCCCCCCCTTGCTGCTTGGTAGAATCTGTCACACGGAGCACCGGTGCAGGCACTCGCTGTCTGGCAGGGTGTGTAAACACAGCAGCTATACTCCCTCTTGACCGGAAGGCCCAGCCCATAGCCCATATCACAGTTCTGCTCCGAGGGCCCCTTGCTCATCCACGTTCGACTGGGGGGCATCCCATAGATATCACAGCCGGGGTCTGAGTCCGAGTCCGGCTCCACCTTGATGGACATGTCCTGTAGTATTCGGCTGCTGTAACACTCGCCTTGCAGGCTCAAGCCGCTCTCTTCCTTAATGCCCCCTGGGCAGAAGCTCTCCTGCTCTGTGTTCTGCATGTTATTGTACAGTGTGGCCAGCTGGGCATCATCCTGGTAGGACCCGGTCTTTCCGTAATGGCCCACTTTGCCAGGCCGGTTTGTGAGGTGGTTGCAGTTCTGGCCCAGCATCAGTGTCCCTGGAGATGTGTGTGCTCTCCAGACGCTCTCATGTCCAAGAGCTTTCTGCACGTCCACAGCGGGTCTGCAAAATTTCAAGGGCTCCTCACTGACGTAAAGGCCCTCGTTCCTTGATGGAGGTGTCCAGGGGGTGTGGTTCATAAGCCGCGTCTCTTCGCTGAACACCTTATCCTCAGCACCTAGAAGCCTTTTCTCACTGTAGGAGACATACCACGAGTTATCGCACACCGACTCGTTCGGAGCACGGACATCGCCCACAGTATTCCCTGTACAGTGTATATGCAGCACCGGTCACTGTCCACAAGGGGCGCTCACCTGTGTTCCAGAACAGACAGAGCTGAACTCCTGAGTTTGGTCTTCACCGCGGCGCCCCGGGACTTGACCCCAGCAACGGGAGGCAACTGCAAGGGCGTGACCATGCAGAAGAGGGCCAGCTGGGGGGGCAGGGGGGAGCCCAGGGCCGTCTTGCGCTTCTGCCCCTGGAGGAGCTTCAGGCGACCCTGGAACTGCACTGCCTGGAAGCGGCATAGACACGGCTTTGCTGGATGCGTCCCGAGCCCCACGACAGCGTGTCAGCTGCAGCTTCAACATCAAGAGTCACGCTATACTTTTAATCTCATCCTCCCACCCATCATCTCTAAACGCTTAACTTTATCGGGTTTTCGGGGGGTCCGGAGCCTATGGGCACAGAGCAGGGAACAACCCAGGATGGGCGCCAACCCATGGCAGGGCACACAAACACACCATTCACACACACCATGTACTCACACACACATCATTTACTAACACCTACAGGAGATTTGGTAACTCCTATCAGCCTCAGCATGTCTTTGGACTGTAGGAGAAAACCTGGAGTACCCAGACCCCACGACGACACGGGGAGAACCTGCAAACTCCACACACATGGAGCCATGGTGGGGACTCGAACCCAGGTCCCAGAGGTATGAGACAATGCTAACCACTGCGCCTCCCCCTTTTCATTTCATTTCAATTCATTCATTCATTTATTGATTCATTCATTTTCTATACTGCTCCAGTTCTTTGTATAAGAAGACTGTCCCTGAGCACAGATAGGAGAATCTCTGCCTGTGTAGTATAGCAAGTTTTAATGATGTCATTTTGAAGGTTCTTCACAAGAGGCCACCCATCCTGTGGCTTATTTATGAAACAACATAAATCAGTGTGCCCTGAGATGTGCAGTGATGATGAAACAGCGTGAATCAGTGTATCTTGAGATGTGTAGTAATGTTGATGGAAAATAACAGAATGATGGAAGAAATTGCAGAGACATACAAGGCATCACTTTAATGGACAAATGTAGGCCATTGGCTCAAAGAATTTTCCATCACTGTGGTTATGGGCTTCAACAAAAGCAGGAACAGCTGAATCTTGTGTTACTTAATGAAGAACATTCTGAAGAATTTAAACAGCTTATTCAACAATTTGTTGATCTAAAAGATTAATAGATACAAAGCACTTTTGTGGCCAAAGCAGTCACTGATGTGTGGAGTGTGCAACCACTGTTGGGTGGTCAGATTGGAGGAGCCTCCCTGTGCCCCGCCCCCTACTCACCAGGAAGCCAGAGGTACTGTCCAGCAGGCAGCGCATCCGCACGGCAAAGCAGCGCTGCAGGAACGCCTGGAATTCAGGGGGGATGACGTCATAGTCCTGGGAGCCGAAGAGGGAGCCGACCATGAAGTCCTGACCTGCGTACACACACACACACACACACACATATAGATATGTACATGTACACACACATGAATACACACACACATATATAAATATGTACACAGACACATAAATAAACACACACACACACAAACACACACATAAATATGTACATACACACACATAGACACACACACACACATATAAATATCTACATACACACACAGACACACACACATAAATATGTACATACACACACAGACACACACACACACACACACATATAAATATAGGCCCCCACCTGCCCCCGCGGCCGGCTGCTGCTCCAGGCCGCCCTGCAGTGATGGCTTCATGGCCCAGTGCAGCTGCCGGCTCAGCTCCCGCCGATCCTCCAGGTGGATGTAATCGAAGACATTCTGGTGCATGACGTCAGTCTAACCAAGAAATGAGGCGTCAGCATCTGACTGGCCGGCTTTGCCATCCCCCCCCGTCCAGCTGGACTGGTCCAGCCAGCGCACAGGACGCAGTCACCAAGGCCCAAACCCGCCAGGCACGGTAAAAACGTGAAGGAAACATTGAGCGCGGAACAGCCAGGGCTCCCCCCTCCCCCTGCGCGGCCCAGCACCCGCCAGACCTGCTCCCACGCGCCCCCCGGAGGCGCACATCTGTTATTACACTTATTCTTCTCATTGCAGCCCTATCGGTGAAATTCGCCGCACCCGTTTTCCCGGCTTTTGTAACCCCCCCTTTCCAGCTGCACGCTTCTGCTTGGCTGCTCTGGGAAATGTCCAGTTTCTCCAGTTTCCCACCTGAGAGTCTTTGGGTGCCACAGCCATATCCCTACTAAGATAAACTCAACGACCGTCTGCCGCCCTCAAGCATCTCACTGAACACATTAACATCAAAGAAAGGCCCGTTTTCTGATCTTTGCTGCATTAAATATCATTTATTCTTTTGTTTCTTATCCACTTTGCTCTGAAAGATCTGAATCATCCATCGGAAAATTACACGATTAATTCTGAAAAACAATTAATTGTTTTCATTGTTAATCAGTATCAGATACTTCAGACGTAGTGTTTCTAACTACAAAACACATTTTGGATTTAGCCTTCAATGATTCCAAGCAAAGGTTTTGAGTCCCAGGAAAGTGTTTCATATTGGCCAATACCCAGCCAATGGAGTTATGCACCATTATGTCACTCAGGGCCCCTGGAAAGGTCCTAACTTCCTCCCTCTTAATGGCGCCCCTGACTTCAAGGACAATGATACTCTCACACCTGAGTTTATCTAAGATGTCTTTTTGTAGTCAGGTTATCCCCAGTGGCTGTTTACAGAGACCATGTGATTGTAAGACCATGTGACTGAAAGGTGGTCGGTACTCAGCAATCTTGAGATTACAGACGCTGCTCTCAGCTCACGTGGCCACAGAGTGCATAGTCAGAAACAGAAAACATACAGACTGGACAGCAATTTGCCCCGCAGAGGAAATGCTCTCTGCAGCCATAAGGGACCATCGGGAACAAGAACATGGAGAAGCTGTGACGCACTTCAAAGGCACGAAGAACAACAAAATACCTCTGTGGCTCATACCTCATACATATTGTTTTGTACTGATTAATGACATCAGTATGGGAGGGAGCGACACAATGAGAGCTCAGCCATAAAGCTAGATTCTGTCGACCAGACCGGGGCCATCGTGTTTTGGGGGGGGGGGGGGGCAAATGTCACCCTCAGCACATCAGCAGGGGCTGTTTTAATGATCATTCTCATGCTACAGTAATGGACACGTCAGATTTTACTACATATTTATTCACTAGTTCACGGAATGATTTGCAATCCTATGTTTGAAAATAAAACATTACCCTGATTGGGCTCAATGTAATTTTTTCATATGCAGAATAATATTTGTAATATTTATAATATTGTTAATATTACGTGGTTTATCACTAGCCAAACCATTACTGGGAATAAATCCTAAACAGTCTGGCACTTCATTGCAAATACGAGGACAAATGGGGGTAGCTACCTCACCCCACTGGGCTTGAGATCATATGACTGTGACCTCACCCCACTGACCCTGAAGTCATGTGACTGTGACGTACCTGATGGAAACCCAGGCACTTCGATATGGTGGGTGAGGCGTAGAAGATCATGCCGTCGGTGCTCACCACCAGCGCAAATCCAGGCAGGGACTGTAACAGACAGCCGCACAGGTTGGCCTCCATTTTACACACTGATACAAACAGCAGAGTGGGTCCCACTGCTGGCCCTACATGCGTTTTGGACCATTGTGAGCAGTGGTGGCTTAATGGTTAGGGAAGTGCACTTGTAATTGAAAGATTGGCACCATTGACGTACCCTGAGCAAGGTACCGCCCCCAAGCACTGCTCCCCGGGCGCTGAATTAGCTGCCCCCTGCTATGTCATGATGTCACGTATGGGTTAACCATGGGGAACCCACGGGGTCATATATGACCCCTCCTTTTACAGTATTTCTGCCTTACATTCAACTGAATTAACCAGATTTTTTCCACAATAAATATGGCCCCCAATGCGTTTTGAGGTTGTTGTTGTACATGCTGCAAAGATTCACCTGTCAAGCTGTGCATAGGTAAGTGGCGGAAGTTTTGCATCATCAGTTATAATGTTTAGATGTTATATAACATGTACAACTAGGTTTTGGATGTTTTGAAACTTTTCTGGCAACTGTGATGATCATGTTCCATGTGCTCAACATCAGCCTCAGACAAAAACAGAGAGAATACAGGTGGCGCACCAGGCCTTACAACCCACCACAGGTAAACTTTCTGTGTGTAGTACACCTTTTTGCAGGTCTGCTCACTTGACCTGTTTCTTGATGGATTGGCATGTTTGAAGCCTGTGTTTTATTGCCAGCACATGGTGACTGATGAAAAGGAAAACTCAATAAATGCATTTTGAAAATGTTCCAAAGATTTGGTTTTTCCTTGTTTTCTGTCCTAATTTCATAGGTGAAATGAACAAGTTGGAACAGCATGAACAGTCCAGCGGGTCGCATATGGCACATTCATAACATGGACTGGGAAAGGGTTATTTTTACAAAACACCTGTTTTTGAGTTCACTGGGTCTCAATGATCGTTTTAGCCAATGGACATATTTTTCCTATAATGATAAGATGGTCTGGGCTCCCCAGGGATAAACATGTTTTTAGAATACAACAAAGAATTACATGCTAAATATACTAAATAATAACACACAAGTATAAACATATTTCTGAACTATAACTTAAAAAAGGTTGTAAAATGTAGGATGTGGGTTTGCTGAGCATTTCCTGCCTCCTCGCTGTTTTCTCAGAGTCCCGGCAGGATCACACAGACATCAAAGGCAGGCCGGCGCCTCGCGGCATCTTTCACACGCCTTGCGTGATTTGGCCTTTGCCCAAATAACGTAAAGCTGGCATCCCTGCGCCTGCTGGGACCTGGGGAGCCTGATGAATGAGCACAGGGCCCGAGTCACGCCAGGCCTGCAATAGCTGCAGGGGCTGCGTCGAGGCATGCAACCTTCTGCTGTCGCTGCGACCTCTTTTGTTTATTGTTCATACAGCGAGGGCAACGCAGGGGCCATGCAGTCTTTTACGCTCTCACACACTCTCATGTGCTTTCACACGCTCTCACACACCTTACTCACTCATACACACTCTCACATACTCCCTCACGCTCTCGCACACTCTCAGGTGCTCTCACACGCTTCCACACGCTCGAATGCATACACACTCTCACATGCTCTTTCACGGTCTCACACACTCACGTGTGCTCTCATGCGTTCTCTCACTCACTCATACACACTGTCATGTGCTCTCACGCATTCTCTCACACACTCTCATGTACTCTCACACTCTCTCATACACTCTCACATGCTCTTACACACTCTCATGTGCTCTCACATTCTCAAAAACGCTCACTCACTCATACACACTCTCACACATTCTCTCAAATGCTCTCAAAATACCAGGCTCACTCTGGTTACTAATCAAACCCTGGAATCTATCTGCTGCACTGTGATGGATTAAATCATTCAAATATTTTTTAGTTTTGAGGATTTAACTTATTACCAGATCTAATGCATTATTAGTGAGAAGCTGTCTGTATAAAATCATGCTCATTCACGTCATTTTCAGAACTTCTGCTTCTCCTGGCAGTGAACTAATCATTTACCGCTCATTTGCTTTGGAACGTCTCTACACTAAGATGATGATTTTGGAATCCTTTACGTCACATATTCTGCAACTCACTGACAGCCCCACCACCACTATTGAGAGACTTACGACACCCACACTGCTGAGAGACTTACGACATTCACACTGCTGAGAGACTTACTACACTCACACTGCAGAGAGACTTACGACACTCACACTGCAGAGAGACTAACTACACTCACACTGCAGAGAGATTTTCCACACTCACACAGCTGAGATACTTAACCACACTCACACTGCTGAGATACTTAACCACACTCACACTGCTGAGGGAGCCACCCCTAACCCCCAGACCCAGCAGCCGGTGCTTCCGATACCTCCAGTAACATCTCGCTCTCCATGGAGGTGGGCATCTCCAGCAAGGCCTCCTTCCTGGCTGGCTGAGAGTTGCTCTCCCCGGCTGCTTTCTCCTGGATGGCTGCCAGTCAAAATAAACAACCAAAAGACGGTTATTCACCTGAACATGTCACTGCTGAACTGCAATCAGTTCAGTTATATATCCATCATGGGAACAAACGATCTCGCCATGTAAACAAAAAATCAAGGCCCACGAACCCCTGGCAGAAGTGAGGTGAGATGTACAAGGAAAGTGGAAGCTCCCTGAAATCATTTCAGCAAACATTGTGGCTGATTTAATCTGTTTATTTGGTTATTAAATCTACATGTGGCCAAAATGAATAATGACATGTATAAACACCAATAAATTTGCCAAAAGAAAATTTACATGCTGATATTTTTTGCAACCGAAACCAATGATAACATTGGCAAAATGTACACCAGGGTTCAGGAAAGGTTCAGCTGTACTCAAGAACTCTTAATTCTCCTTCATAAAAGTATTCCAAGTACACTAAATCTTTGGGCAAACTAATAATGTCACATAAGACTTTCTAATAAAAAATGAAATATGAAAGTTTATAATGGAAAGTTAATCGAATTATTAGACCTTGAGATTTTGTATCACTGGATAGTGAAATGTTTTGTTACTGAATTAAACAAGCAATGGAGGAGTGGCGGGAAGCTGGACAGATGGTTGGATGGATGGATGGATGGATGGACAGATGGAAGGGTGGATAGATGGATGGACAGATGGATGAATGGGTGCACAGATGGATGAATGGATGGACAGATGGACGAATGGATGGATAAAGAGCAACTTACGTCAGTTCCATGGTTGTTTATATTATACGAATTGCAGGCCATGGGTCAGACTGATAAAAGCTAAGGCCGCACATGTGTTTCTCTGTGCTGTGCACAGTTATACGGCAGTGCTGTGTGGTGACATTTCTGTTTTTGAGACGGGCACAAACTATTCTAGACCAAGGCGATAACTTTTAATGGTCTTTAAGTGATGTAACAGCCTTTTCTGACAATGACCCTACAGTGTGACTGGTTTTATATGTATTTTATATACAGAGTAATTTTCATACAGAATAACTAAAAAAAAAAAAACTTCAGCCATTTATTATGTCCAGCCAGCACTGTAAGTGCTTCTCCAGTGGGGGGTGACGGCGAGCGGCAGAAAGCCAGAGGTGGGGGGGCGTGTGCCACCGTTTGGGTTATCACTCTCACGCTGGCTGCATGTGTACTGGCTTCCGCACTCTTGGTGTTATTGCCGAACACATATGAAAAGCGCCACCTGTGATTGGCCAGACATAATCACATGACCGGGGCTCTGGAACACCCTTATGTCACCTGGTAGCAGGATCAAGGCCGGGGAGGCCAGCCCACCAGCCGGGAGATCACACGACCCCCTGTGAATACTTGAAAGTGTCTCTGCCGTGTGATTTGGAGGGACCCGATACAGGTGCAGGTCCCATAACATGTATCAGATGGCCAATGTCCAGCTCGGCCAGCCGAAGGCGAGACAGCCCCCCAGCTGCAAAACAGCTCCCTGCTGCCCCCCATGCAGCCCCGGGGCCAAGACCCCACAAACATCTGGTGCGAGTAATACCCACTCAGGCTGTGGACGTTTAAACGCCGCTGGTCCTCATCAGTGCTGCGACTCACCGCTGTCAGTACATAAATCTGGCGCCATCCCATGTTCCACACAAGGAATGCAGCCCCCCCGCACGAGAGGAAATTACTGCGCACCATTTTACGAGCACAGAACAGCATCTGCAGGCCTGTGACGGACTTTTACGGGTCAGATGCCTCCTTTCATGTTTACAAACCACTTCCTTTCCGCAATGCATTTCTCTCTGATGTTCTGCGGCTCCGTGTCTGCTCAGAGTGCCCTGGAGTGACACGTGCCTCGTCCCCATGTTTGTCACTATCAGCACACGTCTCTGGTGTGTGTCAGTCAGCTGTGGGCAGCTTTTCTACCTCAACAGCCACATTCACTGGAGTTTTGCTGAAAAGCACCAGTGCCTGTGGGTGTGGCTCCAGGTCTTAGCCCCGCCCCTTATGCTATGCCCCGCCCCCTGGGACACTCTGTCACGCGAGTGAGCCATCTGCCGTCCCCGGCCTGGCTTCACCTCAGAGCCTCGCGTGCAAACCCACAGGCCGCATATTACATAATAAGAGCCGCTGTTAAATATTGATGATGGCTGGTGAGAAGCGCGGGCTGTCTGTGGGGGGCGAGAGTAAGTGACGCCATGGAAACCCGCCGCGATTAAACGAGCTCACGTCGTGGACGTCTCATTTTTGTGGAAATCACAAAGTTACACGCTGAAAGAAAAAGACTGTCGTTTTACGTGAAAAGTCAACAAAGGCCGTAAGTGATAGCCACACCGGCGTATGTTACATATCAGCGCTGGCGCGTATCAGTTTTCCTGCCTGGAATGGTAATTATGTTAGATATATAGCCATGGATTACATTACATTTATTACATCTGTGTATGTCAGTACGTGTTACTTGGGATTGAATACGCTACGGACATACTGAAACATTCCGGGGGGGGCGGGGGGGGGTACCGCCTCGCCGGGGAGTCAGGTGACCTGGGCACGCCGGCAGGCTGGTTGCTCCGACCCGCCACTCATTCTTTTGCTTCTTTTTTATGGTCCCTGCTGAGAGGTCAGTTTTCCTTTTGTCTTTTCCTGGTGCCAACAGGTACCATCTGCCCCCCCGAACCCCAGTCCTGCTCCCTGTCCATGTGGCTCTGTTTGCGGTCACGTCCTGAGACGCTTTCACGCCATGCTTCCCGGCGCTGCGGAACATGTCTGCCGAGCAAAGGAAAATTCTGCAGATCATTAATATCTGCTTTACATAACTCCTGTGTGAAGACGACCATGTAAGCCCTGTCAGTGTACTGAGCCCTGTCAGTGTACTGAGCCCTGTCAGTGTACTAAGCCCTGTCAGTGTACTGAGCCCTGTCAGTGTACTAAGCCCTGTCAGTGTGCTAAGTGCTGCCTGTCCGCTAAGCGTTGTCAGTGTGCGGGCATCCTCTAACCCTACTGGCTCACAGTTGTTCCGTCCCTTTGGACAGTGCCAGTCACCCCGCTATACCACCACCTATGGCACCATCTTCTGAGGGGGCACTGACTTTGTCCTGGACAGTGACCTTGTCTGGGCAGCCGCTCGTGCTTTGCCCCCCCCCCATGAGACACCAACAATAAGAAATAAGAAGCTCATTCTTTAAGGCGAAAGCGCCCCTTTCCGAACCCAAAAACGCCACAGGATCCAAGGCACGGGTGAAGGAAGCAGCCCCAGCCAGTGAGTGCTGGCATGAGAGAGCCACTGAGGACAGTGCAGGGCCAGTGAAGGGCCAGTGAAGGGCCAGTGAAGGTCCCATCAGCCCAGTCAGGGTGTCTGAGCGCCGATGTTTCCGTCCACAGCGAAGGGAAGTTCCCCTTTATACACTCATTCATTCCTGGTTCCTTTTTTCCCAGGGGGCAGGGCTCTCAGAAACAACGGGTCGAGTCCTGACGACCGGCACGTGGGCAAAGGCCGGGCCCACAGCTTAAACTGTATTTTGTGTACAGTGCTAATGCTACATGATCTTCATGTGCAGCAGGCGTGCAGTACTGGGGGTGGCAGAGCCTCCAGTGCAAACAGAGAATAATGCAGGACACGAGCGCCGGGACACATGCACGCAATCTGGCAACTCCCGTTCACCTTAATGTGATTTCGGCCGGACGTGCGGCTGGGAGAAATTGCACATGTGAACAGCTGCCCTGCTCCTAGGGCGTGAGGCACCATCGGACCAGACCCTCATGCTTGTATATTGTACGTTTACTCGTTTATTTTCACTTGCAAATAGTAAATAAGGTCAGTTTTGTTCATTTATGCCTGCTTACTAGTCCGTCCACACAAACTTTTAAAACAGCCTTGAAAAAAAAAAGTGTTTTGAGCCTAAAACGACCTGTAGTGTCCCTTGAGTTACAGTTACAGTGACTCTTTTCTGATTCCTTTAGCGTCGGTGATCCCACTGCTGTCCACTACAGACACGGGCGCCGCAGCCGAGCACCCAGCGTCTACAGCATCGCGGAGGGGTTTTCCAAAAGCCGCCTGTCTTCTGTTGACATCACTAAACGCATTACGGGCCCGGTAATGTCCGGCCAAATTTCAAACCGTGCTCACGCCTGGCGGGACAGCGAGACACCGGCATTCTCTGCATACACGGAGGACACTGCTGGAAGTGTCCTGAAGGGGGCAGGATTCCTCATGTGGTGTCCAGCCTTAAGATTACAGGGCTAATGAAATGTCAGAAACTGCCTGTTTACAGTCCTGCTGCTATCGAGCACATGTGAGTAAGTGATTTTCTCGCCTGGTTTACTTGATACACTGTGCTTGGAGGGGTAATATTTCCAGCTAACTGAGGTTTCCAGTGGCATCGTCCAAATGGTGAGACGAGCTGGGCCAAGGGAGTTTCCAGCTATCGGGAAGAGTCAAGTTTAGCTGGAGCTTCACTTCTCTTTCGAAAGAGGATCAACTTCGGGGCTAAAATACTCAGGGCGACGGCCCCGAATGACCAGAGCTGAGGAGGCTCACAAGCTCGGGAGGGCCAGGGGAATTTCTTATCCACATTCCAAAAGTCCAAAAGACACTTTGCTCTGCTGCAGCACCCCCTGTCTACCTTTAGAGGCAACTGATATAGGTAATGATTAAATTAAATGATAAATCCTTTATTAGCCATTTGCACAAGTACATTGGAATTATAGTCAAACACCACAACAGACAGGAATATGCAGGTGAAGACGTGATCATTGCTGTCAGACCCGGTTCGCTGTGGCAGGCCTCGTGCTGCTAACTGTGTGCTGATTGGCTGACACTAGACTAGATATTTATTTATTGATGTTAATACAGTGAGCTGTTCCAATTTAATAAGTTCATTGACGAGTCGTCTCATTGGGTGCTTTTTAATTAGTAAAACCTTTGCAATAACTCTAAGCAGCAAATGTTTTTCTTTGTCATCCCTCTGGGGAGCAATAAACAGCAAAACCGCAGAAACAGGATTGAGTCAGTCAAAAAAATTGACAATTACTAAAAAGAAAATGTCTGTGCAGAAGATATGTGCAGGTATGTTAAACGCCGCTCGTCAGTGGTCTGTTGTTACGAGACTAATAAATCTGCAACTTTAAGTAAGCGTCCCAAGACTTGCTGTGAGCTCTGTGTACAGGTTACTGGGATGATGGCTGTACACAGGGGTGTTAATGTGTTTTCAGTGCTGGGGGGGCAGTGACTTTGTGTACTGTACCTATACAGGCTACCTGTCAGCAGGCAAAGCAGCTGGATAAAGTCCACAACTGAACGCATGTTTGTGTTGTCAGACTCCACTTGTGGTTGCGAGCTGAGCGCTGGGCATCTGTCACACAGTGTTGTCTGAATTTTCCAAGGGAAATACTGTATAAGGACGTCGTCAGAGCATCCAGGATGTTACAGTGCAGGGTTTCAGGTGACTGCTCCAGCATTACCCGAGGTATCAGAGGTATGAAGTCCATCTTGTCTGACCAGAGGTTGTGTGTAACAGCCGCTGCATTCAAATCGACCGTTTTGTCTGCAGTGGCAGCAGTCGCCTGACAATGGTACGTACAATCACAGCAGGGGAGCGTTTAGATCGTCCCTCCCGAGTCCCAGTCTAGTCTCACTATCCCCACAATTCCTTTCACTGGTAAACGTTGGCGTAGATGTTGACGCGTGTGCAATATCTATCTGCTAAAAGTGTTTCGTCTTGGTCAGTATGTTAGATGAGAACTGAATTCTCCTGAAAAGTTTATTCAAATTTTAATAGTAGAATCCTGGAAATATTAGGTGGGACAAACACTGCTGTTTTGATTATTGGGTGGGACGTGATCACTTAAGGCTCAAGGACCTACTGGCTCATTCGGAGACTGGACCCGAGCAGCCATCGACCTGAGGTGCCACATCAGCAGCAAAAGCGAGCAAATGTGTCATAGATCTGACAGTATTTCCTGGCCATTAGGAGGTGCGTGGAGGATGAGCAAAGGGAATTGGGCGGCCATGGAGCCCGTGATGGAGCAGACTGGCCAGGCTGAACGTCTACGGTGAAAATCAGCAGAGTCGCTAGATATGGCACCTTTACTGCGATGCAAAATAATAAGTGCGAGCAAAACATCTCAGGCCTGTGAAGGGCAGCGGCCAGACCCACAACATCCCAGAAAAAGTCAGGAAATGCAGCCTTGGGACATCTGGTGCTGATGGACAGACGTCCAGAGGCTGTTCATATTTCATTGAAATTAGAACAAAACTTCACTTGGAAACTGGCGGGACAAAAAAGCAGTGTAATATCAGGCAGGACATCAACACAGCCTTGAAATTGTTCATCCATCGCCAAATTATTCATAACTGTTTTTATCACAACAATATTTAAAACATATTCTATCTATTTTGTTGTCTACTTATTAAATATTAAGTGAGCATAAAAATTTTGTTCATTAGAGAATAACAACTATTAATGCTACAAGTGGACGGCCTTCAGACAGTCACACCCGGCCTCGTGGTAACTGGGCGCAGTTCCACTCACACGCAGATATGAAACAGTTTCCTGGGAAGCGGTGAGACTGGGCGAGCTGCTTCGGTCAGAACAATCCACCAAGAAAAAAGCACATTTCATTAATCAGCTGGTATGCAGAAGCGGGAGTAAGAAGCGGAGACCGCAGACACGTGTACAGAGGTGCACTGCGTGTGAGAAGGGGGCACGCAGCCAGCCCATGGTGAGGGGATGTGGCGAGCAGGTGCCCCGCTGTCACCTGACCGCCATACTGTCACATGACCACCCCACTGTCTCCTGGCTGCCATGCTGTAACATGATCACCCAACTGTCACCTGGCTGCCATGCTGTCACGTGACCACCCCACTGTCACCTGACCACCCCACTGTCACGTGATCGGCACTCACTGGCCCTCAGCGAGGAGAGCTCGAAGCTAATTGGCCCTCAGTGCGGAGAGCTCGAAGCTCATTGGCCCTCAGTGCGGAGAGCTCGAAGCTCATTGGCCCTCAGCGAGGAGAGCTTGAAGCTCATTGGCCCTCAGCGAGGAGAGCTCGAAGCTCATTGGCCCTCAGCAAGGAGAGCTCGAAGCTCATTGGCCCTCAGTGAGGATGCCCGACCCAGACGCCAGGAGCTCAAGGTCACTGCTCTGAGTCCCATGTTCAGCAGAGTAGCCACATCTACACTAGGACCTTGAGTGAGGCCCAGAATCCCTGAAATGCCCTAGGGGTTCTGAGTAAATGGCTAACCCTGTGTTCAGAGCCCAGGGTGCACTCTCACCTCTATGTGTGTGTGTGTGTGTGTGTGTATCTGTGTGTGTCTGTATGTATCTGTGTGTGTGTGTCTGTGTGTGTGTATCTGTGTGTATATCTGCATGTATCTGTGTGTGTGTATCTGTGTGTCTATGTATGTCTGTATGTATCTGTGTGTGTGTGTCTGTGTGTCTATCTGTGTGCGTGTCTGTGTGTGTATCTGTGTGTGTGTGTGTCTGTGTGTATCTGTATCTGTGTGTGTGTGTGTGTGTATATCTGTGTCTGTGTGTCTGGGTTCCTTCCCTCAGCCTTATTCCCATCCATTGTTGGGCAACACTGCTGAGCCTTGTTGACTGTGGTGTCTAACGAGATGTAGCACACACCCTGCGCCTCAAGAGCATCCCGCTCTTCACAGACACCCTGCCCTGCAGTCACATGCTGGAAGTGGGCGGCTCTCAGGGCCTCATGGTGCCGGCCAGGTTTCAACAGCAAAACCCGGCTCATAACTTCTGTTTCCGTTTGTAGAAAACTGCAGACAATAGTCCTAGTGGAACGTCATCTCCTGGGAAGACTGGGAAAGGCTCCATGTGGATTCATAGGAAAAAGCTCAGGTGAAATGACACTGTCTCACGTGGAGGACCGAGACAGCGTGGAGAAAAAGACAGTGTGAGTGTTCAATGTCACTCACTGGGATGCAGACTGTTCCATGCCGGGTGGCATGGGAACACGTGCAGATCACTAGAGGGCAAAGCTGGGTGGCATGGGCACACGTGTAGATCACTAGAGGGCAAAGCTGGGTGGCATGGGCACACGTGCAGATCACTAGAGGGTAAAGCTCTCTATGGAAGCATCAGGCAGTCAAACAACACAGACAAGTCAGTCAAATTAGAAGCTTGACATTATTCAAAAGCCAACATGTTAAAATATAATCTTGTGCATTTGCATGAAGATGTGGGCCAAGTTCCTTAAGGAAATGAATTTGACTGTAAAGACATGACTTTGGGAATGTTCCCACACTGCAGTGGGATCAGTGATTTCCTCTCTGCTGACTGGAAACACTGCAGCAGCCTAGAAACCAAAACGTTTGTTTATTCTACAGACCATAAACAACTTATCTCCCGCCACCAAACAGGCAAATCACACTGGAAAGTAGGGTTGGGTCGATAGACGATGCCATGGTCCATCGCCGATGGCCGATAGACATCACGATGCTGAGCCGGCATCGCG
>JABFEA020014622.1:28041-38376 GCA_019775915.2 Cyphomyrus plagiostoma | reverse complement strand
ACACACACACAGGTTTGCAATTATATCTTTGTGGGGACTCTCCATTAATTTCTATGGGTAAAACTCTAATCCCAACATGACAACCTTAACCCCTACCCAGCCCTAACCTTAACCATAAGCAATCAAACAAGATATGAAACTTTTGGCAATTTTAGTTTATTGATTGCATTCACAGATCTTTTTGGGGACCTGAAAAATGGTCTCCACAATGTCAAAATAGCAGGATTTATTCCCACTGGGAGGGACATTTGGTCCCTACAATGTAATATAAAAATAATGCACGCTGCTGACTCCTGCCTGCAGTAGAATCTCTTCTCACTGGAGGCACTGATTCACATATGCAAAGTCGACAAAAAAACTGGTCAAGACCTCCCTTACAATTGCAGGGGTTAAAGGCTGTCCAGAAGACTAGCATGATGGTTAGCTGATGGATAAGCATGCTGGGAAACTTAATCTGAAAGCAGTCGCTGGCTTTGATCTCTAGGAGCAGAAACTCTTCCACATGTTCGCAGCTCACTTTAAACCAAGAACAGCCAACTTTGGGAGACTTCATTGTATTGAGGGCGCCTTGCCATCCACACCAATGGGCCATGTAGGGTATATTACTATCCAACCCACAGTGAAAGCCAGCGGGCAGTAATTACAGTTTAACATAAAGGCCCTTCAAGACAAATATATAATTTCCCCAAATTCAATCACTCTTTTATTTAATGAATTCAAAATCAATCAAATCTACCAAAGACTAACTGATCTGTAGGCTCACCTACAACAACAGCAAGGACTCCTTAGCTTTTAGGAATCCATCCATCCATTTTCTGTAACTGCTTGTCCAATTCAGGGTCACGAGGGGTTTGGAGCCTATGAGCACAAGGCAGGGAAAAACCCAGGATGGGGCACCAACCCATCACAGGACACACTCACACATCATTTACTGTCACACACACACCTATGGGCAATTTGGTAACTCCAATTAACCTCAGCATGTTTTTGAACTGGGGGGGAGATATGGGAAGTTCGGAACCAGAGTACCTGGAGGAAACCTCATGACGACACATGCAGAACATGCAAACTCCACACATAGGGAGCCATGGTAGAGACTCGAACCTGAATCCCAGGGGTATGAGGAGACACTGCACCAGCATGCCACCCCATTTTTCCAGAATAAAAAGCTTAAATAAACGATAAGTAATAAAGAGATCAACAAATAATTCCATAAGCATATATGTCTGATGACCCTTTACGGTCCCTGAAGGTGCTTTGTGTTGCACTCCTGATCACTGAAAGGTCATCTTAGTTTCTTGCTTTGTTACAACCAGATGGACCAGAGGAGAAACAATCTTCTAAAACCAACATGGGGCATCACCCACACAGGCTACGGGAAGCACGGACTGGCTTTGCAGAAGCGGAGGTAATATCTAGGCAGGCTAAGTTCAGGTTTGCCTTGAATACACGAGAGCCCAGTCAGGATGCTTGTTACGTCCCTGGCTTATTTCTGATTGTATGGGGAGGGCCACTTAAGAAGTATCCCTGAGTTCTCCCCCAAGTCTAATTCCGAAGAACCGTGGAATGCGAGGCTGTCTGTAGCCATAGCGATATCAACACAGGGCAGGACAACGCTCGCTCCGTTTGAAGGACTCTGGGGACTAATAGGACCAAACCACAACCACCACTACACTGTGGGTAGCACACAATGCATGTCCTCAACGAAATGATCGGTTCCTCCTGCAAAACTTAAAAACTTATACAGTCTCAAACATGAAAGTTGTCCTCTACATAAACTTCACAGCCACTAAATTCATAAACTGAGCTCAGCTCCCAGAACACAAATGTTGCCCACTGCGTGAGTTTAATATCGTTGATAGCAATCAACGGATTAAAGGGCTACACATGATTCCTAGATTATAGTGAATTTTTAAATAAGATACAGAGTTAGGGAAACAATCTCTCTCGTATATTGCCAAAAAATGAGCGGCAATGTAAATCTCTTTCTGAGCTGTCAAACTGATTTCTGTCATTTAGGAAAACCAGACACTTATCTAGGCTCCAGAGATCCATCCTTGGTCTTTTCTTCATGTAACTCCATAAAATAACAGGAGACAGAGCCCTAAGCAGGATCCCGGAGATGACGACGTCCACAGAGACCCACAAAGCCAGAATGACAGATGTGTTTTTCCTTTTAAAGGGAAGGGATGTCCCCCTCTAAGTCATGTAGGGCAATTTCTGCAATAACCATGATGATGGTTAACAAGGCATTTCCTGTATACAGATAGGGTTTGACCAATTAAAAAGTCAAAATGACCAGACTGAGGAATCGTACCACATAGCAGACATTAAAGGAACCAGTACAGATATTTAGTAATTTAAAAAGGATGAAAGTTAGCAGCTCTTTCCCCAAGCCTTTCAAGCTGTGGTTGACGATGGATTCCTCCCTATTATGGTCAAATGCTTCTACAGATTTAGACTTTCTAAACTAACACACACATAGTGGCTTCAGCTACAGACTGAGGAATCGGAGCGATTCTATTCACATGCGAAAGACACAGAAAGGACCAGTAGGAAGTGAAATACGTTAATGTTTTATGCCCGCCCCCCTGTTGACGCTACCGGTGATGAGCCATGAGTTTAACGGCCCTGGGGTCAAGGTGAAAATAAAGCGATTAAAAGAAAACCCATCGAGCAAGTTAAGTATCTAACTGGAGTCACTGACAATGCCAGGCCTGGGAGACTTTACTTACTTTAAGCTCCAGTGATGGAAAAATGAGCACACTGGGCTACCCTGAGATAAATATTATTTGAAAAAGAAATGAACGAAACAGATTTTGAAGGCTTTACCGTTGAGTTGAGGTGTGTTTGTAAACAAACCCAAAAATATACGTGTTTATGGGAAGCTGTGCCGGTTCCTCTTCTCGCTGCCGGACAGGACAGCTGCTGTGAAGGGGGGGTGGGGGGGGGGGTTATTGGTGCTCAGAGGCAGCTGTTGACGGGCCGTCTAACTTTAGCGGTGGTGCTGACCCTGCAGCCTCGTTAAAACACTGGGAGGGGGGGGCTTAAGTACCGGATCAGGGTGTGATTCAGCATGGAAGTAGGCCACCGGAGCAGGCCTACCCCCGCAGGCCTACCAGAACCGCATCCCGCCACACGCCTCGGACGACAGGGGGCTTTAGTGCGCGCTGCTCTCTCGCCGCATGCCTGGAACTACAGCGGCGAATTAAAGAAAAACACGACGGAAAACACCACCGCAGCAGTAAAAAGTCTCTGTCAGAAATCCTGCTCGCAGCTAATTAAGTTGCCATGTGGGAGGTCTGTCTGTTCATTTTACCTTCCCCGTGTTACTTACCAAACTGCATACCGCAAAGCCTATATCACCATATCAGCTCTCGCAAGAATTTATTAAAAAAAAAAAAAAAAAAAAATCTCACCTCGCTTTCACTGCCATGTTTATCTCAGTCTGCCTCGGTTGAAACCGAGGAAAGGTATCACATTGCCATTCTTAAAAGAGACATTTACAATCTAACAAGGGCACCCTACAAGCACCGTGTGTAATGAAACAGGAGACCCCATGACCTCAGACTCAAGTCGGACTGGTTCACGGAAAGACTGATAAAAGCAGGACTCAAACGTCTCGCAGTAAAGATGTTTGAATGAACGACTGAATGAACGTCGATCCTGCTGTGCTTGAAAGAAACTTCAAGATGAATAGTCAGCAAAGAGTGAATCGGTGGTTCGGTTGCATTTCCTGGACAAACAGCATTAAAAATGCCCAGTTCGGGAGTCCATTGATGGGCTTTTCAACAACAATGGGGATAATAAAGGCTGAATTTCTCTGTGAAAATGCACGTCTTCACAGAGAGGAAGGAACTGCCATTTCAGAGTTCTTCTCTTCAGTCGATGTGTCTGCAAAAAGGAACGTGTTAATAGTATCATCTCGGGAACAAAAAGGCACCTGGCACAGGAAGCCATTCGATACATCGATCGGCTGGAACATATCGACCCGCGTACAGTGCATGTGTGACCTTGACGGGGGAACCGGGCGTACTTCTGCAAAAGAACCTCCCCACACGAGTTGGGCCAGGACTGCATTCTATATGTAACCATGGAGACAAAGCATTAGCAGTTAACCATTGATGGTTTGGACATTAACGGCAGGTTTCAAAGTGGCCCTTGCAGAGAAGGCGACAATCGTCTCAATTAAAACTCTCTGACCTGTTGATCTTAAATTCCCAACTGGACCAAAACGTCACCAGCTCAGGTATGCTATATATGCCTTTTGCAAATGAATAGAAAAAATAAGACAAAAACAAGCAACAAAAAACAACAAAAGTCTAAACCACACGTTTCCCAAAGCATTCCCTCAGCACTGGTTTCATTGTACAGAAGAGCCATAAATTCTTACTAACATGAAAGATCCTAGTTAGCCAAGTAATATTTAACTTTCTCAAGACAGCAGCGCCAAATAAAAAGCAAAGAACATACTATAAAACCCCCAAAATACACGAGACTGCCATCAATTAGGTGAAGTCTTTGTACCAGTGCCATGGAAGCAGGTGGCTGCTGGGAAATCGCAGACTGGAAAGAGCTGCCAGTCAGTGTTTGCAGACTCCCCTGAGAAACACTCGCCTGCCCTCCAAAGCACGCGGCTGGAGTGGACTGGAGAGAAAGCCCTGAGCCCCGTAGAGAGACTTGTCTGCTGGCTATTAAGTGACCCCAGCCTGTGAGTGCCGCTCTGCCAAGGCCTTGGAGCTCCAGCGATAGCCCTCACTGCACCTCACTCACTGGCAGCTCCCTAACACTTCCACTGTATTCATCCTTTTCATTAAATAGACTGACTGACTGATGGGATTACATCCACCAGGTTGAATCCATCCATCCACGGTGTAACCGCTTATTGTGGTTAGGTTTGCAGAGGGGTCCGGATCCTATCCCAGGCAGGACAGGGTACAGGGCCGGGGTACCCAGGGTTGCAGGGTAGCAGGATCGATCATGCAAGGTTTCCAATATGGGATCGATCGCATTCCATATTGGTTCATAACGGGACAAAGAATTCTATTTTGCATCACGGAATGTTCCTGTGTTAAATGGGGATGGGAGGCAGCTCTACTTGTGGAAGGGAACCTGCATAACTTGGAGAGAACATGCAAACTCCACACAAGCATGCAAAAAAGGCGGGATTTGAACCCACGACCCTGAAGGTGTGAGGTGAGACAGAGTCACCGTTTCACGCAACCAGTTGAAATTCACGGACAACATATGCGTTGCGGCCTCTTGCACTCGTTTATTTGTTTTTATTTATAGGCCTCGGTGCTCAGACTCGAACCTTTTAATTTTCTGTCTACTGAAAACCCACTTTAAAAATGTCAAACAGGGAACCACACAGACTCACAGACACACACAAACCAGAAGATCGACATCAGCTTGAATTTTCCTCTACAAAGCAGTCCTTGTTAACCAGAGCTATGGCAGTAAGTTCTTCAAGAGTCCATTCTATTCTCCCACCAGCTTAAAAAAAACATGCATGCATGTAAAAGACCTAGCAGTTTCAACAAATGGCCATTTTTTCCCCTCACCTGTTTAACCCAGACAGCTAATCTGTTTGACTGATATGGAAAATGACGCAATAACAGTGAGACATGATGGGTTGACCTGTCTTTACTCCTGAACTGTTTTGTTTCAGGGATTCATATCAGTTCTGGGAGAATCAGTTTAACCTCTGGGCAAAAATTAACAAAACAGCTCCACAACAGTACGACAACGTTCTTACAACGTTCAAGTACTGATTATACTGATGACACGCTGCAGGACGAACACAGTGTCTTTGAGTGCCGCACCTGAAGTTGGCTTAATCTCAGTCTGAAATCTCAGTCCATGTGCACGTCGCACGGAGCGTGTGCTATGCCGTCACACCTGTAACACCAGCCGTGACAGCGAGTGATCATTGTCTGAAAGTTACACTGATACGAGCCACAGAGCTACAAGCATGACTCATATTTCGCAAACGTGCAAAAAGGTACGTGACAAGAAATAAAGGGGGCCTGAAGCTATGTTCCTCATTATCTAGCATTCTGGAGTTACTGGCATGGTGCTATACACTCAAGGAATATCAAGGCCTTATCTGCAGAGTCATAGAAAATGGACACCTAACCATTTCTGGAGATAACCTCAGCTGACTTGTGCCCAATGAAGGGGAAAGATCAAATTTAATTTCATCTTAATTTAATTAGTCTGTCAACTGCATTTTTGCTTTCAGTCATTTTGGCCCACAGCTTCAGATCGCAACAAGGCTAACAGGAGATTTTCTTCCATGCTGCTTACAGAAGATAATCCTCAATTGTGTCCTAATTCCAAGTGGAACAATAAAGCCTTTAGTCAAACTTTGTTACATTTGCATAAAAGCCCTAATTCAAGCAAATTCATTCTTGGTTATGGCAAGTTCCTACCTTGAAAACGTAGACCTAGAAATTCACATACGAATCCACAGCCACAAGGACAACTATTCAACGTAGGTAGGTCTTCATACAAGACAATCAATCACGGGCTGAAAACAGGGCCTCTATGTGAACAGCACTTTCATAAAGCCACGGATTTAACTCTTTACAAGATTTATTTGTAAAGCAATCACATGCGATGAAGTGGAACGGTGGATGAAATGACAGAGGTTCAATGCAACAGCTAGGATTTAGAGGAAAAAAACTCCTTTTTGTTGGGTAGAAGAGTGATGCCCACACAGATCGGCTCACATTCCAGGGGAATAAGTGATCGTGAACTGTGGCTGTTGGAGAAGCAGGGTGTAGAACCAAGAGGCTCCTATAAGGATTTCCACCCAGAGGGTCCACTGACACCTGGCAAGTGCCAGAATGTCTGTCGCCATGCCGACGAGGGGAACATCCCTTCACCTACAGCTTGCTCAATCAGTCTTGGCACAGGAAAGCGTACCTCCTCCATTGTTCACACGTTTCTCATGGACTTTCCCTAACAGAGCCAAGGTCTGAATGCTTAAAGTGTTATCAAACATTCTCAAGTGATGATATTACAGACAGTCTCCTCCGACAGCCAAGATTATGCACATTTTGATGGGGGCCAACAAACATCAGCATATCGGGTCCTCAGAAGCCATTTCTTGGCGAGCCTCTTCTAAGCTCTTCAGGAATGCGAAAGCCCCAAGAATGATTTTCTGGATAATTACACTCATTTTGTCTACAAAACAGATGTCAAGGCCCCTTCAATTACAAACAATTCTTTGTGTTTTAAAGTCCGGGAACTTTCCTTTCGTGCCATTTGAGAGTGGCATTTCTGAAGTCTCGGGCTGTATAATGTCATTGTGAACGAGAAGCGTGCATCATGAGCCGTGATTTGAATTTCAGAGCTATGTGATAGTCTAGCCCTACTTGACTTACTGCTTTTAAAACAGGTCCCCGACCACCCAATACCAGTGAGTAGCACTCACAAGGTGCATTCGACTTACAAACAAGACGCAGAAGGTATATTTAATACTTTCCCCGTCTTAGATCATTTTGTGAAACACCTCAATCATTTAACACACAGTCCTTACTTTCATTTCAGTTCCTGAAAAAGTGTACCGGACTAATCGCACCAGTTTAGGTTACCTCAATGCTGCGCCTCTGAATGCCAGCCACTTGTAATGGGAAAAGATTATATATTTCATAAGAATTCTATTTTACTCCCCCTGCCTCCTTTGATGTCCGCGAGTCATGTTTTTGTGTTTTAATTTAAAAACAACAGTGTCTCCCTGATGGTGAAAACCTCCCCGGACTTAAGGAAATGACTGTATCTGTAAACTCAACACTGAGGCACCTATTTAAACGACTTACTGGAAAGAAGGCCGGCCGTGCCACAAAAAACACACCTCCCCGCACTGCCATATGTACACTCTGGCAATGGGTTTTATTTAAGGCTGTAAAACGGATAAATACACCGGGAGAAACAAATAGGGCCTGTTTTGCTAGTGAAACAGCCCAGAGAGGACACAGACGCCGGAATGCAATGCGGGTGGACTGAGAGCGGGGCACAGAGGGCTGGGAAAGCAGATAGCGCCAGCGTTCAGCGCCATCCGAGAGAAAAGCTCTGATTTTCACGTTTTGGAAAGGTGCTGGTCTAAGATGAAAACATGCAGCGGAATGCGACGGCGTAAGATGTAAAATCACGATGCGCAGACCGCATTATAGAGCCTACGTCTTTTCGGAAAGCTAATCACACATCTGTACAATACACAATAGAATTATTATTGAACGCCGAATAGCCAAACTGCAAGAAAAACGAGCAAGTCTGAGAAAAATAAAAACGCAAAGCAGTGGAACGAGAGTCAGAGCGAGGATGGCTGCTCTTCTGGTGAGGCGGTCGGCTGGCGAGACTGAAAGGGGAAGGTGAAATGTGTGCGGAACTTTCCGGAGTGCTGCGCCGAAGTCCTACAGCTGTTTTCCCAAAAGGGGGCCTCAAGGTCAGCCTTAAGGTCATGCCTCAAGGGGCGGCTGCAGCGAACACAGAAGAAACTGGCCGTACGGAACAGTCAGCAGCCTACGTGGGGAATAAATCGGTGAATAAACGTGTCGCACGCACAGTCACACACAGAAGCCTGCTGCTGATGGCTGTTTCTTCAGGAAGAGCCATCTTAACATCTGTCATTTAAAAAAAGGACCGGCTACACTTACAGGAGAACTTGTGTTTATATTGGAATATGCTCAGTGGTGGTTTTTCTAAGACCTTTTCATTTTGCAAATTGAAAAAGGAAATAATGTTTGACTCACTTAAGTGCCTCCATATAATACAAGCAATTTGTGCACAAGTTCAAATGGTATTAAAATAATGGTTCCAGAGCAAGATGTAAAAACCCAAAATGAACCACCAATGAAAACAAAGAGGGAAGAGATGCTTAGCCAAGCTGTTCCTTTCCAAGGCTACGTTCACACTGCAGGCCTTAATGCTCAATTCTGATTTTCTGCTCAGATCTGATTTTTTGGTTGCCTGTTCATATTACTCTTTTTAATGTGGGCAATTTCAGTGTGAACGGTTCACTACACTGAACTGGCCCACGTGCACGCAAAACAACAAAGACGCAAAGACACACATGCGCAAAAACAAAGACGTCACTTTATTGATTTGAAAACTGCCCGGTTACGATAAGAGGCTTCCAGTTTTACCTGAACAGAATTCTCCCCCCAAATACTTATTAAATCCTTCTGTGCTCTCCTCCATGTTTGGCTCTCGGACGGAGACATATGATGACTTCCCCATGCGCAGAATTGTGATGGACGTCGGTTGAGAGTAGCGTAAAGGTCGCGTTGCAATAAATCAGACCTGTATCCGATTATATGACCACGTACTGAAGTGGCCCAAATCGGAATTGAAAAAAATCTGATTCCGTGTGACTTGTGCTGTTCACAATGGCATGAAAAAATTAGATCCGAGTCACGTACGAGCAAAAAATCAGACCTGGCCCACATTTGTCCTGCAGTGTGAATGTAGCCTAAGGGTCCTGATATCAGACAGGGCCTGGCAGACTCCCTCTACTGGCTGGAGGACTGAGGTAAGGTAACAGCCCCAATGCACTGGATAGGCTCCAGCTCAGGGGGGCACATTAGCTGTTGTGATGGCTACAAGCACCTCCACACTGCTTTCCATATCGCCCCACAAAATCCATGCCTGATTCCACCTCTCTGTAAAAGGCAAACTCAGGCTGGTTTGACTGTATTATGCAGGGGACCCTTCCAAACACCAGTCTGCACTATGGCAGCCAGTTTCCAGATAAAGATTTAACCACAGGTACAAAATCTCTCTCTCCATCTAGACGCATCTCCTTGGGTCTGACCATCATGTCTTCTCAGAGAAAATGAGACCCTGTATATTCAAGGCCATAATTATGCAGGCGTCCAATTTTGTCCCTAAATGGAGAGCCCTAACCATAAGGAGCGAAACTTTAATAGGGGATCCCGTTTTACTCCTAGAGTAATTACACCACTAGTGTGGTTTGGAAGCATTTGATTTTCTGGGAGACGGTAGTTAGGAAGGTGATTTAATTGAGGATCTCCTGCTTTGCTGACAGGTCGGAAGATCTACTGACCAGGGCGAGCCACAGCGCTCCAGATGTGCCGGGAAGCGCTGAGGGACTGCGTCCAGGCAAAAAGGAACACACAAGCTACAAAGTTGCTGGTTTTAAATTCAGCTCACATCAGATTTCCAGTCAGTTTAATTGCTTACATACAATTTATATCTGCAATGCACGCTAGACCTCAGGAGTTGGAACACACTCCAGCTATAAAGGACCTCCTGTTCTGTAACGGTCCCCGATGAAGAAGACCAAATAGACAAGGTCAGTCCAAGTCT
>JABFEA020014622.1:0-27941 GCA_019775915.2 Cyphomyrus plagiostoma | reverse complement strand
CTCCAGCTATAAAGGACCTCCTGTTCTGTAACGGTCCCCGATGAAGAAGACCAAATAGACAAGGTCAGTCCAAGTCTTCCTTTCCTTTTCCATTCCACCAGCGCACATCGAAAACCAAAGCCCGTCCACCCAACGGGGCCCAGATGTGTGTTCCAGTAACGCAGAAGCGTGAAGGGTCCATAGACACACCTAGATGAATCTTAAACACAGCTAGTTCCACTCCGCGGACTCGGCATGGGGTGTATTTGACGTAGGCGACAAAAGTGCAGAAGACGGATACTGTGAGAACACTGTGGTGACCCAGCAAGACCAGTGACACCAGCACGTGATGTTTCATCTCAGTGTTGAGAGGCAACTTAGCTTAATAATGTACATTCTGAATGGCTCCTGAGAAACACCGACCAAAATGAAAAAAGACATGGAGTAGAGACCCAGGTCTGCCAGCTTAGCCATCTTGCTAAAGATATAAATCACATAGGGATGGGCACAGGGGGTGTCACAGAGGGTGGCACAGAGCTCCATTTACACACCCCATCACCATGCTATTGATATCCTTTTTGTGAATTACAGCTTGTTAGTGAAAACCAAAGGAAAGACAGAATTCTCAAGCAGCTTGTTTTTTTCCTCATCCATCCAGCCGCCAACCCCCAATCCTGGACAGGGGTTTGGGGGGAGGGCTTAGAGAAGCATTCCCCAATTACTGTCCTAGGGGGCCAGTGTGCAATGCAGTTTGCAGAATCCCCTGCTCAAATGCACTTACTAAACCTGGAAATTGGCTAGTGAGCTGAATAAGGTGTGTGTGTGTCTGTGTTGATTCATTTTTTTTCCCACGGCCTAACATCAGGATGCATTTCCCTATGCAGATCCTATACCAGTAGATCCTACACCATCTTGGCTGGTCACTGGCTGCTTGTGAACATCACTGTACCAGTGTTGGTCCAGATGCATCCCAACCAGCACCCACCCCTGCCAGATTTCACTGCACAACTTCACTCTGTCTAGGTGGTGCACACCGGGGTGGGGGGGGGAATGGGGGGGTATTGGCGCCGGTCTCACCTTCAAATCTGTTATGCGGAATATTAAAACATCAGCACGTCTTTATGGATGTCTTTTACTGCAGTCCTAACATAACTCAGATACCGATTATTACCACTGCATCACACCTCCCTGCCGAAACTCCGAGGTCCTCAGGAAACGTGGCGGACTGCTCCAGCGTAAGGACTGTACGGAGCGCATCGCGGCGGCGTAAGGACTGTACGCAGCGCATCGCGGCGGCGTAAGGACTATACGAAGCGCATCGCAGCGGCGTAAGGACTGTACGAAGCGCATCGCGGCGTGCTGGTGGGACCCTTCTGGGGGAGCTCAATGCGGCATTACAGCTACCCGCATTGGGGCCTGCATGGACCCAGGCCCAGCCTTAACACCCAGGAATTCCAGGCCTTTCTCACGCTTGACTGGGTGACATGAAGCAGCAGCTTCTGTCAGATGTCCAGCCAGTGAAGCGTACTGGGCCCAGGCACACAGGACTGAAGTGCAGTGCAAGGGCTGCTGGGGGTGGCAGTGGGGGAGGGATTGCTACATAACATAGATCTGACTTTATTATCTGCTCCCATTTTTCCTTGGCCTCCCCCAGCCTAGCATGCCAGAACCAGCTGTACAGAGCCTCCCCCCCCCCCAAATGCAAAGTCTCTGGATAACTGCAGTCCCCTCCCCCTTTTCCAATTTTCTATCGATCATTGCGTTCTCAAACCCAAAAAGCCAGAAAAAAAACAGCCTTTTACTCTGCTCTTATAAATTAATTAAAATAAAACAAACAAACACGCCTCCTTCCAATTGTCAAACCAAACCTGGACATAGGGTGGATATTGGAAGACTGGAATGTGTGAAAGTGTACTTTCTCAATTTAAAAATATAATTCTAGTTATAAATACTAAAGCATAGATGCATTAATGAAAGGTGAAGCACTGAAGTTAATAGAGCGCAGAGGTGTTAATATAGAGAATACGAGTGCGTCAGTTCACCTTTTGTCCTACTTAACCAATATTCACCCTACTGTATGTTTACATCACAATACAAAGTGACAGCCAATGAGAGACTGCAATCCATCATCAGCAAAAGTGGACATAACTGTATTTAAAGTCATACAAGTGGTCAAAAACTATACCAGAAACCTCCAGAGAAAGAGACTCCCTTCGATTATGCCATGCGGACTCCACATTCCATGAGTGGTTAAACAATGTATCAGACAGACCTAAGGCTGCTATTTATGAATGTTTGGCTTTAGAACGTTCTGCAGAAAATACAGTGAAAGCCCAATGACTGCTGCTCCAGCAAGTAATTTCTCAGTGGGACCAATCCAGTGCATTTTGGTTTCGCAGCAAACATGAAACTGAAAATATTTCTGCATTGCATTAGTCCCTGTCCGTTCACTTTTTTCACACTGTATTTCCACCACAGTCAGCAAGCTGGTCCCAGTTCCCAACTGTGATAGAATAATAAACGCGGGCCTGGTTCTTCACTGCGTCTTGCCGTGACAGCGTAAATGCAAAAACAACTAGCATTCAAGACTTTGTGACGCTTCCCTGCCAGTTATTGACAGATTAAAGAGGCGCAAACTACATAGAATGTCAAGGAGTGGCCCGGACATGTTCCCAGAAGGCTCTCTGAAACCCAAATAAAGACACATGATTGTTGAGTACATCACTGACGGATAGATCAGTCGCTTTCCTCTTCGGCTCAGAACCCACAAACCAAATCCCTTAAACAGTCCACCACCAGCTGCAACCAGGAGAAAATTTAACCACTGCATCATCAGTAACTTTATATAGGCACATAGTAACACAAACCACTAATGTTGTTTTAAGTCATGTCCCCTAACTAGTTTCCCCACCTGTGGCTATTAATGAATTGTAATTAGGTAGTTCGTGCTAATTATGTTAGGTGTTAGTAACTAAGCAAAGTTCCTTTTCATGCAAAGGAGAGCTGTGTAAGGCCGACTAAACCTGTACCTGCTTCAATTCAAGTGCATAAACATTCTGTGACGGCTTCCAACATTAGCAATGATAGATAAACCAAAACGCTTGGTGTATTATGACAGAGGAGATAACTGGGCCATCATCTGAACTTATTTTGGATGATTAGGTAGTTGCAGGGTGGGGCTGTGACCGGCACGTCCAACCTTCAGGTCACAACAGGAGCCGGCACGCTCAGAGGGCTGCAAATGGAGACCCGACATCGACGGCTGATGACGTCAGAGCCAACGTCGATGCTAATGAGAAGCACGTCGTGCCGCCCAGCGGAATCCGAAGCTTTTTCTAAGGGGAAGACCTGACCTGTTTAGGTTAACAGAGCCAAACAGCCGCGGCAGAACCTCATCTTTCTTGACCCCAGTGAAAGTCTGAGGCCATGAGCTCTGGTTAACATAGTAGGTCTGGTACTACAATGACTGTTCATGCCAAATGAAACACCAACTGCCTTCAGAGAGAAGCAGGAACATCATCCTGGATTCACAAGACTGACTATTAATTAGATTTTTTTTTTTAATAAGAAAACAAAACCAACATTGTACATAACAAGCAGGCAAGTCTTCAGTTGTAGTTTCTTAAGCTCCTTAAAAGAACTAGTTTAGGGGCACAAGAAATTTGAGTCTCGATTGTGTATAACTCTTTCCAGAGTAGAAACTGGGAGTCATTGTTAGTCTGGACCTATGATGGATGGTATGTTTCCAGATAACAGTCTACAATGCTGTCCCTGCAGACCACAGCTCTGCTGAGATCTCCCATCGACTCCAATATGATAATGACTGCTGGCTAGGAGACGTAAGAAAAGTCTTCTGAACTATTGCTGTCCTCTATGAAGCCATATTAAAGCCCCGATGGCCCCTACCGGGCAGAACCAGAAATAGCAAGAAACTGCACCATCGATGAAATGACACCTTGGACAACTTGACTGACAGGGCAATAGAAACTTGAGCCGTCCTGAATCTCCAGGGAGCTGTACAGTCCACATTTTACACAGTCAAGACAAAAATATTACAAAATATGGGTGAGATCTGATAATATTAAATATATCGTTAAGGAAATGTCACTGGAGAAGCGCCGGCTGTGAGAGACTGGGAGAAGAATGAGGGTGTCAGAATACCTCTGCACTGCAGGAATGACAGTACGGCATCCCAGCAGGCCAATACAGTTTAGAGCCCATGTCGAATTGAGGGAAAATGCATTTGTACAGGTTAAACGAAATTAAATCAAACCAAAAAGCCACTTTAGCAGGAACTAGGTAACACTACGCAAATCATCAGCCCATGCGAACCAGTTAATATTAGACGTGAAATTACGCCAGAACAAGGTGTGCAAGTCATACATTATGCGAGGTAATATACCGATATTAGGTTAAACGGGGCAACCGCATAATGGGCTGCGGCTGACTGCGGCTGACAGCGGCTAGCGAAGCCACAGTAACAGTAAAGCTTATCAAAACGCTGCTTGCCGATGGTCTCGTACGTAATACGCGGTGAAGCAGCGCCATTGTTTTTTTAACAAAGTTAGTCAAATTACATCCAATTGGCAAACTGAATAGTAATTTTCCTAGCGTGATTAAATATAATGAAGGCGCATTTGTCCTAGTGAGCAACACAAGGATATAGTATCTTTACCGGCAGCGTTATAAAGCATACAGTCCAAAAACCACTCACACCAGCAAACAAAAACCCAGTTTCCATGGGTATTTGATGAACATGAACATTTTAATTGTAAGAGTGAGATGTAAACCCATGATTCTGTGTTAATGGCATGAAGGGCAAGTCAGCTAATACTGCTTATTATCATTATTAATATTAACAATAATAATAACAACAATAATAGCCATTGTCGTTGATGATAATAATAATAATAATAATAATAGCAATAATGACAATTATTATTGTTGTTGTTGATTATGCTAATAACAATCATCATCATCATGTTTGTTTCTTGTTATTCGAACACTGAAGTTTGTGAGCACTCACTTAAGAAAGTATCTCTGACCAGAAGAGGTAAAAGCCATCTCCCATCCCGGTGGCAGGGGCAGCTCGCCCGTGACATCGACAGACTGGTGCCGGGGGTGGCACACCGGGCTGCTGCTGGCACTGGGTCCGGTTCCGACCTGCAATGAGGCAGGAGAGGAGTAGGAGCGGACGTGCTGCGCCGTGAGCCGGGCCGGCTGCGTCCCTGAGTCGGTGCTGGACTGGCGTGAGTGCGACCCGGAGTCCGGCTCCTTGAAGAAAGACTCGGGAAGGACTTTTTTCCTCCAGGAACTCGGCTGAGGGTTCATAACGGAGTTAAAAAGAGCTTCCAGATCTGTGTCAAGGTCCTTTGCAACACGGATAACTTGTTGTCCGGGAAAAGGTTGCAGATGATTGTCACTCATTTTCTTAGGAGGAAAAATACTTGACAATTTGTAGAATGATAGTTAAAATAACGACAATTGAACAGGAAAAAGTCTACCCCAATGACTTCCCAATACAAGTCGAGTTTTCTGGTTTTAAAATAGCCTTATGTGCGTTTTTGGAAGACCAAAAAACCTAATTAATCGTTTTCCCTACATGGGAAAAGTTTTCACGAACTTTTCCTTTCCGCGGTGCGCGTCGTACTAATCTGCCTGCTGTCCCAAAGTTTGTAAACTCAACTTTGCAAGTGATCTGTGTCCGCCATCTCTTATAAATTATTCATGAGGCACCAAAGTGGAGGCACGGCTGAGTTTCTTACTGCAGGAGCGCAGATTTACTGTGTTATTTTCATGGAAAGTAAGAAAACGACACACATAAGGTGGGGAAAGAATTATATCATATTCGGAAATGTCTAACACCGGTTAGAGTAAGAATAATATTGTGGTATAACAGTATTGTATTATAAAATGTTCGTGTTTTGAAATGTGCCTTCGTCTCATTCAAAACTTAAAACTTAATAAATTCATTAGGTGATGCAACATGAACATATAAAGTATTTTGTATTTTAAAATGCACTCCTACAATCCTGCGAATGGTTTACAGGTTGGCTGGGTCGCCCACGCATGGAACTCAGTTTCGTAACAGCAGTATAATCTGAAAGTAAAGTTTATTTGATGGCTGATAGCATGTTTCCTTCACATAAACCCCCAAGTGAAATCGGGCCGGAAAACTATGTACAAGGAAAGGTTTGATATATACATTAATCTATATGAAGCCTGTATGAAAGTATATGGTTCTGCATTTTACACTGATAAATATAAGAATGCCCCTAGAATTTAAATACACACTTTACTTGCTACTTGCTGTTTAGCGAGCCAGAATGTGTGTTAAAGGAAATAATTATTGAGGGCGACCACTTTGTTTGATGGAAGCAGCCATTCTAAGATTTGACAGTAAAGTTTGGGGGTATTACATGGATACGAAAGTCTGGGAAAGTCGCTAAATGATTATAGTAAGACTATTTTTAGGGGGGCTGAAACAAAAGATAGGGTGCTGAAGCCCCCTTAAATAGTGTGTAGAACCGCCTATAGTTGATGGATTTATCTAAATTAGCGTTAACCTGTCTCTTGCTAGCCAAGGTAGCAAGAGACAAACACCAGGACAAAGGTCATAGGTACAACCAGTTACCTTCTTTACATTATCTTTTTTTTCGGATCTGTTCAAACAAATAAACAGATACCAGATAATTTCAACTTTGCTCCCTATTAAGTACATTAGCTACATAATTGAAAAACATTCTAAAGTAAACGAATGTCCTTTCCAGATTGGTTTCTTCTAATACTTATAGTTGTGGAAAAACTAAACGTGTATGCCTTGCCACCAAGAAGATACGAAGCGTGGACTAATTGACCATAATGTTATAAGGTCAGATTTTTATGCCTTTGATAAGGACTATAGTTTCAATTAGTATAGACGTGTAACGTAGTAATAATTAAATAGGCTAGCTTCTGGCGTATAATCAAATGCGTCTCATACGTTGTTCATAAAGTCATCGAAAGGTATGAATCCCTTTCTGTCTCGATGCAAATTATAAATATTTTTTGGAAAAACGTAGACTTTTATTTCCAGTGTATACTCTCACCAATAAAAGCTGTTTTCTAATAAGAGTACGACGCACAGCAGGACTATTGATCCGTATACTGACAGGTAGCTTCCGGCACACATCATGGGCCAATTGTTCATTCCTGGGCACAGTCATCGTATATGCATGGCCAGGACAGAATGATTCTCTTAATCAGGAAATGCATCATCAAGCACAATTATAAGCGCCATATTAGTAGTTTGCGTGCTCTCTTTTACATCGCTGGTACTTCTTTCTAAGCAAAAGCCATAGCAGTGAAACACCAGTTATTGCAAGCATATACTTTTTTCATGTAAATCGCACATTTCTGGACATCATGAAACCAATATATTAAAGCGAGTATATGAATAAACCATAATAAATCATGTAATTTCAAACTATGAAAAAAGTAATATAATCATACTGCCCCCTTGTGACCAAAGTATAGAAAATTAGTATACAGGATCCAGTCAAGTTGGTACAATTGAGTTAATAGTTGTATTCAGCGGCACATTGGTGTCAAAGGTTGTACAGTAGATTAAAATTGCGTTCTTGTTCTTTCTACATAGATTACCAGGTAGAGAAGGAATCGTATTCACTTGTTATTTTTACCATTTGGCCCGAGGCTGTTCGCACCCACAATAACTAATATATGTGATGATACTCAAAAAACAGCAGAGCTGATGGGTGCTTGCATTTCTACTACCTATCCATAAGCAGGATTTGACCTACAATGTCCTCCAAAATGTAAGGATATGCGGATGGGCACATGAGTTTCATGAAATCACACCAGGGAATTACATTTTAAAAAATGTTGCAGGAGGTGTAGTCAGCCTAAAACTTTCATTGTGGGAAATCTATAGTCAGAATACTATCCTAAGGTGAACTGATCTGAAGTTCTAAACACATTACACAGGAAATTGTTCATTAAACATGTTAAATATACACCCGTATGTGCACATTTTTCTGTCTTTCATGGAGAAAATGTGACATGGAAAAAGCATCAGATATCCCCCAGAGTTTAATAATATTATAGGCATTTGAGTTACAAAAAGAGCATGGTTATGTTTATCTGGTCAGAGAATTACTCTGCCATGCATGCAAGAGATTTACAAAAGGTAAAGAATAAAATTTCACGTCCGTAGTTTCCCTTCAGTATTTTTCCATTGCGTCCCCCAAACGTGCTTAAAAATGAGGGAGGATTTTGCATAAAAGCCACGCGAATCCATGCAACTTAAAAGGCCCGAGGTTTAAAACTTATCCTCGGACTGGTATTCAGAATTAGCCGCTCGCATAAATAACCTAATAGGGCAAAGGAACCCCTGCATTACATATAAAGAAAGATTATATTCTCCAAAGGTATGAAATTTCAGCTCTGTTATATATTTCTCTTAGGAGAGCTGGCTGGGAAAATAAAAGCTAAAGTGATCTATACTGGTAAAGTGTTTACAATCATGTTTATTCAAAATTTGTCAGATTATAACAAGTAGGAAAAAACTCACCAGAATTACAAGCTGCTCTGAACACCACTCACTTCATACAGACCATACAAAGCACAACTTACAAACATACGGTGCTCACAGTAAGCCTTGGGACGCCTGCTCAGTTCAGTAAATATATTTCAGATTTATTGGTTTTGTAACAAAAATCATTACGTTACTCATTTATTTACAAAAAATATATATTCACATTCGAACCAAACCGTAGTTTTAAGTGAAACGTTCCAGCGGTGATTAAACCCAAATTATGGTTCTAAAAGCCGAGTTAAAAGGTTCAATGAAAAGCTTCACTGACTGCTGTTTAATTAGCGATACCTTCAGAATAACATACAGCACCAAACATTACTGTTCAGAATTGCTTTGTGAGCCGTCACGGAACAGATGACTGCAGTTAATAGCAAAATGGCAAGAACAGAACTGAATGATTCAGTCAAGAAATTGACACTTAAGAAAATGTCTGTTGGAAAGATATGTACAGATATGTTAAACATTGCTTGTCAATGAAACTAATAAATTTTCTACATTCTTTCAGAATTAAGTGTCCCAAGACTTTCTGTGAGCACTGTACCAAACGTGTCTCCAATATAATGACGTTGAAGACAGTAGCATGTTGTATTAATCGTAGCTTTTGTTGAGAATGTACTAACTTTAAAGGGGGGGGAGGGGGGGGGGTCAGCAGGCTGCACTGTCCCCTCATATCCTTAGAAATGGGGGGATTCAAATCCCACCTCTGCTCGGTACGTGTGGAGTTGCGCATTCTCCACGTGTAACGAGGTATTCCTCCCAAAGTCCTAAGACACGACTCCCAACCCAGTCCTTAAGGACCCCCAGACAGTCCATGTTTTTCCTCCTACTAGGAGCTGGGAGGGAGCAAAAACGTGGACTGTCTTGGGGGAGCCTCAAGGACCAAGTTGGTCACAGAGTTAGGCTGACTGGCATCTATACATCCTGGATGTAGCTCAGCCTTGTTCCATCTGGAACAGGTTCTAGCCCCCCCCCGACCTTAGAATTTTTATAAGTACAACAAATTGATCTGATATAATAAACAAACGATCACACAAACAAGGCGAGATTCAACTGTCTTAATGTACAAGTTTGTCAAAGTGCACACATACTGTTGGTGTTGATTTGAACTAATTAAACTGACATCATTGAGAGCACTGACAGCCAGGCTGCCCTGTACTATATAAAATATTTACAGCCTCACATTACATTTTATGTATGCCACAATAGTTAGAGGTAATAGCGCCCCATCCTGTCCCTGATACAGGGTGTGGTAGCTTCGTCCGGTGGCCCCCGGCAGGCACTACTTGATGTTGCGCAGGATCCTGCGACAGTGGTTGGTCTTCACTTCGGCCAGCGCTCGCTCCAGCTCCTGGATGAGGTGCAGCAGAGTGGCTGGGTCGGTCTGCAGCAGGTGGGTGCGCCTCCTCCCGTTGTCGTCCAACTGCAGCTTCAGGTTAAGCACGGGCTTCACTTGCTGTCGCAGCGCCCTGCTGGCCAGCTGAGGGGGGACACATGGCGGTAATCAGCCTCCCTGAACCGGACAGAACCGCAATAGCTGGAAACACACCTAAAGGAGTTACAAGTGTTACCCACATGGCAAAAACTAGAAATGGTCTCGATTTACTTCATGTTCAAAAGAACCAGGCAGTACATATTAGTAATGGCCAAATGAACTACTTGCTGTGGTTTCTGACCCCACTAGGTGGTGCTCTTTGTTCAAAAAAAGGCCTCAAAGCAAACCAAGAGTGCCATCTAGTGGGATCAAAAAACACAGCAAATGGTTCATGAAGCTTCATGTAGCCGTCACTAAAACACAGACTAAGCTCAAGCAGTGTACTGAAATTTATTGGGATCAGATACTACTGGGTCACAATAGGGTTCTAACAGGCCCTGTAAACCTGCCTCTCTATGGTCAGCCTTCTATAAAACACTTAATGACAGAATCCTGCTATGGAGATGTACAGGCAAAGCCTCTTTTTAAAAGGTATGAAGTTTACAGAAATCGAATTCCTGCCTCGAAAGTGGAATGTAATGCGTGTACCTGCACATCCAGCCTCCACTCCAGGTTATGGTAGTGGGGCATGGAAGGGGCCAGCTCGCTCAGGATGAGGCGGATTTCCTTCCGGTTTTCTAGGTACAGCTGCAGGAGCAGTTTGTTCAGCTCTTCCGAGAATCCCAGTACCAGAACAGAGTCCTGGAAATCCACCTCAGAGATCTGAGGCACACAAACACCATGGTCAGTACAGCTGTACCAGCTATCACATAATAATAATAATAATAATTTCCTTTAACACACTTTCCTGCCTCGCTAAATAGCGAAGCACATGGTCACCATTTTCGCATCAGGAAAAAAGGGCATGGTATATAGGCAAACATGCATAACTGTATACACCTCAGACGGCCCACTGATGTTCTTACCATGAGTTTAGAGCTTTCTGAAAGAAGGTACATAAGCCCCTCCACTCCATGCTGCACGATTTCAGCAGTCACATTTAACTTTCCTATAAGAGCGAGACGTGTTTGCTCAGGCATAATTATAGGTTTACAAGGGGGGGGGGGTGATTTGCATGATAAGAATATGGTACAGGAATAATTTTATACATATTAAGGAGACACTGGATGACTTACTTGCTGCCCCTTCGTAAATTTTAGGATTTGACCCTTTCCTCAGAAATTCCACGGCGATTCGTCCAAACTCCCCAACAACTGCAGGCACAAGGAGAATTAAATTTGCCTTTTACAGGGAAGCTCACTTTGTCGTGAGATATTCAATTCGAGACAAGTCTGCACAAAATTATACACGTATGTAACAGTTTTAGTACCATGTAAATATGCTGTAGGTTTGCAAACTACCCGGCGCTTAGGTTTATAATAGAATAATGTAATGTAAGTTTGCCATAAGAATTCTTACGTGGGGGTGAGAGTCTGAAAGCGTATCAGCCCTGCTTTAACATGATCCCAAACCGAGAGCTGGTTAACTTACAACTGTGATAAACGACGTGTCGAGATACAAAACTAGTTAGCGAATCTCTCAACTAGAAAAATGACTTTGCTTGACAACGCAATAATGGCTATTTCCCAGGCATCAAGCCACAAGTTAGATTCTTCCAAGTTAGTTACTTCACCTGCAGAGTCCACTTCTGGCAGGAACCCTAAATGTTCCTTGTGTTCGTCGCTTAATACTAACAACATTTTATATGATTTCTTATAACCGGAGAACCTAAACGCAAGCAAACTATATCAGATTAGCTAGCTGGCTTCATCAATCCGGCCACTTGTCACATGACCGTGCCGTTTCCTAAAGGTTCCGGCTGGAGCAGAATGCCGGACACTGTGGTTCCGCTTGGTTCGAGTCACGAAGTTTCTAAAAGACTTATAATTTTGAAAGATTACACTTCTCCAGTATCATTATCAGGGTTGCTAACTGTGGTTCTCAACTGGATGGAATGTGATTTTCATTTCGAGATAAATCTGCACACATGCGCACGCATTTGCTATGTACGTAGCAGTTTTATTACCTTGTAAACAGTCTGTAGCAAACTTTCCCAATGCTTTTGATGTAGCTAGTTATAGGTTTAAAATGGTATAACGATTTATTGTAAGATTTCTTGCGTAAGTGATGCGAGTTTACAACCCTGCGTCATGCCAGTATACTGGGCTGTGAAGCGTTTAAGACGTTAACGACGACTTCATGTAGCATGTCACCACCCAAATAACCTCCATGACATTCATCTTAGGAATTGCTCGGAAATCAGACAAATTTTACACTTTGTATCTTTTAATGTCATTCACAACAATGTATATAAAGTATTCTGTGGCACAGACATTATAGATAT
Source organism: Cyphomyrus plagiostoma (assembly GCA_019775915.2). Classification (NCBI taxonomy): domain Eukaryota; kingdom Metazoa; phylum Chordata; class Actinopteri; order Osteoglossiformes; family Mormyridae; genus Cyphomyrus; species Cyphomyrus plagiostoma. The sequence continues at coordinate 15,554 of JABFEA020014622.1, read as the reverse complement.
CAAAAAGTACTTTGTTACAAAAGAGAACAGACACCGAGTTACAGATTTTATTATGAAGTTTATTTTTCACACTATATAATACCACTGTTTTAGGAACCTTTCCTGCAAATGTACTAACATAACATAACACTACATTTGGTTTGCGATGTTGTATGCTAATAATATCAGCAGAACCCTGTTATCAAAACTTCACATCGTAAGCCCTAACCTGTTTTTATAATTGATTTTCATCCATCCAGAAACATCCAGGGGTTGGGGGGAGTTGCTAGACGTTCTGGGCCCCTTGACAAAATGTCACCTTGGTCCCCCCACCCCCTTCCATGATAGAATTTGACATATTAGAGGAATCCATGCCCCTCCGATGCCCCTGTCTCCAGGTACTCTGACTTCCTCCCACAGTACAAAGAACACATGAACTGTCATAATTAATGATGAAAAAGCATGGGATCAGTACATAACTAACACTTGGTTACTGGTTAATTAATGCATTAAGTAAGCATGCTCTGCTACATTATGTTCCCTTTAGTAAAGTGTTACTGATAATAATGGAGTAGTAGGTCATGTTTGCCGGGTTGCATTGTAGCATGACGGTGGAGGGCATTGGAGCGGTCAGTCTTAACACATGTGCCTCTACAATGTGTCTCCAACGGTTCTTTTGGCCAGTATCCGGGCGATAGCTAGCTGCTGCAGCCAGGACCTCTCTGTGAAGGAACTGCAAAAAGACCAGAGCAGCCGATTAGCTCGCCACACAGTGCTAATGCATTGTAACTGCACCACAACTGGCCGCGGAGAAGTATGAAAGGGTGACCAACTGCAAAATGGCCCTATTATTAACAGACAGAGAAACAGTTGACAGGGGCTGTTTCATTTCAATAGCTTACATGTCAGGAGTTCTGTATCTTATTTGTATATGCTATTGTATATAATATACATGGTCAGTGCATTTCAAGATGGTAATTAACTTGGTAATAGACAGAACAACTTTAAGGGGTCTTCCACTGCACCAGGTACCGTACTTTCACTACAAAATATTTGTTTCTTTCCCTTTTCCACTGATGCCTGGTGAGGTACCGGTACCAAAAGTACCAACCAGCTGGGGTTCTTTTTCAGCACTTTGGTGCTTTGGACTCCAAATGTGTTTATTGTCGATCGGTTTTGCAAAATAATGTTGTTGGTATTAATATTGCACATTAGCCCTAAATACTACAGCCATCTTTTAAATTCAGTAGCGCGCAAAATATCCTGCTTCACGTTGCGATGATGTCATTTAGCATCGGTGCCAGTTTTTGCGGCAGTGGAAAGCCAGCACAAGAAGTGCCATACTTTTTTGGAGTTCGGTAAAAGTGCCGTGCTTGGTGCAGTGGAATAGAGCCCTAAGAGGGCTCACCTTGCTACAGACAGACAGTGGATGGCATTCTCCCTGAGGGTCCGATTTCTTTGTTGTGAGAAGGAGTATTTGGAGGAGGTGAGGCTAGGGGAGGTGCTAGGCTGGGGGGGAGTGTCACAGGAAATTGGAACATTAGTCGCCCAAGTCTTCCTGCCCTGATCCCCACTTCCATCCAAATAGTTGTTATTCCCCCTGCTACTCCTGTTGGGTCTGCTACTGTTTGCCATCTTAGGAAGCCACTGAGGCAGCCTCACTGGTGCATCCTGGGAAACCAGGCCAGCAGGGTGGTCAGAGGGTGCAGCTAGATCTTTGCTTGTGGCCAGATCTGGGAGAGCAGGGTCTCTAATGGCACCTTCCCTAAACACCTTGTTTCTGGCCTTGGAAGTCATCATTGGCTTGGTGAAGCCATCGACAAAGATAGTGCTCCCAACCGTGGTTCTGAACGATGCTCCGAATGCCAGGCCCTGGGTTGAGGAGGCCTTCTTATGGGCTTTTTGGGCCCAGTGCTTTATCCGGACATAAATCCACATGGGGAAGGTGCAACCCTGGAAACAAGCGACTGACCACAGCTTGGAGACGAGGTGGCACACGCAGTCCTCGTGCCCCTGACGGATGGCTATCTGCAAGGGGGTACGGCCGTGCGGATCCAGACAGTCCAGGCTAAGAATGTTACTACTGATGAAGACTTTGAGGATGAGCAGCCGGCCAGCCTCGGCGGCGACGTGGACGGGGCACTTGTTGATTTCTGGGTGGTCTGCCTCCCAGCACCACTCACGGTATGGGTGAGCGCCCACTGGCTCATTTGCCCGCACCCCTCTTCTCAACAGCCAGACCGCCAGATCCAAGTGTCCAAAATAAGCAGCCATGTATAGAGCCACTCGCTGCTGGAACCTGTGACAGAGCAGACTTGCTTTCAACCCTATAGCCATTCCCCTGTGCTCTTTTTTGGGGCGTCACGAGATCTCGCGATATTACAGCATGAGATTTCTCGTCGGAGTAGAAAGCGGCCTCACGATGGCGCTGCAAATCAGCCGATGTAAGCGTGTCGCCGTCTGACGAAATGACCATAGCAGACGCCCCAGACGCTTTTAAACCTTTTGTGTGGCAGCACTTTGGATTCCCGGAGGAAAATATAAACAGCGAAAGGGTGACCGACAAATCATCTATAAGCATAGTAGGAAAATAATGCTGTACACAGCGGCTAATGCTACTGCTATGCGGAGCACCATCATAGCTCTTTACTTAAATCCACTGCACCAAAGAAAACGTTAAGAAAATGTTTTGTGTTTGTTATTTATGCTGTTTTATTCATATTATATTTTATGTTGAATTGAGTAGTCAAATATGACAGAAGCCTGTCATTTGAATTTGTGGTGAAATATTTTATGGTGCTAGATATTTGTTCTGTTCTTTAATGCATATGATGATGGTGATTATTTAAAACTTTTCACCATACATCTGCATTATTTAGCATTTTTTGTCTTTCAAATTAATCAAATAACAGGCTGCTTTCCCATAATATATTTCCTCTTTGAAGTTTTCCTTAAAATCTTGTTAAAATTGGTTGTGTTCAGACAGCACCCTAACCATATAGCCACTCCCCCATGTTCTTATTGGTTGTGTTCAGACAGCACCCTAACCATATAGCCACTCCCCCATGTTCTTATTGGTTGTGTTCAGACAGCATTTTCATAAAGCTGATATTTCATTTGCAGGCCATTCGATGGGTGAGCCTCGACTCATACTGTGTACATTCATACAGATTTTAAGCTCAATTAGGTGAGGAGAATGTGGGTCTGACCTGCACTGTGTGAAATGCTTAAGCTGATTGTATCTGAAACCTTAGAATGGGGGCGTCCTCAGAAAGGTAGTGCTGCACTGTATGCTTGTCGCCAAGGCGACAGCCTTTCAGGAGCTCCACCCACCCGTCCCAGACGTCAAGGTGAAGAGTGGCTCCTGGAACAATGGATTATAATCATCACCACTGGACCATTTAGGCGTTCTGCTTTCTATAATCCATTAAGAATGTATGGCTTGTTATGTTGGGTACAATGGATTATTTGTCCAATGTAATGTTAGGCATCATTATATTTGAGCTAGTCAAAAATTTGGTCTGCTACCAGACAGTAATGTTAAGATTAATATTAATATAAGGAAGCACGTTTAACCTTTCTAGAACACTCCGTCAAAGTACTGCTTTGTGTTTCCGACTTGAGCCAGTCGCATGAAACAGATCATCTATTGTAGCTGTTACCCATTTTAACGTAGCTGTTTAGCGTGTTGCAGTTATAGAGCTCCAGGCCTGTCTGAGTGGTCATCCTGAAGGTGCTGACTGGGAGACCACTGCCAAGAGACACCAGGGATTTCAGCCTGGAGACGGAGTCGCCCAGGTGGAGGATGTTTCCCATCAGGGGCAAGGTCTCCTTCGTCACCGAGCAGAAGACATAGAGGATCGGACGGCTCTCCTCCTGGAACATGCACAGATGCCGCCTGTCAGTGAAGCCCCGCTTTACTGTTACTCACTGTTTACAAACCGAGCTCATTCTAAAGAGCCTTGACCTGAGATGGCTCTTTCCTTCTAAATGCACCATTCAGATCCATAGGGCTTATCTGAATTTTACTTACACAAAAATGTTGTGAGAGCAGACCAAAAAAAACGATTGGTTCATAGGGATCACCAAACAGATTGTAGAGGAGGTGGGTCCAAGACATCCGATTGGTTGGTTCGGCCTCCTCTACAATCTCTGCCATGGCTCCATATGTGTAGAGTTCGCATGTTCTCCCCGTATCACCGTGGGCTTTCCCCTGGGTACTCTGGTTTGCCAGACTGCCCATAGGTGAGAATGGTGTGTGAGTGTGTCTGTGATGGGTTTGTGCCGCATCCTGCATTGTTCCCTGCCTAACCATCATAACCATCGTGATAAGTGTCAGTACGGGTTTTACTATGTCAGCTTTTATTAGAATGTCGTGATTGTTTTTAAATGTCCATTTCATACAGTCATTGCAGGCTGCAATATACTGAATGAATCCACTTTGAGGTTTTGAATCCAGAGAGACTGTGTGACAGAGAATGCATGTGAACATACCTTTATTCACTGTAAGAATGATATGTGAGAAAAAACAGAGCTTCACAGCACCCAGACCTAGAAGGACAGTTTGCTTTGTCTATCTCCAGTGACAAGAAATGCAGTAAAATTCCTGCAGGGTAAAGTGACTGTTTACATTACAAATCACATTCCAGTCTCTGTCCCTGGCCAATGATAACACACAGTTATCTTTATTTTTAGTAACATGGGGTTCTAATGTTTAAATACACCTACTTAAAATAGAGAGTCTTAGCTGGGAACAAAGCACATGTTGAGAATGTTTTTTGGGACAGTTATTAGAGGACCTTTCTGTCATACAAATATCTGGGTGTGCAGTTTATGGTGCAAAACCATGTTACTGCCATTACAGCAGGCAACAATTTTAACAGTAGAGTCAGCCTAAAATTCCAAATGATATCTACAGTTTATTTTTTCATTATATAAACCATGCGGTCCAATTATTCAAATTAGGGGGAAAAATAAACAAAGATTATACTTCAAAATGTTTGAGTTTTTGTGGCTGTTTATTTTTGTAACAATGACATGAAATGGTTCCGAGGTTGACTGTGACGGACCGGTACCTTCAAAAGACAGCTGATGGTGCTTCCAGGGGAGATGCCAGCATCGAGCAGAGTCCAGCTGTCCTGCAGGGCAGCGCCGGCAAATCTCAGCTCCAGGAACCGCCGTACCCGTCTGTCATTTAACAGCTGCGCATGAAAATAGTCCTGAACAGGACAAGATTAACACTTCAGACCCATCCAGTGCTGGCAGACTGACCACTGCTTGGACCCCGGTTAGGGCTGGGACACAGACAGAAATGTTTTAAAATCAAACTGAAAACAAGCCACACTCAAAAACCATGATCAGCGCAGCATTATAATATATGAAAATCAGAGTCATTTTATTTTCGAAAATCCCTAAAAAATTTCATTCTTCTTTATTACCTTGATTAATTTATGTTTTGGAAGACTTAATAACAGACTATTATACTCAAGTATTTATATATTAATTACATGAACAATTATTCATTCAATACTGAGATATGATGACTGAAATATAATTATACTATTAATATTATTTATGTAAAGTAATATTGCATTGACTACTATAAGCCCAAAGCCTTAGTAAGAAGAATGCTTTAATTAAATATGATCTATGATTGACTACTGAGTAAAAAGCTTTAGTCAGAAGAATGTTGAATTATGATCTATGATTACAAGCTAAAAACGTTGATTAAAATTTATTAAATGAATTTGAATCTAGGTATTGAGGTGAAAATAAGGGGAAATGAGTTGCCGTTTCTGTTGTGACAACAGTTTAAAAAATAACATCTCACAAAGTATTTCGAAGCTTCGTTACCTTGATTATGGCCTTTATGGTCCCAATTGTTTGGTCTTGGTTGATATCGAAAGGCTGACGAGATCCCTCAAAGGCGATGAAGATTCTCATGGCTGAACTGCTTCTCATTACCCCGGCTGCCCAGGTAAGAGGATCTACACTGGGTTTCCAAAAAAACACGTCATGGGGAGGACATGATGAGCATTGAGAAGACGGGAGGTTAATGTGGTTTCGGGAAGCCTGGGGACAGAGGAACCTCGCAGAGAATGAGGAATGGAAGAAGGATTGGAAGATGGACTTTCCTGGAAACCCAAGCGTTGGGGAGCATTTGCTTATGCTTCTGGAAAAGCATGTTAGCTTCGTCTGTCTTCACAATGGTGCCTGGGCTGACTCTGACGCCCTGAGGCATGTTGAGACTTGTTTGTAAGAATTACATTAGCATGTAATGAATAGAAGGTTTTGAGAACCACAGGAAAGTTTACCAGAACACGTTTTCTTTTTTTGATCCAGGAACTGTCTTGGAATGTCATTTCAAAGTGGTTTCCTCATCAACATATAGATCTTTCGAGCCTGTTATAAAATGAGACTTATTTTATAACTGTGAGTAATTAACATTAGTATTGTTATGCATGATTTATTGCTACATTGATTTAGCAGTTTCAAGGACTCAAGGATTTTTATTTGTCACATGCAAAGTATACAGTCAGACAATAACCTGCAATGAAGGGTAGTCAAATAATAACAAATAATATAAATAAATGAAAAAAGAATATCAATAAAAGAATAAAACAGAAAAAATATCGGTATAATACATATGTAATACATAAGGAAAGAAAGTTGTATTGGAAGGGAAAAGAAAAAAAGATAAATGTGCAGTATGGATCCAATAAAGTGGCTGGTGCATGTGTAAGGAGGGAGTATTAAATTGTAACTGTCCTAGGGGTATTTAGGGGTACTTAGGGGTATTTAGGGGTACTTAGGGGTATTTTGTAACCTGATGGCTTGAGGGTAGCTGTTCTTTCTGAACCGTGCTCGGCCATTACTTTTCTAAATGACAACCTGAGAAATAAGGATTTTTATGAGAAAGCAAATGATTTATTGGAATATTACAGTAATCCAAGGGAAATTTTGGGGGCCAATATGCAATGCTATTTTGTATATAATCCAAGAAATCCAAGACTCAGTAAAATTAAATAATACAATTATTAAGTACAACTTTTAAAGGTGTATCGGCTATATACAGTTTTACACACAGCATATTCTACTGTTGTTTGCTTTTCCATTTTGTTGGGCTGTTTTTAATTGCTGTTTGCACTTCTAGTCACTTAAACTGCGACAAAAATACCCTAACAATGGTAATTATGCTGGGCGGGTCAGTGTGCAGCCCCCCCCCTCCAGAATTTGCCTGCTTTTTCTGTATCGTGCTGCTTTCCAAAGACATTCAGCTTGGTGAGCTACCGTGTAACAATGTGCATGTGTCGCCCTGCGATAGGCCGACGCCTCATCCAGGGTGTCCTGCCTTATTCCCTATGCCGGTGTTACCCAAACCGAGTACTTAGATGGTTCACATTGCGGGGAGTCTGGGGGTCCCCAGGGTCTGGGCTGAGAAATGCTCCACTATGCTACCTGGAATAGGCCCCAGTTTTGACCGTATACTGGATAAGTGGCTTGAAGTCATGTCAAGTCAAAGTCTTTATTGTCAATTCTGCCGTGTGTACAGGACACACAGAGGATTGAAATCACGTTACTCTCAGCCTCCCCCCCCCCCCCCGCTGCACTAACAACGACAACCAAGACAGACACGCAAGACATACAAGTATACAGGTATATACTGTGCATGTATGCAAAAAGAAATTAAACTAAATACTTTGTACAAAAAAGACGTAAGGCACTGCAAGTATGGTGGGTTCTCCTTGCAAATGTTTTTAGTTTTACAGTCTGTGTCGTAGGTAAGTAAGCAAAGTAAAATGAGTAAAGGGGGTCTCCAGTGATCTTTCCTGCTATGTTCACCATGCGCCACAGGGTTTTTACAATCAGTGCAGCTTCCAAACCACCCAGTCATGCAGTTTGTCAGGATACTTTCTGTGGTGCTGTGCTAGAAGGAAGCCATGATCAGTACCGGGGCACTAGCGCACTTTAATTTGTGGAGGAGGTAGAGGCACTGTTGGGCTTTGTTTGCCAGTGGTGCAGTGTTCTTCGGCCAGTGGAGGTCTTCTGTGATGTGCATCCCCCAAGAATTTGGTGCTGCTCGCCCTTCCCATGGTAGTACCATTTATGGTCAGCAGAGGGCGTTTTGTGTACGAGCTCCTGAAGTCAATGACTCCTTGTGGATAAACTGAGTAATGATTGTAAATACTAAAATTAATGAAGTTTCAAAAAGTTTAAAACAAGATTAGTTGAAACAAGATTAGTTTGCATTGTGCAGATATTGTGCTATTATCACGATTATCATGATTAATCAGACTTTCTCAGCAATTTAATGTCATTGGTTCACACTCAATATTACTGTACATAAGATAAGAGACATTTATTGTCATTATACTGCAGTAAAATTATATTTTGTTGACCTCTCTTCTTGTGCAGCAATTTTAATAGGATAACAATAGAATACAGTGATTTAAGACAATAAAATAAGACAATAAAACAGGTCATTTAAAAATAAAGTGCAGACAATGGAGAGAGCGATACAAAGCAGCACAGGTACACTGGAATTTTTCCCTTCACTGACACCATCTTGTTCTCCATAGCCTTGGGGTCAGAGCACAGGGTTGGCTAACATGCAGCGGCCTTGGAGCTGCGGGGTTAGGGGCCTTGCCCAGGAATCCACAGACACGTGTCTGTTCTGCCGAGGCTCGAATCGGTGACCTTCCGATCACAAGCACAGAGACTCAGTCTGCAGAGCCACTAACCACAATACCGTTGTAGAATAGGTAAAGAACAATGAATATAACATATAAATATGGAGACGTGGCTGTGTGCATGTACAGTGCCTGTATTTGTGGGACGTTGAGAGATATAGGAAGTTCAGCTCTGTGTATAACTGTGATTGATGGGTGGGACGGGCCCTTGGTTGGTATGAATTCTTGTGGTTTTTATTTGAGGATTATCATCACCTTTGTTGTGCGTTGTGTGGCAGGAGGAGCTAAATGCAATTAATCTACCTTTGTTTGGTTCCCATAGTGGCAGGGAGATTCAGCAGAGCGATGTGGAGCGAGCCAGCAGTGTAGCCTGGCAATGTAATGCAGAGGGCGATCCTGTAATTGCTGGGAAGAAAGAGCAATGACGTAAGTGCTGAGAATTTATAAGCACTCGAGAGTGAGTGTAGCTAATTATGAGAAAATGAAAAGAAAAGGTGCGTAACAAAGCAAACAGATTTTATGAACACCAGTGAATCTATGCGGCGCATTTGGAAGGAAAAGGCCTGTTTAGGTTAAGGTGCTGGACTCCCACAAGTGCGACTTGTCTCAATTTAATCAAAGAGTGTGCAGTTTCCTTCTGTGAAATTTTAGTAAATATCAATGAGATTAAAGCACCTCATAATTAATTGTCATTTTAACAAAAACATCACATATATCTACATGACACATTTTCAAAGACGACAAACGTTCTGGTGTCCTATGATGGACGGATATCCTGTCCAGAGCGCCACCTGCCTTTGAGCCCTGTACTTACAGGGGACGTGCTTCAGGCTCATCGCTACCCAGGACTAGATAAGCAGCTATGAATGGCTGGACGGAAGAACCCTTTTCTACAGTTATCACAAACTATCACAAGGTGGCGCCTGTGAGTAACGTATTAGGATTTACTTAGCAATACGTACTTCTCTGTGAAGTCAATTCTTAATTGAAGATGGTCAAACTTTACTCAAATAAAAAAAGTAATTGATTATGTTTTTTGGGGGTCAAGGGTGCAAAAAAACTCATATATTGTATCAGATGACATAATATATATGTTTTAAATTTTAACTACTCATACTGCTGAAACATGGTGGGGCATAGCTTAAGCATTTGAGGCAAATCGTAAACACCAGACATTTTCCAAGCAGTACTCAAAACTCAACTATTATAGAACAATAACATTTAATAGGCTTCTAATTGGAAGGCTGTTCGTCCACGTTCCACCAGTAACTGTCACACCCCTTAATCAGCACAACTCCTAGGTCCAGGAACAGCAAACAGCCCTGATGCTCACGACTGGTTTTCTAAAGTGACTCTGATATTAACACACTGAGCATTTGTATTTCTGGAGTTTTCACATTCTCAATTTTTGCAAAAAGATCCTTCAGTAACTACCTGTAGTATCATTTATACATATTAGTCAATAACTCATCAATTCCCAATACACTAGATGCACATTATAACATCATAGGACATAATAAAACATGCCTTATTAAGTGACCAAAATTAAAATTATTACACATTAACATACAATAAAATCTCATTAAACACAAGTACATTTCATAGCAATACCTATCCCTCATTGCATGTTCTCCTCATATTGAATGGGTTTCCTCTGTGTCTAAGTAGGTGAATTGGCATCTCTAAATTGCCTATAATGTGTGTGTGTCCTCTATCGTCTGTCCTATTGTTCCTTTAAATCAAAGCTAGATAAGATTTTAACAACTCAGCTATTAGTTAAGTTCTCCCCAAATGAGCTTGGTGGGCCGAATGGCCTCCTCTCGTTTGTAAATTTCTTATGGCGTTGCAAAGGGTGCCTGTATACTTTGCGACAGAATGGCATCTTGTCCGGAATGTCCCCTACCGTCTGTCCTATGCGGCCTAACATAGGCACCACTGCGACAGTGTACAGGATGAGTAGGATGTAAACATAAAAGAGACATTTTTAGTATTATATGTCTTGAAAGTAAGGTTTCCCACATCATGGAAATAGCTTGAAAGTACCCTTCGGTTTATTAAAACGCCCTGGAAGATTGCTTACAGTATTTAGCTTTCCATTTCGCATCACGTGTATGTGGGTGATTTTGGACCCGGTTCCAGAAGTGAATGGCTGTATAATTGTCCAATCGGTGCCGCCGTCGCGGCAATCTGACCAATGGCGAGATACTTCCGGCCACTGAGCCCTCGCTGTGATTATTGTTGACTTTTTAGCTGTCCTAACGCGCTTGACTGGGAGAAGTGGTGTGTGATTGGTCTCGATCATGAACCCGAACTGAAAATCACTGTAATGCCCCGGACAGTTCCACGATTTTTAAGGAGAAAACTACGTCCGTCTAAGAAGGTAAAAGCAAAAAAAAACCACATGTATGTTTGGTTTCTAAATGTCTTTAACAGTTACAACGGGAAGAGGAGCCCCAGATAGCGAACTGTGTAGATCACACGCAGAAATATAGTTTGGTCTCGTCGACCGTTGAGTCTTTTAATTAACCTGCCGTATAATAATCGACTGCGTTACAGGTAAGGCTGAATATATTTTTTTAATATACTTATTAATTTACTTAGCAAATGAATAGGATCTGGACGTGCACACAGTGTTATCATTCTACAGTATTGGGCAGATGGTTCGTTAAAAAGCAATTTTGCTAACTCAGAATGAAATCGCTGGCCGGTGAGATAAGATTGTAAGATTATCTAGCGTGCCAGACGGGTGGAGCGAACAGCCAATCAGAAGCGGCTTTATGACGAGCCTGCTTCCCTATGCTGATGTCCTTTCATATGTTGCACTGCAGCAAAACAGCCCAGATCTCAAGCAATACCGACGATGCCTTTATCACTCTCTTAATACCTTGGATCCTTCCAGTCAGATTAGGGATTTGGATTTGCCTTACACCGCCTCTAAAGTAAATAGACAAAATCTGTCTCCCACAATAATGCTAATACTATATATTTTTGCCGAGTAAACATGTATGTCCTTTACGTTTAGAAAAGCATGAATTTTTGAGTCTTTATGCTGTACACTGGAACTAGATAAGGGGATTGTAAGCAAGGTTGTTGTAAGAAAAGACTGCCTGGAAGCAAAAATGAACTGCCCCCTTTATAAAATGTATGGCGTTGGTTAAAATGAATGATTAAACGGTATGTACAGATCCGCTCCTCTTCACAAAAGCTGCGGCTTTGGAGTGAGTTTTGTGAAAAGCAACGATTGCTAAAGCAGAGGGTTTCTGATTAAGGCAAAGATAACTGACGAGGCCTTAGTTTAAGGAGAGACTGGTAAGGTCAACCCTAAGCACTCCTCATATGTTAATGCTCCCTGAAGAATGCATTGTGAAAATGGGAACTAACTAGTCAGCTGATAAAATCAGAGCAAAGTAAGCCCATCCTTACACAATGGGGTTGGGCATTTGGAGAAAGCCCTTCTTCAAAATACTTTTGTTTAATTTAGTTTGGCATTAGATACATTTGACCAACAGTTTTATGGAAGCGTGGAGGTGGCTTTGTTATCTGTTTAACATATATCTATAAAGTTAGACAATTACTAGATATTCTGACCTTAAACTCATGTAAAAACAGGTGATGGGTACATCTGTTTTAGCTGTATAACAAAATCTAGATTAGATTAGATTAGATTAAACTTTTGTAAGTGTGCAAAGTACAGTTCAGGCAGGGAAATGCAGCAGGACTTAAAACGAATGTTCAAGATAAAAAAGTGCTAGAAACAGCTGTACAATAGTTTACTGTGATAGCTGTACAATTATCTTACTGTTGCTGAGCCATTGAAATGCCCAGTAGTGTATTGGTTAGTCATGCATGAGACACAGATTTATGTTTTTGATTTCTTTCTTGGCCTTCATGTTAGGCTTGGTGGTTGCTGGGGGCATCAGTGCATCGTAAATAAAGCCACCCTGCTGGTCTCCACCAAAGCCAGTGTCAAGAAGACAACCAGTATGTTACACAGAGGCATGAATATGCAGAAAACCTATTTGTTTTTGAGGGATCTGATATTGATGTGAGTTCAGGGAACATGCCAAACTGAGGTATAGGCATCTGTGCATCACGGTGATTCACAGTGTTTGGGAGGCAATTCAGGGTTAACATTCTTCATTTTAATGCTACCATTATGGAACTTTTGTCAGAAGAGGGAAGGTAAGATAGCCTTTGCAGGATTGGGGGCATGCTTCCCAGGGGATTCCTCCTTCTCCTTTATTAATGCAGACGGAAAAGGTGATTTAGATCTGGAAGGACTAGTCAGCAGTATGGTTTTGCCTGCATTGGTCCAACATGCCCTTAAGTGGATCACTGTACAGCGGTTTTTTCCAGATCTGGTCCTCAGGGACCCACAGTCGGTTCATGTTTTCGCTTCCTCCGAGCTCCTTGCTAGACAGTCCATGTTTTTGCTTCCTTCCAGCTCCCTAAGGGAAACTGGGTGAGAGCAAACGCATTGACTCTCTGTGGGTCCCTGAGGATCAGATTGGGAAACACTGCTTTAGAGGACCCGACCAAAAAAAAAATAACTTCCTACATGAGACAGCCAATGCTGTAGCTTAAAACTGGAACTTTGAACAGAACACACCTAATTCCTGTGTTTCTGACTGTGAGCAAAGGACATAATTTGATTGTTCAGATTGCTCAATTGTTGAAATTGTTCACGTGCTTCACCTTCTGTACAAGAGGGGGAAATGTCAGCACATTTAGACTTCATTGTAAGACTTCATTTTGTTTCCTGAAATGAGGAATACAGAGTAAATTAGGTTCAAATTCAAATAGCGTGTGATTAGAAATAATCATTAAAGAGTCAAAATTCTGGAGGTGACTAAGTAATTAGGGAACAAAATAGAACTTAATACGTGAAGATGAATGACCTACAGGGAATTCGGTATGACCTAAATATATCTGTGTGGATGTTCAAGTGGGTTTTTAAAAAATGTGAACTGAAGATGCAGTGCTGACGGCTGAAGGATGCTTATTCATAAAATGTAATCGTTAAGAGTGCCTTGCAGTTTCATGTAACAAAACTCCACAAGGATTGACTTTTAATGTGCTTCCAAGTGTCAAGTTCATGTTTATTTCTTGTCAGGATTGCAGCTCCTAATGATTTTACTGCTACATAAATGGTTTTATTGCTGTCGTTTTTTTGAATTTTTTTTTTTATTGAGGAATTTCAGCTTTAAATGATTCCGAGTCTTAATGGCTGCAATATCTCCCTGAGACCCAAGGAAAAAAGTGTCGTTCAATTTTAGGTTATTTTTCTTTGGAGGAAATAAATTTATTTTTATTTTTAATTTCACAGCGCGTCCTCTAGTGCACAACAGGAATAACTACGTTTCCTGACATCAGTGAAAAGATAGATGCAAAAATAAAATGTCCACTGCAATGGACATAAATGAATGGGTGGGGACTCGGGAGGTCTTTTATTTTGATCCTTTTTTATTGCCTTCCGAGAAGATTCAGGATCTGAAAGAGTGGAAGTTTCAGTCTATTTCAGCACAATAACCAAAGTGGGAAAGCTTCTCACAGTATAACATGTGAGTCTGTCGGTAGGTCTAGATCAGTGTTTCCCAGTGCGTTCCTCGGGGACCCACAGATGGTCCATGTTTTTGTTACCTTCCAGACAGTCCACATTTTTGCTTCCAAACCCAGCTGCCATTCAGACGGGCCACATTTCTGCTCCCTCCCAGCTCCTTTCCAAACGGTCTGTGGAAAATGTGGACTGTCTGTGAGACACTGATCTAGTTCCTCCCTCAAAACTGCACAGATCACACCTATGCCCGGATTGTGAGAGCACTCTCTCGTGTCTCTCAGGAATTGCGCTCTGAGCAATGCTGCTGTCCTTGGCGATGCTGATGCTGTCCGCCACCCAGATCTACACCATCTTCACGGTGCAGCTCTTCGCTCTCCTCCATCTGCTGCCCGTGGAGGCCGACATCTCAGTGGTGAGCAGGGCATCCCCTTCCGCCGGCTCAGAATGCTAGAGTCTGGCCCGGCAAGGAGTGGGATTATTCACACCGATCTTTACTGCCTATTTCAACCCACTTCACATTTGGGTTTTTTTTATCGGCTCTCGTTGAGTCACACAAGGAAAGATGTCGATGTGATTTAAGACAATAGTGAATAAAAACCATTTAGTATTTACTTAGATTGTATTGTTGCAGCATTTGTAACAATTCTGGAAACTTCTTTATTTCAGTATTCCTTTGACAACAAAACTGAAAACTTCGATGACTTGCCAGCTAGATTTGGCTACAGGCTACCCACTGAAGGGCTTAAGGTAAGGTACTCTGGTGGGGGTCTGTTTAAGCTTTTCTAGTCATGCTGAAGTACAGTGGAACACTGTAGATGTCATGTTGTTTTCATCAATAATGAACGGATGCTGTGTTAGCAGATACAGAGCTAAATGGAAAGTAGTCCTTTGGCAACGTTGTACAAGCTCCTAATGGCTGTTCTTGCCCCCCCCCCAACAAACATTTGTCTATTAACTACCTTTCATCAGTGGGCAGAATTTTGGACTGGATTTTTTTAATTTAATGAATTAAAATGCTAGGAATGTTTTGGTGCTACTGCAACGGAGGTCATATTCTGTCCTCAAGAACCTGTGGGGAACACCCCCCCTCCCCAGGCCCCCAGCGTTAGATCTATAGAGTAACATTCAATAGTGTAGATTTATGGACAGTGTGGTACGAGAGTCAAAACACTCAGGTTACACCAGTGGAAATGTAGTATATCAGTATGTTTTCAGCGCTACATCCGCTTTATTCGCATTCATACGCATCAGCGCCTTGGGGGGTCACAGCTTTAATCATCGATGAGTAAGACCTGTTCTTTTTTAAACTGACCCCCCCCCCCCATCAG